>ML799637.1:172606-195051 GCA_009831015.1 Picea engelmannii
GTTGTCCATCATCGCGTTCCTTTGTTTCTCGAGGGCCTCCTCGAGCAACATTTTGATAGGATCTCCTGCTCCCTCATCTTTCTTTTCTTCCCCCATGGGCGGTCGTCAGGGTTTGCGAGGCTGATCTTGCAAAGGTTCAACCATATCGAGCCCCAACTCCTTATACCCTGATCTTGTTGGGGACATGCAAAGAAGGATCGAGAATGAGCAGACCGCTCTGATACCACTGATCTAGATTTATGTAGGAACACAATGAAATACATAAATACACATAAACACAGAGATGCAGCGAAAATAAGACTTCATTTCATTAATAACAAATGACTGAAATATGCTTATAGATAGAATGGAAATAAACTAGCTAGGGCGCTGGTAGCTTATCTCTGAGAAGAGATGTGGCAACTACTGGCCTCTGAACTGTGTTACAATGAGGCTCGAAGGCCTATTATTATTGAGAAACAATGGAAAACCCTAAACATCCAAAGACCTAACCCTAGGAGATGAAATGCCAAGACTATGGGCCCCGTTTGGGTAAGTTGGTACATCAACTTCCCGGGGACATAACTTTGGCATACGATCTCTGTTTGACACGTTCTATACCTCGTTAGAAAGATCTATCCGAGGAATACAACTTTTGGGTGAGCAACATGATCTAAGATCCATGTTGCTCCCCGTTTTCCCAAAAAACGTCATTTAAGGCCTTAAAACGGCTCCAGAAGTTCAGGACCCGAAAAACTGCTAAAAATAGTAAACTGTGCAGAAACTGAAAAACTGAAAGAAGCAATGGTGGGGGTCCAAGTGGAATAGGTGGGTGGCCACCAATTTGTGAGAGGATGGAAGTAAAATCTTGATCCTTCGAATTATGTGGCGGAGCCTCATGTTGTGGGGGAGGACATGGATGTTTAAAGCTTGAATTATCACCCGAGAATCTCCAAAGACAGTAACCTCTTTAAATTTCCTTGCCAAGACTTGATGGAGTCCTTGCCAAAGTGCGAGCGCTTCAGCGATATTGTTGGTATCCTCTTTGATTCCCCAAGAGAGGGTAAATTTGATTGTTTCTTCTGGGCTCAGAAGAACCCCTCCTCCTCCCGTTGCCCCTAGATTCCCTTTAGAAGCTCCGTCAAAGAACAGAGCATGCTGATGGAGCACCTTCCTCCAACTTGAGAAGCTCAATGGATCCATGCGAATTTCCCAAAGATCCAGCTGAGGCAAGTGAGGAGACCCAGCACCAAGGGCCTTTGGAATTAGGCTCAACATCCATTCTTCTTCATTAGGCAAAAGGCGAGACTTATTCTATGGAAGGGTTAGCGATTGAAGACAGTCTCCCAGCAACGCCTTAGCTCGGACAACTACATGTGCAGGTGTGGAGGTTTTACTTCTGAAAATGCGGGCGTTACGTTCCAGCCAGATCATCCAAAGAGTGAACTTCGGGAGGGACATCCAGCAGTAATTGAGCTTGTCTTTCTTGTGAGAAGTGAAGGGGCACTTTTTATCGCAATTTCTAAGGATAATTGGGATTTCTTTCGGAAGGTTTACAATATTCAACCAAGGGGAGAGGGAAAAATTTCAGACCTCTTTTGCAAAGATGCAAGACAATAGGAGGTGGTTGGCAAATTCTTCCTGTTGACAACATAGGGGACATCTTGTGGGGCCTTCCCCACCTTTTTTTTAAAGATTTTCTCTCGTAAGAATGTTGTTGTGGGCCAATGTCCAAATGAAGATTTCTACGTTTGGCAGCGTTTTGGAATTACAGACACCTTTCCAGACAGAAGGATTGGGCGCAGCACTAGGAAGAGCTTTAAACTTCTTGTATCCCTGGGTTGCAGTGTATTTTCCAGAAAGATCGCCCCAGCCACGGGAATCCTTCATGGATGCAGATAGAGGGGATTTACCTTAAAGCCCACTACGCAGGAGCATTTTTTCATTGTGTAGATGGGTTGGGCAGTTTGAAATGCTCCACTCTTTCTAGGTTCCATCACTATTCCAGCTTGAAATATCCTAGAGGACGATTATGTTTTTGGAGTGTAGCCACCGCTTTAGATTGGAGATGCCAGGCAAGGAATCCATAGGCGGATCCCCAAGAATATAATCCTCCAATATTCGAATGTGTTTCCCATTCCCTGGAATCCAATTTAGTTCATCCTTGAAGAGGGGGAGAGCTTTTTGGCAGATTGTAAAAATTGGTGATCCTTTTGAAGTTTTTGGATCTGAGTTGAGGCATTTTTTCCTTGCCCCTGAGAAATACTTTTTCCAGAGGACTTGCTTACTCCATGTTGGCTTCCCTATTATTAAATCCCAGAGGATCTTAGCACTGAGAGCTAGGTTCTGAGTTCTTAGATCACGGATTTGAAGACCCCCTTCTAAGAGTGGTTTAGTAATCTTCCCCTAGCTAACTAGAGGCAACTTGTTTTCACTGTGTTTCCCCCCTTTCCACAGGAAACGTCTTAACAACAACTCAAATTTGGAGATGAGTCTAGCTAGAGCGAGTAAGGTGGAATATTGGTAGATTGGGATGATGGAGAGCATCGATTTAATGAGAACCAATTTCTCAACTAGATTTAGCCAAGCAGCTCTCCATAAGTTGATTTGATTCTTCAGTTTATCAATTAATGGAAGCCACTGAGAAGATTTGGATATGGGTATCCCTAAGTGCTTGAAGGAATCCCATAGTGATTTCCCTACTATTTCTAGAATTCTTGAGATGTCCGCCATTTCCCTTGGAGTGCAGTTCCAACCCAAAATTTGACTTTTTGCATAATTTATTTTGTTTCCTAAGACTTCTATGTAGAGGTATAGCTTCTGCTTGAATTTCCTGGCTATGATAGTGTTAGCTCCTCCCACTATGAGCATATTGTCTGCGAACTGGACATGGTTTATTTGTTTGGTTCCTCTTGCCATTCTGAGGCCCATTAACTCTTGGCAGAGGCAACAATGCTCTAAATGAAAGCTGAGCACCGAGGCTTGGATAACATAGAGTAGAGGCGAAAGGGGACAACCTTGTCTGAGCCCCCTCGACACTTGGAAGAAGTATGTTGCTTAACCATTGATCAGCGGGGATATCCAGGGGGAGCCAATATAGGCTTTCACCCAATTTATAAATTCAAGGGCGAAGCCAAATCGCAACATTAACTAACAGAGAAATTCGTGTCTAACACTGTCAAAAGAGTTAACCAAATCCAATTTGACAATCATACCTTTTTCTTGCCGGAGAATGCTAGTGTGGATGGCTTCCTGAACCAAAATTATGTCGTCCAGTATCTTCCTCTCTTTGATGAAACCACCTTGGTTTTTTGGAATGATTGTTGGAAGGAATCCTTTAATTCGATTGGCTATCACCTTTGAAATGATTTTGTAAGCTATGTTGCAGAGAGAGATTGGTCGGAACCGATCAAAGGAGGTGTCCCCTTTCTCTTTAGGTAAGAGGGCCAAGAAGGCAGAGTTGGTACTCCCTCCGATCTTGTTGCAAGCCTGCGATTTCAACACCATTCTGTGATGGTCCTTTTTTACTATTTGCCAACAAGCTTTGAGGAAACCAGTTGTGAAACCGTCGAGGCTTGGGGCTTTGTCAGGTTCCGTCTCATTTAAATCTCTTTTAGTTTCTCTTCTGGAGACAGGGGCTATGAGGATTTGGTTGGAATTCGACTGAATTTTAGAGGGAACTTGATTTAAAATATGCTAGAAGTTTAAGTTCTGGAGTTGTGGCTCCTCTGTATACATTTTTTTGAAGTGGTTGTGAGCATCTTTTTCGATTTCTTTGAAATCATAGACAACTTGGTTTTGAGAATGGATTTCTTTTACATAATTGGCTTGCTTCCAAGAATTCACTTGTTTATGAAAGTAAGTGTTGTTCCTGTCACCTGCTTTTAACCATAGGCTTCTAGACTTTTGTCTCCAATACTCCTCTTTCAGTCTGCATGCAGAGTGAAGGGTGCGCTGGAGGGATGCTTCTTGTTCCAACTTGTTAGGAGTGATAGAATATTCTTCCATATGCAGTTGATGTCTTTCCAAATGGTTTTGAGCTTCCAATCTCTGATTGAGGGGTGATTTCATGGCTTTAGCCCACACTTTGAGGGATTTTTTGAGCCCTTGAAGCTTTTCTTCCCAGACAAAAAAGGGGGAGCATGAAATCAGTTTCTGTCATACATTGAGGACCATATCTTGAAATCCCTCCATGTGGATCCAAGAGGGGCTAAAGCAGAAGGGGTTAGGTCCTAGGTTTACATCGTTGGAGAGTTCAAGGAGAATTGGTTTGTGATCGGAGCCACTGAAGGGGATGATTTTAGAAGCAATATTAAGGCCTAAGATTAGGAAGGTATTTTGGACCAAGAATCTATTTAGGCAAGCAACGATGTTACCTGGTCCGATTATTTTGTTAGACCAAGTAAACTTGCCACTGGAGGGTTTGATATCATCCAGATCCCATTCCAATATGATATCTTCGACCCATTCATGGATTGGATCTTTGACCAACGATCCCCCTTTTTTTCCTCGAGGGAGAGCGTTACATTATCGTCCCCAGCTAGGATGATATTTTCCATCTGGTGGGTTCTAAGCGACTCTCTAATAAGGTCCTGGCAGTGTTTTTTTCCGAAAGAAGAACTGGAGCATAAATGTTAAAAAGACAAACCTAGTGACCTGAGTGATTCTGAAGAAGGTGGGTGAGGATCCAGTGATTGCAGGATTCAGTAAAAACTAGATCAAATTTAGCAGCATCCCAAAGGGTGCCTATTCCATCAGAGGCTCCTCTAGCGTTGACGGCTGCACCTGCTCCTTTTTTCCAAAATTTCTGGATGGCGAGAAGGAAGTCCCACTCCTCCATTTTGGTCTCCTGGATTAGTAGGATATCTGGATTTGAGATGCGAATCAGATCTTTCATCGCTTCTTCTTTACTTTTACTCCCTAATCCTCTACAATTACCGGAGACGACCTTCATTACTTACTTCTAGGGTTTGTGGAAGCCCCCTTGGAAGGATGCCCTTGATGCCTGGCGCTCCTTGTATTTTTTAGCATTTTTCCTATGTGGGTTGAGATACTTGAACCATGTCCTTGTAGGTGGTTGTTTCGCTCTTTTCTTTTTCAGATTTTCGACCTCTGGTTTCTTGTTTTGGGGATATTTGGGAGATATCAAATTCCTCATTTTCTTCTTCCGAGATTTTGGTCTCTTTTCCTGCCTCTTGTGCTTCAGAAGTGTTTCCGGAGTCTTGGGAAGGAGGTAATTCATTGTCTTTCAGTCTATTCCCTTCTTGATTGGATTGGCAATCCACCGCGCTTTCATTGGGATCCTTTGCTTCTGCTTCTAGAACCCCCTAACCCAAGGAACTATTTTCAAATTCAATCTGGGTTTTCTAAGTCTCCTTGTTCTTTCTTGGATTTGTCGAGTTTAGATTGGGGGATTTTCTTTAGGGTTTGGCTTTGGTCGCTTGGGTTGCTGCCACCCTTCCCCTAGCTCCTTCTCTTGTTGCATGATCTAATTTTTTGGGCAATGCTTTTGGAAATGCCCGTATTTGTGACAACCTCTGCACTTGAAAGGTAGTTGTTCATAGTCCATCTTTTGGAAGTGTTGCCATTCCCCCACAGTTAGCTTGATGGCTTCCGGGAGATCAGCTTTGAGGTCTACTTCCACACGGATCCGAGCACACAAGTATTGGTCTTTGGGATATGCCTTATCAATGTATCTTCCCAGCCCATTTCCTATTGACTTCAGTGATTCGAGATTCCAGTAATGAATCAACAGATTGGGTAGGCGTACCCAGACCCGAATCGCTTTAGGGACGTCTACAACCGAATCAAAGTATGGCGACCATCTATTGAGGTACAGGCCCTGTGGCCCCATGAAATAGGGTCCATTTTTGAAGATTAGATCACGATCATCTTTGGAGATAAACTCAAATAAGAAGAATCCCCTTCCGACTGCATAAGAGGTAACGTTGTTGGAGATAAGAGGTATCTAGTTTTTTTGAACCCAATTATTTGTTGTCTGAGGAGAGGGTCAGAGCCCTGTAAACTGTCCGACCAAAGCCCGGTCTGCAAGGGACATTGCGATACGCATGGGTTGATCCAGTGGTAGGGCGATTTCTGGGACTTCATCTATCTTCTTGACGAATTTTGGAAGCGAACTGGCAGACGTTTTATTCCCTCGGGCGTTAATAAGACTGATCCGGATTATTTTCGGCACGAAATGAGAGCGGAGATATAATAAAGAAATGCACAGAGATACCGCAGATATTCAATAATATAATGAAAATGTATTAGAGATGCATTCATAAACACAGATATACAGTAATACACGATTTCTATTAATTAAAGAAATGTACAGACACTGTAAAAATACAGAGTGAAAGACTCGCTAGAATGGTGGCACCTTATCTTTGAGAAGAGATGTGACGGCTACTCGCATTTGCAATAAGATGATTACAATGAGGCTTTGAAATCCTTTTTACAATATATAGGAATGACAAAAACCCTAGACATCCAAAAACCTAACCCTAGGAGATGAAGCGCCAAAAGTCACGTGGGCCCTGTTTGGGTAAGTTAGTACATTAACTTCCCGTGGTCGTAACTTTTCCATACGATATCCGTTTTAGGCGTATGATAGCTCGTTGGAAAGGTATCATCGAGGAGATTCATTTTGGGGGCTTAATAATGCCATAGGTAATTATTAGGAACCTCTATCTAAAAAAACCTTCATTTGGGCCCTCAAAATGGCCCCAGAAGTTAAAAACTGCTAAAAATAGTAAATTGTCAAAATTGCCAGAAAATTGTTTTGAGCCAGTCGGAAAAGGTGGGTGGCCACCAATATCCACCTGGATCAATCCTCCCTCCTTAGGAAGCAATGGTCTCCATTGTGTTGGGTTCCCGGGGAAGAGGAAAAAGCGTTTGTTGAATCTGCATCTTGGTGAGCTGCTTGCCTTGCTAGAGGCGTCGCGCTGCTCAGTTTGTGGAAGTCTGTCACGAACCTATTGAGGCTGAGGTTGTTCAACAAGTCGAGATACCTAAGAGGATGGTGTGCATAAGGAATCTTTGCGCTTTTCTGCAGCCTTGTCGACCTACTTATGTTGGATAGAAGGTGCTTGGGGTGAGGTTGTAGTGGTTGCAGTGTCGTTCTGTTCTCCTTTTGAACAGATTGTGGAGAAGCTAAATTTTGCAGTATGAGATATTACCTTGCGACACTTTTTAGGTGGAATAGTAGTCGTAACTACCTCTGGTATTATGTAGAGATGACCCCCCAGAGAAACAATGACGCTGCGGGGTCGAGACTCATAAACAACATGGCGTTTCCAAATATATGGTTGGCCCAAGAGAACATCACAGACATCCAGTGGGGAAACATCACATAATACCTCATCCTTGAAGGGTTGGATGCCGTATGACAATCGACATTGTTGGTTGACACGAAGATCTCGTCCTTGGCGAAGCCACCCGATGTTGTATGGTTGTGGATGTGGTGTTGTCGACAATCCCAACTGTTTGATGACCTCTGCTGAGATGAGGTTCTTCTGGCTTTCGCTATCAACGATAAAATGCAGCGGGGTCCTCTTCACCCACATATGTGAATGAAAAAGGTGCTCCCCGTCTTCAAGATCTATTGGTTCTTCTGGTTGAATTGTTATGGTGGCGACAATAGCAGTGGGGTCTACATCAATAATCTGTCCTTTACTAGTATTTACATAATCAGATTCTGAATCAGGGTTCGACTCCTTGTCTTTGATCTCGGCCACCAATGACTGTTTTGAGCGACATTCATCGGTGTTGTGCCAGGGGATTTTGTGGAAATCGCACCATTTTCCTGTGTCCTTCTTTGTCTTCCCGTAATCCTTCTTTTCTTATAGCTTGGACTGGTTGTCCTGATACTGTCCATCTTTGCTCTGTCCTTTGTTCTGTGGGTTGGGGCCGCCCTTTCCTGGATTTTGTTATGAGGGGTTCCCAGGCCCAAATTGTCGCGTCTTTTGTTTGAATTTCTGCTCGATTTTGACGGCATATCCGTAGGCCGCACCCAAGGATGAGATGTCTAGAAATTCCATTCGGTCTGGATGTATCTATGCAGAGCACCGCGATACTTGAGCACCAGATGTCGCTCTGAATCTTTGATACCCAGCTTGGTGCGCAAGGTATGGAAGATATTTGTGAAATCTGGCACTGCTTGGTCTCTTTCTTGCCGCAATGTGGTCCATTTGGTATACAAGTCGTCATAACTTCTGACAGGGTAGTATTGTTCCTTAATAGCATCCCTAAAGGAATCCCAGGTGGTTGTGACTGTAAATAATGAGGGTTCCTTTGTTTCCTTTTGCTTACAGAACGTTTCCCACCAATCTTTGACATGGGGGACGACATTGAGGAGCGCAAAAGTAATCTTTTTTTCTATTTGAGAAGTTATGGACAGAAAAATACCCTTCTAGCAGATTCAACCACTTGTCTACAACATCTGCGTCTATATGACATTCAAATATAGGAATATCGAAGTTTATTTGTACCTTGAAGGGGGCGGTGCCTCAGCTCGTAGAAGATGCGTCGCGTGTTGGTAGCCCCCGAAGGATTTACGTGAAACTATCCATCATCTCGTTCCTCTGTTGCGTGAGGGCTTCCTCAATCAATAGTTTGAAAGGATCTCCTATCCCGTCATCTTTCTTTTCTCCTACCATGAGAGGTCACTTGGGCATGCGAGAGCTTTTGTCCTCAAGAGAAACAAGCTCAAGACCCAACTCTTTGTACTCTGACCTTGTTGGGGACATGCATTAAGACGACAAGGAGCAGACAACTCTGATACCACTCATCCAGATTTTATGAGAAGAACAAAATGAATACAGATTCTTAACACAAAAGAATGGAGATACAATAAAACTAGTCTTCTATTCAATAATGAAATAAGCTGAAACTGTAAAATGCAGCGGAAACAAGCTTGTTGGAATGGTGGCGGCTTATCTCTAAGAAGAGATGTGACGACTGTGCTCATTCGCAAGAAGATGATTACAATGAGGCTCTAAAAGCCTTTTTACAATAAACAGGAATTCCAAAAACCCTAGACATACAAAAACCTAACCCTAGGAGATGAAGCGCCAAAAGTCATGTGGGCCCCATTTGGGTAAGTTAGTACATTAACTTCCCAAGGTCGTAACTTTTGCATATGATCTCCGTTTTAGGCGTATGATAGCTCGTTGGAAAGGTATCTTCGAGGAGATTCATTTTGGGGCCTCAATCATGCCATAGGCTATTATTGAGAACCTCGATCTCGAAAAACCTTCATTTGGGCCCTCAAAATGGCCCTAGAAGTTAAAAACTGCTAAAAATAGTAAATTGTCAAAATTGCTAGAAAATGGTTTTGAGCCAGTCGGAAAAGGTGGGTGGTCACCGATATCCACCTGAATCAAAGACGCCTAAAGGCATCGATGTCAGAGGCAGGGGGAGGCGGTGGAGCACCGCCTCCAACCGGGTAGATGGTTTTCTTGAGGGACGCAGCCCCTAGCGGATCATTGCTAGCCGATCGGGTCAAGGCTTTCACCTCTGCAAAAAGTTGAAGCAAATCGTGTCAAGGCATCCAAACCAATCGTTGCAGGCCGATCGCTCTTCTCCTTGCACTTTAGTATTGTAAATACAAAAGAATGTTAAACATGAGAAAAAGATGAATTAATGTGAAAATAACACAAATGTTAAAGTAAAATAATAAAAGAAAAATTTACAAGCTAGAGTTAATCTACTTAGTGTTTAAAAGAACTAATTCTAATTAAAAAATATCTTGAAATAAATTTTTTTAGTTTCATGAAGTGTTAGTGAAAGTTAATTGGAAAAAAAAAAATTAATGATAATTAATTTTATCGGTTCCTAGAGTAAAATAATTAAAAGAAACTTAAAGATTAGTTATGTTAACAAGAACTACTTTAAACAAAAATGATTTCTATAATATATAAAATGTAATTACAACAAAAGTTAGTGAAATTGAATGTTATGCTTTTTTTTTAATTTCTTTTTAATGTTTCAATTAGTAAAACAATAGTTAAATAAAAATGGAGCCATAAATAAAAGAGCTATATACAAAATAAAAGTAAAATGCATAAATAAATGTGTTTGTATTTCTTTATTTTCTTTGAAAATTACATTAAATGAAATAAAGAATAAACAATAAAATCAGAGAGATAAACTCTAGAGTCAAAAAGAAGATTAAATCTTATATTTAGACATAATCTACATACATTGCTTGGATTCTTTGAAGCTTTCAAGACCCTACGTAGACTTGGACCAGAGTTCTTGTCTTTAACCATTCTAGATGGTGTCAGTCTCATACAATAGAATAGCCATGAACAAAAGAAAATGAAGAAAGATTAAGTTGGACACTATATAGAGCAATGGTAGTGAAACACAAGGTGGAAATCTACATACCAAACAATTAATTAGTGCCGAAAAAAACTCAGACTTAAAGTACAACAAACCTAATAAGAAAACCATTTACATCATGAACACAAGCTAAATGTTACTCTACAAGACATCCATGATATCAACAACTTCATCAAATCCCTGCTTAAAGTGAATGGAGTATGAATAATTAAAAAATAATTACTAACCTCACAAGACTCCTAGTATACCTCTCTCCAAAAAATTTCCTCCTTCAACTCTCTGTTTGTTGCTTGTTAAATAATGTTTGATAAATAGTTTTGGTAGTTTGGGTTGTTTTGGATTAACTGACTAAATATTAAACCGGCTAGAACCGCCTTGAAATATCCCTGATCCCGCTGATCAAGATATTTGCTACTGATCTAATGTTATGTCTTGCAAATCTGACACACTAGGGGGTTTCTGGATGCGTTTCAGTTGTATGTTTGAGATCTTGATGGTTATTGCATGTGCATGTGGGTTATTGCATGTGCATGTTGCATATTTATGGTTTAAACAACATATAAAGGATGCATGCAGAAGTAAAGCACATCAACTGCTCAATAACATGTATTATACTACTCAGGCATGGAAATACAATAGAATACTGGAAATATAGAATATAATCGCCAACTAGATCTCATGAATCATCACTGGAATACAAGCAAATAACATCAAAATACCAGTGATCAGAAGATGATAGTAAATCCGATGCATGCACGAATAGATCGACAAAAATATGTGATTCTAGAGAAGTACGCTAACTGCTACCAGATGGAAAACTCGTTTGGAAGATTAGACCATCAGAATGCGCTGGAAACTGCTCCAATAGAAGTTCCTTGGCCTCTAGACTGAAATGGATGAGTGCCGGATTTCGGATCTGGTCTCTGAGGCATTGGATCTGGACCCCTGGGGAGTTTGCGCACCTCCTGGGACACTAGATGCGCCCCAAAGGATTCCACCAACGGAATCTGCTGCTATATGGCTCAAAACGATCGTCTCGCCAATTGCGGAACTGGGTCGGAAGGGTTTCCCCGGATATGCTCTGATACTATGCATGCAACCCCAAATGTCTATCCGGAAGAGTTGCACCCTAAATGGCTAGATGGTGCACTCTGAATGATTCCACCACTAGAATCTGATGGGAAGTAGCTCAATCTAAGCGCCATGGCTGGATCTCAACTGGGTCAGAAGGAAAATGTAATCAGAGCTCTGTCCTCGTGCAGCTCCACAAACCCTCAATCTGACTTGCGCCCTCACTAGTTGAGTTGCGCCCCCTATAACTGGATGCTCCTGAATGTCACGGTGAAATACCTGGATGGTATCTCTGATCGGCTAGGGTGTGTCTCTCAACACCGAAACCAATCAATGGTGGTGGTTTCCTCCAGAAATCCATAAAACAGTAAAGTAGAATCCTCTCCTCCTCTAGGAACTCTCAACATCAAATCATAACAATGCATAATGAGGAATTATGTCAAATTCCTCCCTTTATACCTTTCCCAATCTAATTCACCATTGACCTCACTTAATCTAGGCGCTTTTTCTCCTAAGGTGAATAATTAATTAATTAAGTCCCCCTTTAGCACCTTTTCATTTTAATTCTTCGTTGACTTAGGCTTAAGTGACTTTTCCTAAGTATCCTTGCTTAATTCATCGTTTAGCCATCAATTCCTCCTTATTTCTCCATCTTGTTCCCTATTTGTGCTTGACTATAGTCTACGGGAACACATAGACTACCAAGTCACTCCCTGTTGGCCTACTCTTGGGAACAGGACATCACAATCCTCCCTTCCCGAGATTGTTTGTCCTCAAGTAATATCAATCCTAGGTGTTGTAAGATATGCTCTCCCTCCCATGTGGCATACTCCATTGGAAGACCCCTCCATCTAACCAAGCACTCCCTGATGATCCTTCCCTCAATCTGCGCTCTCTCTGCTCTAGTACCTCCTCTGGCACTAGCTCCAACTGACCATCCTCATCCAATGGTGGCAACTCCTCTGAAATTATAACCTTTTATCCCACAACCTTTTTAAGGCAAGAGACGTGAAAGATGTTATGAATATTTCGACCTTCCAATAGATCTAGCTCGTATGCCACCTCGCCTATCCTCCTGATGACTCTGTATGACTCGTAGAAATTTGGATTCAGCTTCTCTCCTCCGCTCCTCTTCAAGGAGGACTATCTGTATGGCCGTAATCACAGGAAAACCAAATCCCCTACCTCAAAATTGCGCTCAAATCTGTGTCGGTCTGCATATATCTTTTGTTGGTTCTGAGCTAACTGCAAGTTCTCCCTTATTGATTGAAGAATCCTATGACTCTCCTCCACCTAGTCCTTGGCCCCCGGGACCTTGTTGTCCCCAAACACAGTCTCCAAAAAGGAGGGTGCATCGTATCCATACAATGCCCTAAACGGTGACATCTTGATAGACATATGGTAAGTTGTGTTGTAGCAATACTCACCCATATGTAACCATCTCACCCAAGTGTGTTGTTGCCCCCCAACATAGTTCCTCATATACCCTTCCACCCATTTGTTGACGATCTCTGTCTGCCCATCTGTCTGTGGATGGTAGCTGGTACTCGTGGCTAGCTCTGTGCCTGTCAACCTTAAAAGCTCCTGCCAAAATGCGTTGATGAAGTGCCCATCTCTATCACTGACTATCTGCCTGGGTAACCCGTGCAACTAGAATGCCTCCCTGAAAAACAACTATGCTACCTGTATGGCCTTGTAGTCTGTGGGTATGGCGAAGAAATGTGCAAATTTGGTCAGTTTGTCGACCACCACAAATATATAGTCCTTTCCCTGCACTCTAGGAAGGCCTGTAATGAAATCCATGGAAATGCTCTCCCATTTCTGCTCTGGAATGGGTAGAGGTTGTAGTAGCCCTGCGGGGTGTGTCTGCTTGGACTTGTTCTACTGACAAATCGTGCACTCTCGTATGTGTTTCAACACATCATCCTTGAGACCCTTCCATGAGAATCTCTCCCTGATCTCCCTATATGTTTTGAAGTACCCCCGATGCCATGTTATAGGTGAATCATGACATACCTTCAGAATTTTCCCCTTTAGGGTGGATTTTGGAACCAAGTAGATACGATCCTTGTAGAAAATGACGTCATCAAGAACCTGGTATCTATCATCAATCACCTATCTGTCCATCACCTCACAAACAAATTTGTTTTTGGAGTATTCCACCAACAAATGAGATTTCCAATTTGTACAAATGTCCATCATCGAACATCCTGCTGGCCTCCTGGACAGGGCATCTACCACGATATTCCTTTTTCCCTTGACATACTCAATTTCAAATTCAAAGGCTTGGATCTTTGAGACCCACTTTTGCTGCCTCTCACTGAGGTCTTTCTGATCAAGGAAATACTTGAGACTATTATGGTTAGTCTTCACTACAAACTTGCTGCCAACTAGATACTGCCTGAATTTGGTTAAGGCATGCATGATCGCTAGTATCTCCTTGTCGTAAATAGGATAGAGTCTCTCTGACTCATTGATATTTCTGCTCTCAAACACAATGGGGTGGCCCCACTGCATAAAAAATGCTCCAATCCCCACCCCTGATGCGTCGCACTCTAAGACAAACAACCGCGAGAAGTCTAGAAGGGCTAGAACAGGGCATGTGCTCATAACCTCCTTCATTTTTCCAAATGTCTGTTGTGACTCCTCTGTCCAATGAAAAGAACCCTTCTTGGTTAATTATGTGAGTGGTGCTCCCAATTGTGAAAAACCCTTGACGAACTGCCTGTATTTGCATAACCCAAAGAATCCTCTCAGCTCCGTGAGATTCTTGGGCATTGGCCAATCCGAAATGGCCCTGATCTTTTCCTGATGAACCTGTACTCCCTGCCCACTGATGATATGCCCCAAGTACAATAGTTCTCTCATGCCAAATTCACATTTGGATTCCTTGGCATATAAAGACCGTGTCTGCATAATACCCAAGACCTACCCCAAATGTGCTAGATGTTCATCCCATGTCTTGATGTAGATCAATATGTTGTCAAAGAATACCGGGATGCAATTCATCAACTGTCCTCTAAAGATATGATTCACGCAAGACTGGAAAGTGGATGGTGCGTTGGTCAATCCAAACGGCATGAACAAGAACTCAAAGTGTCTGAAATGGCACTGGAACGTTGTCTTCTTAATGTCCTGCTCCCTGATGTTGATCTAATGGTATCCTAAGCATAGATCAATCTTAGTGAAGAAGACTGCCCCATGTAAATCATCCATCAACTCATCTATGCGTGGAAGGGGGTAACGATTCTTGAACGTTTTCTTGTTGAACGCTCTGTAATCGATGGACATCCGTAACGTGCCATCCTTCTTCAGTACCAGGATGACTAAAGATGCAAAAGGACTCATTTTGGGCCTGATGTGCCCCATAACAAGTAATTCTTTGATTGCTTTCTCAATCTCGTCCTTGAATTTCTTGGTGTGCTTGTAGGGTGTTGTAATCACCGGTGTAGCCCCTGCCTCTAACTCAATCATGTGCTCAAAACCCTTGTCGGGCGGTCTCCCTGGTGGTATCGTCCCAAATACTGACTCATACTGACCCAAAAGCTCTCTAATCTGTGGGTGGTAATGCTCCCTACCCTCGAAATCCTTCCACGTGGTGATCAAACACTCTGCTGCATAAGCCACATCTTTGTGACGAAATATCCGCTCCATCCTCTTCGTCGATACTACTCGAGGTGCTCCTGTAGACATGCCCCTCGGCACAACTCACGATCCACTGCAATCTGTGAAGCTCATGGTCAAAGTCTGATAGTTGAACCTAATCTCTCCCAATGAATATAACCATTGTACCCCTAACACGACATCAGTATCTGATATGTAAACTACATAGAAGGTGTCTGTCATGGTGTAGTTGCCTAGTTTTACCTCTAGGCCGGGGATGATGTCCAAGCATGGCATTGTGTATCCATCAGCCACTTCCACATGGAATCCCTCAAACTCCTCTGTGCGTAACCCCCTCCCAGCTACTAAGGACGCATCTATGAAGTTGTGGGTGGCCCCACCATCAACTAAAGCTATCATGCGTTGCCCCTGTACAAGGCCCTTGAGCTTGAGAGTGTTGTATCTGGGTACTCCTGAAAGGGTGGCTATGGTTCCCCCTTTCACCTCTCTACGAGGTTTTGCCTCCTCCTTGGGATGTGCCCTTGCTGGTATCTGAGGTTTCTTCAGTTGCTGCCCTGGCTCATGAGTGAACTCAGTCTCTGAATCACTATCTGTCTATGCCTCAATATCCTCATCCTCCTCCTCACTGCCTGATTCCACTTCGATGTAGTGGATCTGTCCCTTTCCCATGCATCTATGCCCTGGGACCCAAGGGTCTCTACAGGAGAAGCAAAGCTTCTTCCTCATCAACTCTTGTCGTGTATCATTATCCAACTTGGACTTGCCCTTCCATTCCCTTTAGGGATTCTTCTGATCCTTGTATCTCTATGGTACAAAGGGTTTGGTGAAGGGTTTAGTTTTTGGCACCGAATCTGCCAAATCTCTAGTGCGTCGGATGGCATCCTGCAAGGTATGAGGCTGGTAGGCCTTCACCCATCCTCTCAAGGGTTCTGTGAGCCCTTATGTGAATAACATGACCAACTGGGGCTCGGATATGTCTATCACTGTCACTGCTACCCTCTGAAACTCTGAGATGAATGCCTATGTTGTGCTAGTTTGTCTCAACCGGGCTAGATCTCTAAAATGGATCTCTGGATCCCTCCTGTCAAATATGTTCATGAGTCTCTCTGTGAACTCTATGTAGGAGGTGATGCGACTATGACCCAATGTCACTAATATGTGATACCACCACTCATGTGCCTCACCCTCCAATTGTAAGGTGGCGAAACTGATGGCCTCTGACTCGGTCATCTGGTTGAGCTTGTAGTAGGTGTCTAGTTTATGTACCCAAGCTATGGTGGTGCATTTGGATGATCCGTCAAAAGAAGGTATGGTGAGTTTACCAACTTTTCGGATAAAATCAATGTTATGCCGCTGTTGTTGCTGTTGTTGTGGTTCTCTGGGGCGGTTCCTGAGTCTGAGACCACAATACTTGACTAAGGTTATATCTTGATGGAAGTCATGGCCCAATGCTTCATACTCTCTTCGATACTCTGCAATGTCCTCTGCATGAGTGGGTGGTCTCTGTGTTATCAGTATTTGTGCTGCTACCGGGGGTGCCCTCTGAAAACTGGGAAACAACGGATGTGGAATCCTACTCGCAGAGGTATATGTGCGAGTGGGTGACTGGGGTCTACTACCTTCCCCTGAGTTCCCCTGTGCTGCATGTGGGGCTTGTGTGCTCGGAATGTCTACCATAGCCAGTTTATCCGCTACCTGAGGCAAAGACTAAGACATGGTCCACTGACTAGCTAGCATATCGCTGATAACCTGCATGAAGGTTGCATCTAGATCCACGGGGGCCTTACCACTGCCCTCTGGTGTAACACCCTGTTTCCCCCAGCTTGTAAATATAACTGGACTGGCCAAGAACTATGGCAAAATCATAAATGTGAATATGTGATGTAAATGGACCTTGAGGAAAAGGTCAATAAATGTGAATGACATTTTGAACTTATTGTAGGACTGCTGAGAGGGGATGTGCAGAAAAAGAGACCACGATGGCGGTGGAGAGCACCTGAAAAGGTGGCGTTAACTTCCACCGAGAATTAAATACCGTATTTGGACTCCACTAGCCCGGAGAACCAAAAGCGGCTCGCTAGCCCTGAAATTCAATGCCTCCCAGGCTGGTAGGCGGATGGCCTGATGAGGGATGGGATGGTGAACCGCCCATCCGTAGAGCCGTCAGGCCTGATCGGCTCGAGGGTAATCGTGCCACATGCAACCTCACGAGAGGATAAGGCGTATGGCAGAAGTGATTAGGAAGGCAGACGCGATGGGAACTTTGGCATTTACGCAGAGTGAGTGATAGCAGAGAGGAAGGATTGCAACCTTCTCTCCTGGTCACTGGCAGACAGAGAGACGCAGTCTCAGAGCATCGTGGTCTCAGCTCGGGGGTGGCTAGTGGTAAATCCGTTGGGAGTCGCTGAGCCTACGGTTGGGTGGAAACGAGCACCCCTCTCAGCAGTTGCACCCACTTCTGAAGTTATTTCTGATAAGTGTTTTACATATTTCATCTTGAATCTCATAGACTGATATATATATATATATGCTCATAGAACTGTGAAATTGTGAATGATTTCAGTGTGAGAAGGTCTGTGCAGTGTTTGATAAGAATGAATATATATATGCTTATAATAGAAAGGCCCTGCGTGGCTTATGTTGATAAATGGATTTACTCGTGCATGAGCTGAACCAAGTCAGACTTCCATCCCATCCTCGGGAGTTTGTTTTCCATTAACTATTTCCAGGAATGCCCCGGGATAGACCTCTTCACAGAGATTCCCTCCTTGGAAAGGTCTTCCAAGAACCTAGGAAAAGGACTTGAATGGGCAAGTCTTAATAACCCTGTATGAAGAGGAATGACCCTCTTAAGGTTTCGAGGTAGCAGCGTAGGGATAAGTAACGATTCGACGGATGAGATCCTGTCGGAAGACCCATGGTCATTCACGACCATCAGATTGACGGAAGTAGTAGGAGCGTCATACCCCTCGCTCCTTTTCCCTCTATCTTCGTGAATAGCGCGGAAATTGGGATCGTAGGTTCCCCAAGGTCCACGAGAACATTTGGACCGTTGATCTTCCTACATCCACGAAGTAGTGGGAGAATGCACAAGGTGGGATAATCTGAGCCGTTGGATCTCATTCACAGATCCCGTCAGCCGTCGAATCGGGTTAAGATGTTCAGAGTTTAGTCTCTGGGGTGTGCGCAGGAAGAATGGATCTAGACCGTTGGATCTTGGTCCGATTACCCGTCAACCGTCGGATCAGACAGGTGTCAGAGATCCAGAGAGAATCGGGATGTTGGCCATCGGGATATCGGAGATCTTGAGGTCGAGGGAATCGGGACACTATAAGTCTCGAAACAACGAGATCAGGTCTGGACCGTTCATCCGGTTGGGCACGTGGCGGAGATCTGAAGAGAGTCGGAGATCGGAGTTTCACGAGTCCAGAGGACGAGGCATCCAGGACAACCGAAGTCGCGAACCCTGAGAGTTCATCTGGACCGTCCATCCATTTGGGGACGCGTGTGAGTAATCCGCAGAGAGTCGGGATATTTGGCATCGGGAAATCGGAGTTCCTGAGGTCGAAGGAGTTGGGACATCACAAGTCTCAAAATCCCGACGAGATCAGGGCTGCCCATTTGTGAGGACACGTGGTGAGATCGAGAGCCCGTCGGCATATCGGAGGTTTGGAAGGCAAGACTTCCAGAGCACCAGAAGTCGCGAAAGTGCGAGATTGGATCAGGACCGTCCGCTTGTGGGGACGCGTGGCAGAGATCCAGGCCATCGGGAAAGTCCCGACGAGGAGGCCGTCCATCGGAGTTTGGCTCATCAGGATATCGGAGATCTCGGTGACAAGTTATCGGTGCACTTTGGAATCGCGAAACGCGAAACCCCGATGAGTGGGGGGCCAGCTGTCCGCACCTCAGAGAGGGAGGATCGTGCCACTGTGAGGGGCCAGCTGTCAACAAACCGGAGAGTCGAGATTCGAGGAATCGGGAATTCCTTGGACATATGCACTTTGGCATTGAAAACCCCAAAACCCCGAGGAGGGACAAGGCTACGGTCTTGTGAGATAGAGGTCACGTGGACCAAGAGCTTAGCTGGGAGGGCTAGCGGGAATTGGAGCGCGTCGGGAATTTGAAGTCCAAACCATGAAAGAAGGATAAGACTGTGGTCCTATGAGAGCGGTCATATGGACCAGAAGGCGTGGCCAAGAGGGGCTAAGGCCGGAAGAGAGCTTATCGAATATTTGGGAGTTCTATGATCGAGAGTCTGGATTTTCGTGATGGTAAACCCCGATGAACGAGAGAGATTCTGTCGGGGAATCTCAGGGTCTGTGATGACCATTAGATGTGGAAACAAGATGTTGAATTAAGCCAGGACGTGGTTATGCTTTAGGATAAACAACAGATAGATCTGGATGGCCAGAGTCCACCCGCCCAGATCCACGACTAAGGTTCCATTCCAGAGCCCCCTTGCCATTCTGCCTTTAATGGGGGGGGGTCCGGAATTGGACATGCAACTCTCGAACGATCGATATTAACTCATCGTGATCAACGACTCTCAGGTGGATTCGAGACCCCGCTTGCCATTCTGCCTTTAATGGGGGGGGGGGTCCGGAATAGTGTGGCATGTGAAGTGGGCCCTCCTGTCATGTCGACTATCGTGTCAAGTTACCCTTTTTGCCACTTGTATTCCACCTAACCGCGCAATGGGGCCTGTTCTCGTTGGCTGCTCTCTACCCCTATTGAGGTTCATTCCTATTGGCCATTCACTGACCCCGTTTGGACCTTACTACAACGCCGGAGCGCGAAACACAAATAGGCACTACGTTCAAACTGAACCGCGATCATGACCCGCGATCACCTGAGAATGGGGAAGAAAAGAGAAAGAGCCAGTTTACATTGGATCTCCATGGTTATTTAGGAGCTCGAGTTCGACAGAGGACCGAAATTTTTTGATTTAGGTAGAGGGTATCTTACAAAGTGGTATCAGAGCATGGTTACAACACTTGGCCTGCTTGGGCTTAGGCACGAATGGTGTAAGGAGACATCGTCCTCTGTGTATTCTCCCTAAGGAGAAAGATTGAAATATGAAAACTGTAACCAGGGACATGAACCTTGTTGTCTGTTTTAAGTTAAGACTGTCGATAGATAAGGATTAAAGACCCCAAATAAAAAAAAATTCATGTTATACGAGTATACGTGTGAAAATATAAATTATGTGCAGATTTAAAAAAAAGATATATCTAACTCTTGACTAATAGACAACGTTTGTCTTTTCACTCAAGCGGATGATCAACTGCGGGAATCTACAGACGCAGATTATGGTGACTCACCAAGAGGTGGGAGAAGGCTCCCACAACAGAGACGAAGAGTCTGATGAAAGAAGAGCAATAGGAACCCCTCCAGACCTAGCTGAGACTGTGAGGAGTCTCATGGTCGAATTGCAAAGATGCAAGGTCGACAATGAAAGGATGATGAAATAACAAGAAAAGCAAAGCAAAATTAATGCAGTTCTACTGCAGAGCTTATCCGACCTACAGCGACAAATGCAGCATGAACCTGAGGTGCATAATCATGGTCGTGTCAGTGGTCACACTGAGAGAAGCACATCCAGAAAGGTCCACCCCAGAGGTAAAGGACCAGTGCCAGACGATTCCACAGAGAAGGAAGCTGGTGATTCAGAAGGCTCTTCCAGCAACAGGACCAATTCCTATTCTCACAGAAAACAGAAGAAGCAAAAGACTTCCAAGAGTCATAAATTTGAAGAATTCAGGAAGGCCAAGCCACCCTCCTTCGACGGTGAGATAAATAAGGGAGAGGAAGCCGAGGCCTGGCTACTCGGACTGAAGAAATATTTCAGAGTCCATGACTTTTCAGAGAATTTGAAGGCCCGAGTGGCCACTTTCAATCTGAACGGAAAGGCTCCCATCTGGTGGGAAGACCTTAAGAATATGAAAGGGGTCCGCGAGGAGGATGTGTCTTGGAAATAGTTTGAGAAGTACTTCCGGAAGAAGTATTTGTCGGAAAGGTATTTCGATGAGAAGGCTAAAGAGTTTTATGAACTCAAACTGGGACAACTTACTATGGAGGAGTATGTCAATAAATTCCTTGACCTACTAAGGTATGTACCCTACATCAAAGCAGAGAAGGTGAAGGCACAACGCTTCATCAGTGGGCTACCCAAAGAATACCGGAACCGAATTGAATTTGACGAACCAAGTACTTTAGAAGACACTATACGAAAGGCAACGTATTGTCATGAACAATATGGACATCGGGCAGAGTCTCGTGGAGACTGGAAACATAAGAGTGGTTCGAGATTTCAGAAAAAGGGGAGCAAATCCTCGGGATTTAAAAGCTACAAAAAGAACCCCAGAATTAACTTTCCTACCCGGAGTGTTCTCCAACAAAAATTTCCCTCGGGGGATGGAAATAAAACCTCTGGACCTATACTAGTGAAGACGAACAACCCAAAGAAAGAACCCCTGAAATGCTGGGATTGCGGGGGAGAGCATCTCCGGAGAGACTGTCCACACCGACAACAGAACAGTCGAAAAGTTTATAACATGCAGGAAGCTACCATACTCAATGATGTGGCAAGGAGTGTGCCGCAGATTTATGCAGCCTTGGATAATAACCAAGCTGACCACCAAGCTTCAGTGGTGGAAATAGAAGGTATGATTTTCAACCATCTGGTGTCTGTTTTGATTGACCCTGGTTCAAATTTGAGTTATATATCCCCTAGAGCTGTTGATAAGTGTAAGCTACTGCCACAGAAGCAAACTAAACCATGGTTGGTATAGTTAGCCACTGGCACCAAAAGAAAGGTGGTAGAGGCCATACCAGCCTGCCAATTAATGTTGGGTGAATTCCCCACCCAAGCAACTCTTAATGTATTACCCCTGGGATCATACGACCTGTTGATTGGTGTGGACTGGATGGCCTCTTATAAAGCCAAAGTAGGATGTTACCATAAAACCTTAGAATGCGTGAGTAAAGAAGGAAAAAGGATAACCCTCCAGGGGATCCGAAAACCGGTCTCGGTGAGACAAATATCAGCCCTGCAAATGAGAAAGTATTGCCGAAAGGGATGTCCCCTATACGCAATACAGGTACTGAAAACAATCGAAGGCGCTAAACCAAGCCCCGATGATCACCCTATTCTGAGATAATACAGAGATGTGTTTTCGGAGGAGGTACCGGGTCTACGTCCGAGAAGAGACATTGACTTCTCGATAGAACTCGCACCAGGAGCGGTGCCGGTGTCTAGAACACCCTATCGAATGAGCACATCGGAGTTAGTTGAACTCAAATTGCAATTGAAAGAAATGATGGACAAGGGTTATATTCGACCCAGCGTGTCCCCATGGGGAGCACCGGTCCTGTTTGTGAAAAAGAAGGATGGCACCCTTAGACTGTGCATAGATTACAGACAA
>ML799637.1:203198-218725 GCA_009831015.1 Picea engelmannii
TGTTATATGAAAAATATATTTAAATCTTTTGGCATGGTAGGGTAAAATATCAAAGTAATAACCCAAAATACCCAATTTGGTAGAATATTTATGAGACATAGTTATAATAAGAATTTTTGAAAGAGAGGTATAACACCACAAGGTGCAATGTATAAGGGTTCAAACATATTGTGTCAATGTGAAAAATAGGACAATGCAAATAATGCGAGGAATGATAAAAGATTCATGCTTAGCAATAAGTCAAGTGCCACAATAATTTCGCGAAGAACATTGCGCCAACTTTAATGAGAGTGGGCGAAACTTTGTGCAAGCAGTTTGATTTGAGGGGGAACCTGGCAATGCTTTGTCGGCTAAGTACTGTTGACCAAAAATTTGCTCACCAAAGGCCAACTAACAGATGTGCGTTTCTTACAGTGGTGTGAAAGCTTAAGAAACTTGGTGTCATAGAACAATGAACATGAAGTGTATGGGGATTAAGGATCTAATCGGCTAAAGGTAGATATCATTGTCTATTATACAACAAGGGGAGAAAAATGGAAATTTGAATAATACATGGTATGGGACTTCATGGAATACTGCATGGAAAGTGAAATAATGAGGGGACTTGGTCTTGTTCATATAATATACAAAAATCTCTTTAAATCTTTGACAAAAGGATTAGAAAGTTGAATGGACTGTCATGGATGTGTGTTTGAGGGAAAAACCCAAATGAAACATTGAGCATCCATGACGTGTATGCAAGAGCTATCTCAATATGGCGGTGATGAAGAAAGGGAAAGAAAGAAGGCTTGGGAAAGATTGAATGTCTGCTTTAAGAAAGGATGTTCGCTTAGTAAGCATATGATAAACAAAGTGAGAAATTCTAACACATAAACGAGGCAATCTAGTTCATGTGTAAGCATGTTGTCCACCAAAAGAAATCGATCAATCAATTAATCATAATATATAGACAACCTTTAAAATCACTAACCATTGCTCCATCAAGTCCAACCATCAAATCAAAAAGCAAAAAAAGAAAATAAAAGACAACATATAGTTGAAAGCAAAAGAAAAAGCGAGAAAAGAACTAAATTAAAGTGAAGCAACCCAAAAAATCTAATCTACCTCTTTTGTTAAAAAAAATTGTCTTATTTATTTACATTTATTTAATATATTTTCTCTTTTATTTATGTACAGGGGAAGAAGGATGCAGTAACCTAGGACTCAAGTGGGATGGCACTTGGCATAGAGGAACACATCATTTACTTTACATGCGAGACTCATGACTTGGAAGACATTACGCAAGAAAAGCTTACCGACATGCCAACCAACAAAAGCATAAGGTGAGGGAGAATGACACATCAAGACCCAAAAGAAATGGTTATTGTTATCCCCAGTTCCTAGGGATAACTAAGGAGATGATTTCTCGAGGCCCTTAGGTTGTAGACATGGAGTATCGAGAGATAGCTTGACCAAGGATGTCCACTTGCACAGACAGAGACCCACCTCACCACCACAGTTCCAGGTTCATCGTGAGGGTATCCACCACACCAGCTTGTTTCCAGAAGACATTGAGTCTTGCTCCATGAGGTACACGCCAAGTATTATGGTGAGTGTCATTTCAATATTTGAGGCGTTTGAGTTTGTTGCATTTTAAACTGCTTTTGATTCTTTAACGTCTGCTTGGAAGTTATGATCTTTGCCTTGTTTCACCTTGGTGGTTGACATTGCTTCCTAGTAAGTGGATCACCCTTAGGGATAGGTTTGCCACTGGGAGGTACTATTGATGAGTCATCATGCCATTCCCAACCATACTTGTCACCCTTGTATGTCATGAACCCCAGCCCAAAAGTCTTTCGCCCATCCATGTCACTTTTTCCACATGACTTAGAGAGGGGTTTGCTTGGGAAACACTTCTAAACTTAGGGCACGATTCACCCAGTAGGTCACCTTATCAACCCTCCCATATCTAAACTTGGAAAATTACATAGGGTCTTTGGGAACTTGTTTATTTTTATGAGGTGGTTTTGATGTACATGCTTAGATGGCTCTTTTATTGACTTGATTTACTTATCCTGATGCATTTGACTTGAGATCCTTGGAGGGCGTATTCATTGTCTTTGCATGACCTATTTGGTGGACATATTTGGAAGAAGAAGCCTAGCTTGGGCTTCATTGGGGGATTGAAGCCCACAAGTTGGATACCATGGCCCACACACCAGACGATGATGACATCCTTTGGAGGCCACAAATATTCCTTGGAAGATATCGCATGTACCCCTACTAGCCCAACGTTTTGCCTTTGGAGGCCAAAACATCACATTTGGAAGGCTTGGCATCTTATGGGGCTAGTGTTTGGGGTGGTGGTGTTGATTGACTTGACACTTGGCACGTTTTGATGGAAGAAGGGATGGATTGAAGGAGGAAACCATAGCGCACGAGAGGGAGGCCCTAGAAGGCCCAATGACTTCCATCTTCTACTCCAACGACTTGCAAAAAGGTGCCAAAACGTCACCCTTTAGAGGGATGACATCACATTAGGGTTTTCTTTTGTGCAATTTTTGAATTAAAGTCAAATTACTTTTTTAAAGGGGAAAAGTAAGGGTTGTTGACCCCTTACTTTGCAGTTTACCCTAAAATTGAGTGGACAAACACTTTTAGGGGGATTTATATAAATACAGATCACTTCTATTTCATTTTTATCATAACTGTCCCATCTCGGAGAGGATACTTGGCTAAAATTTGTGCCCTACTTGGGAAATTTTGTCTATCTCTCTTGCTATGGTTTTATTTGGCTATTGGATGAAGAAGTAATTCACTATCTTTCTTGGAGACTATTTCTTGCTTTTATGGTGGATTTTCTTGGTTAAAAGGAGTTTATCTTATTAATGCTTGGACTAGGTAAGGAATATTTCATGTTGTTGCTTCTTTTCTTGGTCACAAGGTCAATTTGTTAATACTTTGGGGAGTATAAGGGCATACAACCCCACTAATACCATCATATTTGTCTTGGAATAATTTGTTGCAAAAAAGAATACTAGGAGGAGTAAAAGGGTTTACACCCTCCTAGGGTTTTTCCTTAGCTAGTCTTGCTTGCCTTGGGGAGTTAAAGGGATTACACCCCCAAGGAAGTAGCACATCTAGCTCTTTAATTTTTAAAGACTCCATAACCCAATAGTTAAAGGCATTAATCTCTTGCATTGGAGAAATAAAATCATTGCATTGGAATACGTATAATTACGAGATATTGAAATTGTTTAAGTTGGAATCTTTTCTGCATGTTAAAAGCTTGTCAAGGCCACTAGGGTGTCTTTTTCCTCCAATGATTTATTGTTTTTGTAATAAATTTAAGCTACATCCATTAGGGATTCAACAAATCACTTCATACTTTCTAAATTTTCTCATGTTCTAACTGTCAAATTTTGCTACAAAGTTGCCAAGTTAATCTACTAGTTGTTGTGCTTCCTTTGGGTGGTTTACTTGCATGTTTTGGTGATTAGAATTTTCTATAGTAACACTTGTTTGCTACAACCATAAGGCTTCAGAAATATCTCTTCAATACTTACATCAAACAACCTTTAAATGTTGCTAAAGTCTTGTTGCTTTAGTGGGAAAACCCCCCTACAGACTACACTAGGGTTCTAAAGTGTAAGCAGAGCTAACTGTCTAAAGTCTCCTACTTTTAACCACTATCCCGACAACACCCCACATTCATATATAAAGTACAAAGTATAGGGATCCGATAGTATTACGTTGAACTCCGCATCCGGTGTCGATCCCAATGCATTCGGTCGCTTCTCGACTGCAAATCTCCTCCCAAGGCTGACCTGCATTCACCAAAAGACAAACAAGAAATTGCGAACAAGCATTCTATATATGGATTAATGGGTTAGACGTCATAACAAAATGTAAATCATACATAGAGATAAAACACATCATATGGTGGGATGGAAAAAATACTTCTTTATATTAATCTCACAATGTCACTTACAAAACGAGATCAACGACTACTCCTCGAACCCGGTCCTGCTCTCCTCTTCACCAAGCTCCAATTGTTTCCATGTATCCTTCTTCTCTCACACTTCTCTCTGGAGAATAGGCATAGGTTTATGGATGAGGAAAAAGGGCAAGAATGGGGAATTCTGGCTCAAACTCACAATGTGGCTGCAAATTCTTGGGGCAAAGGGGGATTAGGAAATGGGCAGAGTTTCACCGCTTTCATGCTTCTCCCTAGAATGGGACCCCAACACCTTCTTTTATATGCCCAAAATATAGTTATTCGCTTGGGTGATGGGATATGGGCGGTCAATTGGTTAGGAAACTACTCAAAAGCCTGTATTCCCTTGCAAATTTTGTGGGTATACGCGGGTTGTATTGGTCCAGCTAGCGTACGTACGCAGGCAATAATGGTGCAACAAGAATACATACGTGGGTAGTAGTGGTGCAGGGCACGCACATCTTCAAAAGATTGGTTTTTAAGAAGAGCTATTCAGTATTGGCTTGGCAAAAATAGCAAGTAAGATAGTCTGCTGCTAGTTATGCATGTATGGTGCAAATTAGGGTTATAACACTTGTGCTATCATACTTGAGTTTCACTAGTAATTGTTAGTTAGTCTCTTGCATATTTACTTGGACTTTTAGTGTCTTGTTAGAAAATATTCCATTTATTTCATTGTTGATTAATATAATTATATATTGCTGCTAATTAGGACAACAATCTTCACTTGCTTGTCCATTGGATTATTTGGCTTGTATCTCATCTTTTCTTGTGTCTCAGGCAGGTATAATCATCTTCTACAGGTACTCGAGCTCTTGGAAACCATTGATCACTTATGAGACTCCTTTCCAAGACATATTCCACTTATTAACTTGACCTATAGGGGAATCACTTCCATAGTCTCACTTTCCATCTCATTTCCCCCTAGGGTCACCCGAGATTCCCCCCTTTTGTTGGATTTTTACTTCACTAAAGAAAGGGGAGGATTTATCTAAGGTGACAATGGGTAAAATATCCCACCATTATCGCCATCTTGTGGATTGGGTCATGCTTTTCCAAACCTACATTTTCCATGATAACAGTTACCATCCTTCAAAACGTGCCAACCAACAAGATGAGCTTTGCATCTCACATTGAAAGCATTACTATGATTAAAGATTTTAGTTTTAAGGTTCAAAGTTTGAATATCAAAGATAGAGTCAATAGATTCATCAAATATCATAATGTCATATGTTGCAAACTTCCCACTAGAAAAAGGGTTATCATAGTGCAAGGAAGAATACGAAGGATTGAAAAACATAGGAATGCCCTTGAACTCATCATCATAGTTGAAGGAAAACGTGCACATATCAAGAGGAGTATACATATCAATGTCAAGCTCCTTATCTTCTCTTGATTGAAACAATGGATTTGAAAAATATTTATGCAATTCAATATCTTGATTAACTATATGAGGATCTTCAAAGGAAGATTCATCACCTGCATCAATGGAAACATAAGGATCCTTATCTACTTGATTTGACCATTCATTAGTAACATCATCATAAATAACTTTTTCATAAAGAGGGTAAAAAAGGTCAAAATCAACTTCTTCCTTTGCATATTCAACTTCACCATTGTATGCATATGAATAAGAGGCTTGGGATAAGCCATGATCTTGAGAATGTTTTTGTTTATTAGTTTCAAGAATAGTAGCATTTGGAATGTGAGGGGTGAGTTGATCACTATGCATCATGATATAATCATGATCTTCTTCGAATCCAAACTCTTGATCACAGTTGATAAAGACATTATAATTAGGCCCTAGGAAAGAGGGCTCTAAAGATTTCTCAAGGTATGCATGATTTGAATATTTATATTCAAGGGAGAGCATGTGATCCTATAAATATTGGACGATGGGTATTAAGGATGAAAGTTATTTGTGTGAATTAGGAACACCAAAGGAGAAACCTGTTCTACGAGATTGCTCTTCGAAATCAAGGCTAGCTCTAGATTTTGAGCATACTTTTCTTCCAACTACCACTAGTAAAGAGGTAGAATAATATCATAATAATGTAAGAGGGAAACCAAGTTAGTAGGGGAATGTAATTATACAACTTGGTAAATCTAAGATTAAATGAAATAATACTTTCATTATCCTCCATGTGCAAGTGATTAAATATCTTAAGGTGTTCATAAGGATTATCTAAGTGCCCAATTGTAGATGTAAACCAATAAGAAAGTTCAGACCACCTGGAGGTGCATTCATCATGTAGGTTGGCAAACAAGGAAGCAACATTACCCTGAAGGGAGTTCATAAACAAGAGCATGCAACTATTGTTTTCATTAATTCCGAGGATGATACAAGCATTGGAAAATGCACAAAGGTGCTCTTCCATTGTAACATTTTCATCACCATGAAATAAAGGCAAATGTTGCTTGAACTTGTAAGGCAAAGGATTAACAGGGTAAGTATGCTTCAATGGGATAGGTACAAACCACGGTGATTATTCAGGTCTTCCTCAAAATGGAAAATTCCATACTTGCAAATGACTTTCCCATGATTAGTAGTTGAGACCACAGGGTTACAACTACTATACATACATCCAATCAATTGAGACATAGAAATATTGAGAGGATAAAAGTAGGTTTGAAAGAATTAAAACAAGACTAGGTAAGAACCATTGAAAAATATGTTGATGGAGAAGGACTAGAGAGTTCCTAACACCAACGTTTTGAACCTCTTGGTCAGCTAAACTAAGAAGCGACGGGAATGGTCACCCTATTTTACAGTCTAAAATTAAACACATTAGACTCCATGGCTAAGAATATCTTTACTTATGATTTTGCAATATTTGATTTTTATTACAGTTTCCAACTTATAACATTTTGTATTTGTTTTTGTAAATAAAATGTAAATTAAACAAGGTTACAATGAATAATTAAAGTACAAGTGCAAAACTAAAAGAAAATTAAAAAACCTAGACTAAAAAGTTGAGTATTTACAAGAAAATCCCAAGAATGTTAAACATAAGATAAAGATGGATTAGTGTGGAAATAACACAAATGTTAAAGTAAAATATTAAAAAAAATATATACAAGTTAGAGTTAATCTAGTTAGTGTTTAATTAAAGAACATTTTGAATTTTTATTTATTTATTTTTTCATGAAGTGTTAGTGAAAGTTAATTGGAACAAAAATTTAATGAACTAAAGAACATCTTGAATTTTTGTTTATTTATTTTTCATAAAGTGTTAGTGAAAGTTAACTGGATTTTTTTTTTAATGATAATTAATTTTACTAGTGTAAAATAATTAAAAGAAACTTAAATATTAAATATTAGTTATGTTAACAAGAACTACTTTAAACAAAAAGGATTTCTATAATATATAAAGTGTAATTACAACAAAAGTTAGTGAAATTGAATGCTATGTTTTTTTTTTTTTCTAATTTTTTTTTTTCTTTTTAATGTTTCAATTAGTAAAACAATAGCTAAATAAAAATGGAGCAAAGAAATAAAAAGAAACAAAAGAGAGATATATACAAAATAAAAATAAAAATAAAATGCATAAATAAATGTGTTTGTATTTCTTTCTATTTTTTGAAAATTACATTAAATGAAATAAAAATTAAACAACAAAATCAGAGAGATAAACTTCAAAGCCAAAAAGAAAGTTAAATCTTATATTTAGACACAATCTCCATACATTGCTTGGATTTTTTGAAGCTTTCAAGCCCCTATGCAGACTTGGACCAAAGTTCTCTTCTTTAACCATTCTAGATGATGTCAGCCTCATACAATAAAATAGTCAAGAACAAAAGAAAATGAAAAAAGATTAAGTTGGACACTATATAGAGCAATGGTAGTGAAACACAAGGTGGAAATCTACATACTAGACAACTGATTAGTACTGGAAAAAACTCGGACTTAAAGCACAACAAACTTAATAAGCAAAGCATTTACCTCATGAACACAAGCTAAACCAGCCTCGCTTCGTCCCTTTTGTTACTATGCAAGACATCCCTGCTATCAACAACTTCATCAAATCCCTGCTTAAAGTGAATGTAGTATGGATAATAAAAAAAGAATGATGAACCTCACAAGACTCCTAACATACCTCTCTCCAAAAAATTTCCTCCAACTCTCTGTCTGTTACTTGTTAAATAATGTTTGATAAATAGTTCTAGTAGTTTGGGTCGTTTTAGATTAACCGACTAAAGCTTAAATAGGCTAGAACAACCTCCCTTTTTATTTAATAAGATAAAAGAGGATGTGTTGGAAATGTCGTTATTACTCGTATATACGTGTCAAATTCAAGGAAATAGTTGGAAAGAAACAAACTGGTAATATTCGTGGCCAAGTGTATTGAGAGTGATATTCTTAGGCAAAAGAACAGTTTGAGCAATCGTCCTTAGTGTTGTGAACACTAATTTTGGAAGGTTGCCACTGAAGTGGTAGAATTATGCATATAAGATGACATGACTTCCTCTCTACAGTGATTTGCAACCTGTTGGTTGTCAGGAGTTCCTGGCATCAAATCGACAATGATAGGACTCTTCATGCAACAAAAGGGAATGTAGCCCTTAAAACCAGAGCAATATCCTTGCTCGATTCTCTGCACCACCCATCGACCATATCGTTTTCTTTTTTGCCCAAGTCCAACCCAAATATTATATAAGATTCTATATTTGTCTGTATCGCTGATAGTTCTACAAGATTATTGTAGTAAAATAGGCATCACCAGTTCAAGACACGATGTCCCATTTAATGGTAATGTTTCCATTTGGATCCAAAAGATCAAAGCATCACAATACTTCATTTATTTGATAAAACAATTGGCATATAGAACATGATCGGTCAATTGTGAAAATGTTAATGAAGCCTTTATGACTTCACGAACGCAATCAAACCATGATCTTTGATGGATAAAGTCCACATGCATTGTGTTATTTCAATGGAATTATGTGTTGGTTACAGTTGTACAATTACAAAATTATTGGTTTGCATTAATGGTTTCCCCAACGATACTCCCATCATTTTGTTCTAACCTATAAATTCTCCCAAAGGTTGCCTTCATTTACAGTATCTCAAACACATAGTCCTAAACAAAAGGCTAGTTTAAATGTTCAAAACTTTATCATCATGATTTCGATGTACAAATCCTTCAATTCATTCCTCTTTATCAGGTGGAGGAGGGTGCAAACCTATGGCAACAACACCGCTGCAAGTTTATGTATCATCATTCAAATGAGGGACTTCATTTGAAAACTTGATATATTTTCTATCATCTGCTTTGGGATGAAGAAATGAATGCATCCCGACTACCGATAATGGAGAACAATCTTTGCAACAGTCATTAGGTCAGGTTCTTCGTCCTTCAAAAGCTTCCCAAATGTCTTGCACAAGAGGAAGTTATTGTCATTAATCTTGAAACTTATAGGCTCTTCTAGGGTAATCATTTTCACTATAAGGAGAACCTCCCCAATGTGTTCAAATGCATCTTGTAGATTTGCAACACAGACCATTCCCTTAAGCACAATATTTGATCCAGATTATTTTGAGCACGAAATGAGAGCAAAGATATAATAAAGAAATATACCGAGATATTGCAAGAGATCCAATAATGTAACAGAGATATATCAAATATATATAACAAGAGGCACATATATACAATAATACACAATTTATATTAATGAGTGAAATGTACAGAACTGTAAAATTACAGAGTGAAAGACTCGCTAAAATGGAGGCAACTTATCTCTGAGAAGAGATGTGATGGCTACACTCATTCGCAAGAAGATGAGTACAATGAGGCTCGAAAGGCCTTTTTAACATAAATGGAAAAACCCTAAACATCCCAAAACTATCCCCTAGAAGATGAAAAGCCAAAAGGTTTGCAGCCCCAATGTGTAGATGAAGTGCCAAAAGTCATGTGGGCCCCGATGGGGTAAGTTCGTACAACAACTTCCTAGGGTCGTATATTTTGCATACGATTTATGTTTTATGCGCATGATAGCCCATTGGAAACGTATGCCCGAGGAATACACATTATACCATCAAAATCTAAATCAATTTACAGTTTGACTATGACGAGCTCCAAAAATGTTGTTTAGGGCCTCAAAACGGCCCTAGAAGTTTAGGACTCGAAAATCTAGGAAATAACTGACACTCATGAAAACTGCATGTGATCTAGTTGGAATAGTTGGGTGGCCATCAATATCCATATGGATCAATCCTCCCCCCATAGGAAGTAATGGTCTCCATTACATTGAGTTCCCGTGGGAGAGGGGAAACCGTTTGTTAAATCTGAACCTTGGTGAGCTTCATGCCTTGCTGGAGACGTTGCATTGCTTGGCTTGTGGAAGGCTACCGCGGACCTGATGTTGGAGGGGTTGGACCTTTTTAACCAGTATGATTGCATGAGATGACTATGTGCAAAAGGAATCTTTGTGCTTTGCTTCAATTTTTCCGACCTGCTTCTGCTAGATGGAGGGGGGTTGAACTGAGGTTGTAGTGGTCATATTGTCCTTTTGTTCACTTCCTTCCTGAATCATGAAGAAGCTAAACTTTTTCGTATGAGAGACAACTTTGTTGCACATTTGTGGTGAAACAATAGTCGAAACTACCTCTGGTATACTGTATAGATGAGCCCTCAAAGTCACAATGACACTATAGGTTCGAGACTCATAAACAACATGGCGCTTCCACATATATGGTTGACCCAAAAGAACATCACAAACATCCAATGGGGCAACATCACACAATACCTCATCCTTGAAGGGCTTGATGCCGTAGGACATGCGACATTGTTGGATGACGTGGAGATATCATCCCTAGCAAAGCCACTCGATGTTGTAAGGTTGCGGGTGTGGTGTTGTTGGCAATTCCAATTGTTTGACGACCTCTGCTGATTTGAGGTTATTTTGGCTTCCACTATCAACAATGAAATGAAATGAGATCCCCTTCACCCACATTTGTGAATGGAAGAGGTGCTCCCCCTCTTCAGGATCTGTTGGTGCTTCTTGTTAGATTGTTGTGGTTATGACAATGGCAGTAGGGTTTGCATCAATGATTTGTCTGCTTCCATTATTTTCTGAATCGGATTCTGAATCCGAGTTCAGATATTTTTCTTTGATCTCGGCCACCAATTACTATTTTGAGCGACATTCATTAGTGTTGTGCCAGGTCCTTTTGTGGAAATCACACCACTTTCTAGTGTCATTCTTTATATTTCCCTTACCCTTCTTTTCCTATGTCTTGGAATGGTTTTCGGGAGGTTTTTTGTTAGGGCCGTATTTATCATACTTTGGTTGTTGCGAATTTGCAGACCTAAACTCCCATTTGTTCTCGTGCTTAAATTTCTGCTTGATTTTGACAACATATCGATAAGCATCTCCCAACGATGAGATGTCCAAAAACTCCATTTTAGTTTGGATTTACCAGTGTAGAGTCCCGCGATATTTTGGAACCAAATGCTGCTCAGAATCTTTGATACCTAGCTTGGTGCGAAAGGTATGGAAGGTATTGGTCAACTCTGACACTGCTTGGCCCCTCTCTTGACACAACGTGGTCTGTCTCATGTACTGGTCTTCATAGTTTCCAACAGGGTAATATTGTTCCTTGACGACATCTACGAAAGATTCCCAAGTGGGTCCGACCTTGAACATTCCAAACTCTTCTAGGGAAATTTTCTCACAATAAGTTTCCCACCAATTTTTGGCATGGGGGAGAGCCTTAAGGAGAACGAAGGTGATCTTTTCCCTGTTGGAAAAATTGTGCACATAGAAATAACCTTCTAATAGATTTAACCATTTTTCCAGAGCATCCGCATCTATCTGACCTTCAAATACAGGAATATCAACATTAACTTGTACCTTGAAAGGAGCAGTGCCTCTAAAGTGGTTTCTTGATGAAGATGCATCTGTTGTTATCAGAAGGTGTCGAAGGATTTGGGAATTTTTTTTCCATCATTTTGTCCCTCTGTCACGTGAGAGCTTGATCCAACAACAGATTAATAGAATCTTCTACTCCTTCGTTTTTATTTTCTTCCGCCATGGAGGGTTTATTGGGCTTGTGAGAGCAATTTTCATCAAGAGAGACAAGCTCGAGACCCAAATTTATATACTCAGACTTCGTCGGGGACATGCACTAAAAAATGACTAAGAGCAACCTACTCTAATACCACTGATCCATATTATTTTGAGCACGAAATAAGAGCAGAGATATAATAAAGAAATATACTGAGATATTGCAAGAGATCCAATAATGTAACAGAGATATATCATATATATATAACAAGAGGCACATATATACAATAACACACAATTTCTATTAATGAGTGAAATGTACAGAACTGTAAAATTACAGAGTGAAAGACCCGCTAGAATGGTGGCAACTTATCTCTGAGAAGAGATGTGACGACTACGCTCATTCGCAATAGGATGAGTACAATGAGGCTCAAAAGGCCTTTTTAACATAAATGGAAAACCCTAAACATCCAAAAACCTATCCCCCGGAAGATGAAAATCCAAAAGGTTTGCGGCCCCAATGTGGAGATGAAGCAGAAAAAGTCATGTGGGCCTTGATGGGGTAATTTGGTACAACAATTTCCCAGGGTCACAACTTTTGCATACGATCTTTGTTTTAGGCACATGATAGCCCATTTAAAAGTTCAATCAAAGTATTACACATTATGCCATCAAACTCTGACTCCGTCTACAATTTTATTGCAGTGAGCTCCAAAAACGTTGTTTAGGGCCTCAAAACGACCTCGAAAGTTTAGGACTCAAAAATCTAGGAAATAATTGCCACTAATGAAAACTACATGTGAGACAATTGGAATAGGTGGGCGGTCATCGATATTCATCTAGATCAATCCTCCCCCATAGGAAGAAATTGCATTGAGTTTCTGTGGGAGAGGGGAAAGCGTTTGCTAAATCTGAACCTTGGTGAGTTCCTTGCCTTGCTGGAGACGTTGTGCTGCTTGGTTTGTGGAAGGCTGTCGAGAACATGATGTTGGAGGGGTTGGACCTTTTTAACCAGTCTGACTGCATGAGATGACTCTGTGTAGAAGGAATCTTTGTGCTTTGCTTCAATTTTTTCAACCTCCTTATGCTGGATAGAGGGGGCTTGAACTAAGGCCGTAGTGGTCATATGTCCTTCTATTCACTTCATGCATGAATCATGAAGAAGCTAAACTTTTTCGTATGAGAGACAATGTTTTTGCATTGTTGTGTCGAAACAATAGTCGTAACTATCTCTGGTATCCTGTAGATATGAGCCCTTAGAGTCACAATGACACTACGGGGTCGAGACTCATAAACAATATGGAGCTTCCACATATATGGCTGGCCCAAAAGAATATCACAAACATCCAATAGGGAAATATCACACAATACCTCATCCTTGAAGGGCTTGTTTCCGTAGTACATGCGACACTGCTGGCTGACACAAAGATCTTGGCCCTAGCGAAGACACCCAATGTTATATGGCTGCGGGTGTGGTGTTGTTGGAAATTCCAATTGTTTTATGACCTCTACTAAGATGAGGTTCTTTTGGCTTCTGCTGTCAACTATGAAATTCAACAGGATCCCCTTCACCCACATTTGTGAATGGAAGAGGTGCTCCCCCTCTTCAGGATATGTTGGTGCTTCTGGTTGGATTGTTGTGGTTTTGACAATGGAAATGGGGTATGCATTGATGATATGTTTCCTTCCATTATTTTCTGAATCAGATTCTGAATCCGGGTTCAGATCTTTTTCTTTGATCTTGGCCACCAATGATTGTTTTGAACGACATTCATTGGTGTTGTGCCAGGGGATTTTGTGGAAATCACACTACTTTCCAATGACATTCTCTGTCTTTCCCTTACCCTTCTTTTCTTATGTCTTGGACTGGTTTTCGGGAGGCAGTTTGTTAGGGTCGTCTTTATCATATTTTGGTTGTTGTGGATTTTCATACCCGAACTCTCGTTTGTTCCGGTGCTTAAATTTCTGCTCAATTTTGATAGCATATCGATAAGCAACTCCCAACGATGAGATGTCCAAAAAATCCATTTCAGTTTGGATGTACCTGTGTAGAGCCCCACGATATTTTAGAACCAAATTTCGTTCAAAATATTTGATACCAAGCTTGGTGTGCAAGGTATGGAAGGTATCGGTGAACTCTGGTACTGCTTGACCCCTCTCTTGATGTAGCATGGTCCATCTCATGTACTAGTCTTCATAGTTTCCAACAGGGTAATATTGTTCCTTGACAACATCTATGAAAGATTCCCAAGTGAGTTCCGCCTCGAACGTTCTAGAATCCTCTGTGGAAATTTACTCACAGTAAGTTTCACACCAATGTTTGACATGGAGGAGAGCCTTAAGGAGCGCGAAGGTGATCTTTTCCCTATCAGAAAATCGTGCACAGAGAAATAACCTTCTAGTAGATTTAACCATTTTTCCAGAGCATCCACATCTATCTGACCTTCAAATATGGGAATATAAAAATTAACTTGTACCTTGAAAGGAGAGGTGCCTCCAAATGGCTGCTTGATGAAGATGCACCTGCTATCATCGACAAGCATCGAAGGATTTTGGAAAAATTCTCCATCATTTTGTCCCTCTGTTGCGCGAGAGATTGCTCCAACAACAGATTAATAAAATCTTCTACTCCGTCGTTTTTCTTTTCTTCCGCCATGGAGGGTTTCTTGGGAATGCAAAAGCGATTTTACTCAAGAGAGACAAGCTCGAGACCCAACTTTCTATACTTGGAACTCGTCGGGGACATGCACTAAAAAACGACCAAGAGAAGCCTACTCTGATACCACTGATCCAAATTATTTTGAGCACGAAATGAGAGAGAAGATATAATAAATGTAGATTTTAACCTTGTACAATATTTTACTGCAAACATATTTTCAATAAAAGAATATAAAATATACAATGGAAAATACACACATAACACAGATATTTTTCCCCTGGAAACCAAAAATGAGAAAACCAACATATTCCATATGCATTCATTGTGTTACATTGTTTACAATACAATATACATATAGGAGCCAGCGGCATCCAAAACCCTAACCCAATGACATGGATTAGTCAACAACCCTATTTCCTTAACCAAAAATAGAAAACCACCAGAAAAAACCATGTGCCAAAAAACTGCCCAGCAATGGATATGAAAATCAAGGTGACACAAAAAACGAGGCAAAAAAATGCGACACGTTTCCTGAGGAATTTTTTTTTTCTCGTGGGCGTTGCCCTCGAACCCCCGTGTGCCTGACACAACATAGCAACCACTAAACCTAGTCATTCAAAGAAGATAACACATACCCAACAGTCTCCCACTTGTTGTTTTCTTTGCATACAGAGGGTTACATGGTTAAATAGTCATTAATCCAGGGCAACAATGCTCATAAATCCTCTACACTAAAAGAACTTCTCGGTGCTCACATATTTTTTTAATGAATCTGCAACATTATTCAAAGTGTCCACCTTCATCAACAACACTTTATTTTCTTCAACCATGTCTCTCACAAAGTGGTATTGAATATCTATACGCTTTGTCTTTGAATGATAAGAC
>ML799638.1:8094-34378 GCA_009831015.1 Picea engelmannii
TATATATATATATATATATATATATATATATATATATATATATATATATATATATATATATATATATACATATATATATATATGTGCCTCAAAATATTTATATGTGAATGAGAGACGACGATGATGAGAGGAGGCAGAGCAACAACAATAGTGGGTCAAAACGTACAACTTTGTATGTGAGTGGGAGGCCCGAAAAAGGGAGAGGGAGTTGTTTGTTTGCCTTATTACAACACAAACACATGATCTTTTGATTTATGTTGGCCTCCTCAAGTTTTACGAGGAGGGTGCATCCCTCAAGGGGAACTCTCCATTGTTACATTAGTTGATCCGTCATTGGGATCATGATCGACAAGCATTCAAAGTTAGTCTCGATCAATGGTATCAGTCCACAAAGGAGGATGTTTATTCCATCACTGGATTATCTAGGAGGGGGGAGGTTTGGCCCCAGTCTCCTAATTTATCGCTTGGTGTTGTAGGAGACACCTAGCTGGCATATGTGCATAGATATGTCATTACAGACGTTCTTTCCACTTCGGGATTCTAGGTTTTTGGTGGTTAGATGTGGATGAGTTCATTTCATAGAGAGGAGGTTAAGTGAATGTGTTTTATTATCACATCACTGCTACACTTTACCTCTAATGGGAAGTGCATCGGTTTCCCTTTGATGTATTATATAGTTAGTTTAGTGCAGATGCCTCAATTGATTAGGAGGACGGAATTTTTTTTAGACAATTTTGTTTTGTGTTGGATCATTGTTGTGTCATTTTATCTGGGAGGAGATTATTCCCATTCACGTAAGAGTTATTTACATTATTTTTTGAGAGGGTTCATGCCACTCAACTAGGAGTACCCCACTTTCCTCCTAGGCATATGTTTGATGCACGTATGCGCACGTGGGGGAAGTTTTTTCCCAATAGGGGTGTGTCGGACAAGCCGTGTGCTTCAATCGATAGGGAGGTATATGAGTTTTTTGTTGGATAGACAATCATGTCCTCAATGTTGTACAATACCCCTATGTGAGTATGTATTGGAGAGGATGTCCAAACATCCTATTTACAACAACTGAGCCACTAGATGAAAGAGATAGTATCATCATTGTGTTTTGATAAATCTAGTTGCATATTTTTATATCTTATTTAATTCACATGTAATTTATTGTAAAATTTTGTTTCAATTACTTCATTATTATCTATTATTTTGTAGATATTGGCACATATGTCAAGGATGAGCCTCCCCAATAAGATAAGGGGATGGAGAAGGAAGAGGATCAGTTTGCAATACATAGACCCTACATGCCACACAAGTCAAATCAAGGAGTCCGTATAGAGGTGGTGGATCACCTATGTGGTGTTATGGTTAGTCATGGAGTGGTACCCACACTACTTCGATACATATTACAGGTACCAGAGCTGTCCACAATATGAACGACTCTGCCTCATGACATGACATCACTGACGTGTCATATTGTTGGTGTCATCTACCTCATCGAGAGTTTGATGCATCATGATCATTATTCTCATGATTCTAATCCATATGTCTCATCACCAAATCGATCAATATCCTCTACTCCACCACATGGTTCTCCTCCTCCTGATCATGCTTCTTCCCCACATGTGTCTGCACCATCCATCGATCCTCTTGCTTCCCCTTCACATGTTTTTGCATCATCCACTTATGCTCCTCCTCCTCCTCCTCCTCCTCCTCCCTCTCCACATGTGTCTGCCCCATCCACTGATCCTCATGCACCTTGCCTCCACATGGGTCCACACCATCCACGCCCGATCCTCCTCCTCCTCCTCCCCCTGTACATGTGTCTACACCATCTATCGATCCTCATGCGCCTTCTCCTCCACTTGTGTCTGCACCATCCACTGATCCTCCAACTTCTCCTCCACATGCGTCACCATCCATTGATCCTCCTCCTCCTCCACTTATTTCACCATCCACCGATATTTTTCCTTCACCTCCACATGTGTCATCATCCATTTATCCTTCTCATCCTCCTCTTCCTCCTCCACATGTGTCAGAATCTTTTGATGCTTTGGACACTATGTTCACATCGAGAGTTACTGCACAGATTTGATCTTGATGGAGACACATTTGATAGCGACGTATTATTGTCATTTATTTCTGGCATAGGTACTGATAGACCCTCTACCTCTGATAGCAGAGACATTGATGGATATGGCTCTAGTGGTGGTCCTATCTAGTAGTAGTATTGTTTGACGTGTATATTGATTGTTTTATATTTGACTTGAGATGTATATATGACATGTTTATTGAAGATTTTGTTGAGATGCATATTTGATGTGTATATTGATATGTATATCACTCATGTATATTATGTTTTTCATATAATGTTGTGGTTGTTGTTGTTTGATTTATAACATGTATTATGAGTATGCTAATGATTACCATTATTAATGATTTCTTTGTTTTTAAATTAAATTTGAGATGTATCACTCATTTAAATTTACAGTTGTCATATAATGTTTAACTTTACTTTTATGAAATCGTTTAACTAGATTGTGATTGGAAAAAGTTATAACTATTAATTCCATATAATGTTTAACTCTTCTTCAAGGTGAATTGTTTGTTGTACAAGATACAATATATTGATTAAACACGTTTATAAAAAAAATATTTAACTATGATGAGTGAAATGATTGTGATTTGAATAATTATGTCTTTTTCATATATTTTAATAATAATATTATAACATAATTATTCACTAATAATAATAATAATGATGATGATGTAACAATAATGTTATTTTTTAAATTTTTATTATTCAAATATTATAAGATAAAGTTATAATATAATTATTTACTCAAATCATAATTATTATATTTTATTAATATTTGAATTTTCCAAAGATTTTATTCATTTATATTATCCGAGTATTATAATATATGAAATTTATTTAATTAAATTTAAAATATTAAATATAAAGAATAATAATAATTTTTTATCTATACACTTTCAATGAAATGGTTGCACAATTTTTTTACTGTACTACTAACTTTATGAATCTTTTATTAAAAAAATATGTAATTATTAGTTGAATATTTTATTAAAAAAATATGCTTAGTAATGTATTTGGTTTATTTTGTATTAAAATATATGCAAATATTGGATTAGGTTAATTAATGAAAAAATCAATTTGAATAATTATTCTTATGAAATGTTAATTTTTTCATCTATTTTAATGATAAAATTGTAATAGTTGTTCATTAAATTGATAATAGTTATATTTAATGATTTTTATTATTAAAAAACATAATTAATTAAATGTATTTAATTAAATTTAAATTATTAAATATAAAAATGAATTCATTAACAATAGTGAATTTCAATAATCTTTTGCTTCTATGGTAACAATTTATATCCAAGTTTTTTATGGTTGCATTATTGTCAGTGGTTTTCTTTTAATAATAATTTCTAATTTCTAATTTTCTTTAAATTATTCACTCAAATTCTAATACGGGATAAAATTATTTTACTCTATAAGTTATCAATATTTTATGAAGAATGTATAAATACTTAGAAATTGGGATACTTTTACAAGAATATCACCAAATATTTTATAATTAGTATTTTAAGAATTAATAAAATTAACAAATGTTTCTATACTTTTAGATAAGTATGGATCCTTAAAATTTTCCTTAATTGTGACTAGGCTCTAGAAAAATACTCTTTTAGAATTTTCATATTTCCATGTCCTTCCTATATTGACACTTATTTAAAAAAGAATGTAAAAATAATGATTAATATAAATTCATATGATTTAAAAACTAAAGGATGTAGTGGAATAGGTGAAGGCCATGATAGTTGCACTAGTTAAGGTTTCAAAATTTATATAATATATAATATGTCATACAATATATAACATATAATATGTTATACAATATATAACATATATTATATATATAACATATATAATATATGGTGAAGGAAAACTCGTGCGCGTTGTAACTATGTAGCTCTGTTGCTAGGGTTGCTTTAGCCATGGAGGAGCAGGGCTCGCCTAGGGCCTCCTCTCCTCCCCAACCCCCTCTGCCCACTCCAAACGATGTTGCCTTCTGCTCGTTGATCAATTCCTTGCCCAAGAAGAAAAAGGCGGAAAGTTTGAAGTTCGTTAAAAGAGTGAAAGAAATGTCGGGGGTCTCCCTCCCACTGGACGTGCCCATACAAGTCGCCTTGTCATTGACTGAGCACGCACTAGTTGGGCAGTTCATCGACCTGTGGCCGTCCCCCAAAGCCACTGAAACCTAGGTCATAAGAAATTGGAAGTCATTGATTAAGCAGAATGTTACCTCTCATTTCCTGGGCAGAGGCTATTTTCTCTTTGAATTCACCTCCAGAGACGAAGAGGATTTGATCTTCAGGAATGACCCATACTTTATGGGACCTCAAGGACTGTATCTGAATAAATGGAATCTAGATTTCAACCCAGAAGAGGACGTTCCCTCAGCAGTTCCACTGTGGGTCAGAATGCCTAATCTCCCAATTCACTGTTGGAATTAGGACTCAATGAAACATATAGGAGATGCGTTGGGCAAATTCATTGACATGGCACATAAGAAAGATCAATATGACTGCGCTCGAATATGTGTGGAGGTGGATCTTGAGGTAGGGCTCTCGGAGACTATCAAAATCAGGGTTGGAACTTGGTCTCATATACAGAAACTGGATTATGAACAACTTTCGTTCAAGTGTTGGGGGTGTCATGAATACAGGCATTTTGCCAAAAACTACCCAAAAAATAGTGAGGAAGATAAGGGAAAAGAGGAAGGATGGAAGAAGGTTAGGAGATCCAAAGCTAACCCAAAGACCTCAAATACGACAGGGCACGAGAAGAGTAAAGGAAATCAGACCAAAGATAAAAATGTGCCCCAGAAAAACCTCCAGTCAAAAGAGTCAGGAAACATGTTTGAAACCCTTGGTTTGGATTCTCAAGAACTCCCTGAAGGGGAGCCGATTCAGAACAAGCAGATGGAGATTGCAAGAACTCAAGATAAGGAGGATGTTGAGGACGTATTGACAAAAGAAGCAAGGCATGTGGGAAGAGAATCAGAAAGATTCAAAGACAAGGGCACGACCAGCGATGGGGGAAGCCAAGGCTTGGAAGAATCCGAAGAGGAAGGAGAGATAGGAGACTTTCTATCCACGGTCCAAATATCAGAAAGGGGAAGGATTTCATCCAAGGAGAAGAGAGAAAAATAAACATACAAAGATAAAGCGCAGGGAAGTCAACCAACCTTGGAAATTTTTTTGGCCAAAACCCCAAAGATGGCAAGAAATCAAGGACAGGGCTCCAAGGGAGGCCCGCACTCTCACAAAAATAAATAATGAAAGTGATCTCCTAGAACTGCAGAGGTTTGGGAAGTAAGATGAAAGAAGAATCCATGAGGGCCCTAATCAAGACAGAAAACCCAAACATAATGCTAGTCCAGGAGACAAAACTGGAGGAAAATATCTTCCTCCAAAGCAGAAAAAGATACTAGAAAAAAGGCGGGATAAATGTTATTTCAGCCAGAGGAGCCTCGGGAGGTCTTGGCATTCTTTGGAACAACTCCAAACATAAGATGGTAGCTGGAAAAAAAAATGTACACTGGATGCTTACAAAATTTCAATATCAAGATTCAATGGAGGTTTTCAGCCTTTTCAATATTTATGTTCCGGTAAATGCAGGGTAAAATAAATTTTGTTGGGACTCTCTCAGAGACCTATCAGATGAGGGAGTCTTGGAAAGTATTATAATCACAAGGGACCTGAACATCTCCCTCAGTCAGAGCGAAAAGCGTGGGGGCTGCATTGTAAGAGATCTGACTCGAGAGTGGGTGGAGGACCTCATCCAAGACTGGGATTTGCTCGATGTCAAGCCTTCTCGAGGTAAGTACACTTGGTCAAATAAGCGAGTAGGCCCTGGGCATATCGCTTCCAGGTTAGATAGGTTTCTTCTCCAAAGTTCTTACCTTCTTCTTGGCATCGATGTGAAAATGAAGATTGTTTCTAATAGCACTTCGGATCATAAGCCCATAATGTTGGTTCTCACTCCCTAAAGGAATTTAGGCCCCATTCCCTTTAGATTTAGTCCTCTCTGGATAAGTCAAAAGGATTTTTCAAAGAAGGTTGAAGAAATATGGAGGAGGCCGGTCACGGGATCCCCATTCTACGTTTGGGAGGAAAAGATAAGAAGAGTGAAGTCAGCCTTGAAAAGATGGGCTAAAACCATCCCTAGTCCCGAGGATGAAAGAAAACAAATCCAAGCAGATCTTGAGACTCATCAAGTCATTATGGAAGAGGTTGAAATCTCGAGCGTTATCTTAAAAAGGGAGGAAGAGTTGTAGCAAAAGCTTCAGAATGCTTGCAGACAAGAGGAGGAATACTGGAGGCAAAAATCCAGAAGCCTGTGGTTGAAATATGGAGACAGAAACACCTCCTATTTCCATAAGCAAGCCCAAGCTAGGAGAGGTTACAATTCCATCTCAGAAATTAAGGATGGCCCTCAAATGTATGGCAATTTCCCAAGCATCAAAAAGGCTTCCTTCAATCATTTCAAAATCCTCTTTAATGAAGTAGAGGTGCATGGACACAGTGATAAGCTTCTAAATGAGATATCTCCTAAAATCACAGATAGAATGAATCAGAAGCTAGATGCTAAGGTCAATAGGAAAGAGATAAAGGACACCTTTTTTTCCATGATCCTTGATAAAGCCCCAGGCCCAGATGGGTTCATGACAAATTTTATTCAATATTTCTGGCAGATTGTGAAAAAAGACTTACATAAAATGGTTCTAAAATCCAAAGAATGTAAGAAAATTGGGGGCAGCACGAATTCCACGTTCCTCACCCTCATTTCGAAAGAAAAGGGAGCACATTCCTTCAACATGTTTCGCCCCATTTCTTTGTGCAACATTTGATACAAGATCATATCAAAAGTGATTGCCAGCAGATTGAAATGGCTTCTTTCAGACCTCATACCAGAGAATCAAGGGGGCTTCGTTCAAGGAAGGCAAATCGCGGACAATATAATTCTAGTCCAAGAAGCACTTCACTCAAGCCTAAAGGGAAGAGAAAAAGGTATGATAGTTAAACTCAACTTTGCAAATGCGTTTGACAGGGTCAAGCACTCTTTTCCCTTTGAAGTTTTGCAAAAATTTGGCTTTGGGCGTGGCTTTATTAATTGGATCAAAGCTTGTATATCCAAGCCCTGGATCGCTCCGCTGGTGAATGGGAGAGCAACATAATTCTTTAAATCCACGTGTGGGCTAAGGCAAGGATGCCCACTTTCCCCTCTGCTCTTTGTTCTCCAAGCCTCTTCCTTAAGCTTCACCCTGGAAAAAAGAAGAATTGATCAGGATATCCTAGGCCTCCAAATAGAGAGAGGAGTAAAAGAAATCAATCATGCTTTATTCGCAGACGATTCCCTCCTCCTTGGGGCAGCTTCTGTTCATATTGCCAGACAATTCAAGTTGGTGGTGGACGAGTTCTACGAGGCCTCGGGAAACAGACTGAATTTAGAAAAATGCCATTTCTATGGCTGGAACGTGACACAAAACAACCTCAATTCCATTGCCATATGCTGAGGATTTGGCGGATCCATGCATTGGACGTCGTTTAAGGACCTTGGGCTGCCTATCTTTCAGAAAAATCCTACAAGTAAGGACTGGACCCCCATCATTGATAAATTTAAAAATAAAATGCAGGCCTGGGGATTTTCTTGATTGAATGTCACAGGGAAGACAGTGCTCATAAAATCAGTTTTAAATAGTCTTTGAATCTATCAAGCTTCCCTTATGCTAGCTCCCCTTGGAACGCTCAGGAAGATGGAAGGATATGTAAGAAATTTCTTCTGGAAAGGAGGTAAACAAAACAGAGACATACTGCCTCTTGTCAATTGGGACAAAGTCACCAGGCCAATTTTAGAGGGAGGCATGAACTTCAAAGATATGAGAATGCACAATTTAGCGTTGGGCGCCAAAATTCTCTGGAGGCAGATTGCTCCTAAGGCTGGCTGGGCGCAGCGTGCACTCTGGAAGAAATATTTTATGGGCCCAAGAAAACGCTACCTTGACAATCCATTCAAAGTCACTAATGGATCTCAAATTCACAAATTGTGCATGCAAGCCCATGCGCTCATTCAAGATAATTTATACTGGATCCCGGGGAATGGAAAAATTATAAAGATTTGGGAAGATCGAATAATGAACGAGGATCCCCTTGCGGATGCCCAGGAGCTTCAGGAATTGCATCTATGGATGAAGAATGCGGGCCTGGCCTTTTTGTGGGATATCTCAGTTTGGAAAGAAAACGTCTGGCTGGAGTGGAAAAAACCGAATTTGCCGAGTAATCTGGAAAACGCTTGGTTGAACTTGTGTGCCAAGCTTAAAGGGAAGGCTCCAGCGCATGAAAATAAGATCGATCAGAGAGTCTGGGGGCTGCACTCCAGTGTATACACTGTGGCACACAGTTATAAGTTGCTACGAGCAATTCCATATGCTCCCCCATGCCCATCTCTATGGAAAGGTCTCTGGAAACAAAAATGCATCCCCAAAATTGATTTGTTTAACTGATTGCTTTGTCACAATTGTGTGCTTACAGCAGAGAATATAGCAAAGAAAGGATTGCACGGCCCCTCCAGATGTTCCATGTGTCTGGAAAATGAAGAAAACGCCAATCACATCATGCTGGAATGCAGATACGCTTTAGAAGTTTGGGGTGAAGTGATGTCCCACTACCAAGTGAACACAATGCTTCCAACAAATATTGTAGAATTACACACTAATTGTTTGCATTGTTACCCCAGACAGTTCCCAAATAATAGTTGGTTCAAGGTCGCGTGGCTGGTCCTGCCAAAGCTTACCTGTTGGCAAATCTGGTTGGAGCGGAATAACATGATCTTCTAAGGGAAAACACACAATGCAAAAGTCATCATGACTAGGACAATAGTCTCCCTCAAAGAATTCCTGAATGAGCATATGTGTAGCTTCACAGATAAAAACCTCTCCTATCATGAGGAGGAGTGGGGAAAAATGCTGGGATTGATTTACTCCAATGCAGATATCCAAGTGGAAAAGAGAAAGGATTGGCAAATCAAAATGCCAGAAGAAAGCTTCAGAACTTGGAACAAGGAAATGGATTGCTACTCCTTGTTCTTCGATGGGGCAACAAAAGGCAATCCGGGAAATGCAGGTGCAGGGGGAGTCATAAAGAACAAGCAAGGACAAATTGAGCACAGGTATGCATGGGGTCTAGGTCAAGATACCAACACCCAGGCAGAGGTGATGGCATTGCTTCAAGGCCTCAAGATCTTGCAAAAGATGAGCATCAAGGAAGTAAAGATCATTGGATATTCTCAGACTCTCATAAAAATGCTAGTGGAAAACTCAAATCCGAAGGATCTATGACTATCTAGATCGATGGAGAGAATTAGAAAGAATGTCATCTTCTTTCAAAATATTAGCTTCTTCCATGTTCTGAGGGGAAACAACAAAGAGGCAGACGCGGAAGCAAATAGAGCTTCTCTTCTTCCTGTGGGCACTCTAGTATGGAATGATAAGGAAATCCGGTTTTCAATTCCTTAGAAGTGTTCTTATGTTTTTTTGCCTTTTGTTGAAGCAGTTTGTATGTGTTTTCAAGTTAGGGGAATCCATGCCGTTAAAGGGATATCTGAAGTCCATGAAGCACCGATATGCAAAAATTAGAGACAGGGGAATCCTTAATATAGAGGAACAATGGGAGTTGTCTCGACAAATTGGAAAGATTGTAAATGGGCATTTATGCCGAAAATTTTAATACCAAAACATAATTGTTCCTGTTATATATATATATATATATATATATATATATATATATATATATATATTATANCATATATAATATATGTTATAACATATATCATACTTGGTAAAGGAAATTCTATCAGACTTGGTAGGGATCCATGGCCGAGAAACAATGGTCTACACATTCTCCCCCAAAAATTAATTCACAATTTGCGTGAGAGAGGTTTTTTCCATTTGAACCAGATTACAGATGAGAAACAAACTTTGATTTGCAGCCAAGGATGGAAAGATGCTCAAGCTCTGAATTTAGAAGATCATTTTACAGTACCTCGGAATGATTACATCTGGGTTCTCAAGATAAGCCACATCAGAATCAAATATTAATAAGATGAACAACTTTGGAAACTCAGTCCTTTCAGGGTATATTCTCCAAAAGAGGGTTATTCTTTCCTGATGACCAATCTCATCCAAGAAGCCCCCGATTGGTGGTGGAAGGGGATATGGAAATCCAAATGTCCTCTTAAGGAAAGATTTTTTATGTGGTGCCTCTTAAGGAAAAAGGTCCCCACATGGGACATAATGAAATTCAGGGGATTGGAAGGGCTTGGTTGGTGCTCTATATGCAAGGGGGATGAGGAAACATCTCCACACATGTTCTTGGGATTCCCTTTTTCAATCCAAACTTGGAGAGTTGCTTCATCTTCTTTAGGTCAAACATGCTCCTAGCATGGGCCCTCTATCAAAGAGGCCTGGAAGACTTAGGTACAAGACCATATAAATAAAAATATCAAGGCTCTACCCCTCCTCATTCACTGGGGAATCCAGCTTGCTAGAAACATAACTATCTTCAAGAAAAATGCGTTTCTTCCCAATATAATTGCAACCAAAAGCCTAGATTTCCTTGCACATTTTCCACAAGAGAAATATGCACCCCACACCCCCCCTCCAGGACAACGGAAATGATTGTGGGGGAGGGAGTGTCCATCGCTCCCCATCTCATTTCTATAAGTTAAAGTGGGGTTTGGGACAGGGAACAAATAATTATGAGGAAATTGTGACCTTAAATTTCTTGCTCACTTTTGTTGGGGAAAAAGGGATCTTAAACCTTCATATATTTGGAGATTCAATGGTGGTCATAAATTGGTTGAGGAAAACTCAAATGTGTCATAACATACACATTACTTATATCCTTGAAGAATTATTTTTAATTGCAAATATATTTACAAATCTATCATTCAAACATGTCTACAAGGAAAGGAATGCCACAACATACACCTTATCTAAAGAGGGCACACTTATGGCTCTCGTGCAGGGGAGCATCATAGAGTTCTTAGATGGGCATAGCGATGAAAATTATCACATACCTTTTATAGAACAAATGGGTCAACCATGTTCCAATGCCTAAGTTTTTTCTCTTTTTATCTATAGTTCGAATACAATCAATTGGACAGGTTACAAACTATCATCATTTTTGGGAGGGGTCCCCATGAGGCATATTCAAAATTTTATATAGTTTCTATAATTTATATGATGCAGACTTTTATGATTTTCAATTTTTAGAAGAAGTTTTTTTTGTTCAGAAAGATTAGCAAAAGGCACTCTTTTGTGAACTGTGTATCTATGACTTCAATTTCCAATCTTGGTAGTAGAGATATTTCTAGGATTAAATGCAAGTCTTTAGATGCATTCTTCATAATGTAAATTTTATACTCTTTAATAAAATTTATGCTTTTTTCCTTTGGAAAAAACATATATTATATATGTTATATAATATATAACAGATGTTATATATATTATATATTATATATGTTATATAATATATAACATATGTTATATATATTATATATTATATATGTTATATGTTATATAACATATATTAAGGAAGAGGGGAGAATTCCTTGGTCATTAGCAAGGTACTGATGTCCTTGTTATGAATGCTTAATACATGGGAGGATGAGGTAAATTTATTTCTCTAAAAAAATGATCATCAATTTGTACATCATCATATACAATTTCTCTTAGGTGCGCGAGAGGCATTTGAAGCTCCTTGTGGGGTCAAACCGGAAGAAACTTCACCCAAAAAAAAATTGGGAAAAGTAGTGTCCAAGCCAGGATTATTATGATCCACAACCCAATTCTTCGAACACCCTAAATGATACTCTTCTTACCTTATGGAGATAAAGTGGAGATTCAAATGTATGTACATGAGATATTTAGTTTTCTTTGAACCCAACCTATTGAGTTTTATTGAGAATATAATTCCATAACCCCTCGTGACATGATATCTTTAGTTTTCTTTTTATCCAACTTATCGAGTTTTATTGAACAGATAATGCCATAGCCCCTTGTGAAGTAGCACAAAAGATTAGGGCCAACAACTCTTTTGGCCCTGCTCTATGAATGTTTCACCACTCCAAGGTGCCAAATTATTTTTATAATTATAGGATGTAAAGTAAAAAGGGTTCCCTAATATGTAAGAAAAGTGTTATTTCTTTGAATCACTTACATTAGAGGAATTTTGAGGTTAAAAATGGGTTTAAAAATAAATAAATATGCCAATAATATTGGTTCCATGTAAGCTTCCGTGTTGGCATGAAATGGTACACACCATCAATGGTGCCCATGGGGTACAATATAATACACAGTTAATTTAGGTTTAGTTAGAGTAAGGGTAGGCTAGGCTAGGTTGAGTTGGTAGGGTAAGAAAAGATAGGGCATGTAAGATGATCGAGATAGGTTACGTTAAGTTAGGGTTGGAAGTTGAGAGCAAGGTAAGGTAGGGGTTGGTAGGGTAAAGTGAGAATTAGGTTTGTTAGGGTAGAGATGCATACATTCATGAATGAATAAAATAAACTACATAAAATAAATGAAGTAAAGCACTACAATGCACATGAAAGGTAAATAAATAAAACAACATATAAAAAGACAGATTAATGAGTATTAATTATGTACTTTTTTGTACAATTGATGCAGCCTCTCCAGATAGACTAGTGATTAGTTGCAATTCCTAGTGCGAAGTCGTGTAAAAATCAATGAACCATGAAATGTTAAATTCATGATAAAGAATTTAAGAAATAGACATGCATTTTAAAATTTAAACGAATATATAATACATAAGAATAAAGAGCATTACCTTATTGAGCTTCTATTTGTTTCGAGAATAGTTTAATATTCTCTATTGAACAGGGCCAACCATGTGAAGGTGAAATCGCATATGGCCCCTGCCCCCCTCCCCCTCCTCACATCACTCTCAATTACCCATACCCAATGCATGTACTTGAAAATAAATGAATTTATGTGCAAATATGTGTTTTTCGTCATAAAGAAATATTCATCATTCATTCATTAAGTACTTATAACATTAAGTCATTCATTCATAGGAAACAAATATTTCATGACATTAGTTTATATTATCAAAAATAATATGTCATAATGTTATTACAATCACTTCTCTTTTGGATTTTTTCTTTTCACAAATTTAGAAATCAAGTGATCATATTGTACAACATCTTTATTAGTTCTTATGGTCGCCTTTGCAGCTTATCTTATTTTGTTTCAGGTCATGTACTCATGACATGGAATATGTTGTTGTGAAGTGCCAGGATCTACTGAAATAATGAATAAATGTTAAATTGATATGTTTTGTTTATATCATTACAAGTATTTCATTAATAAAAACAACATTAGAGTCTTTCTCTTTACCTGACAGGGCCACATCATGTACTTCATCTCCTTATCTAGCTTCCTGATCATCTTATACAGGATGACCCTCTACATGATCATGTTGTACAAAATGAACTTCATTGGTCGAATGTTCTCCATCTTGGGAATTATGTGTACTATGTCTTCCCTGCTTATGTAACATCCCGCTCTTGCATGCACTTGATGTGACTTATCATTGAGGACACTTGCGTGCAAGTGATCCGGTTCATTATATGACTCACTGCTTCGCTTATGGATTCTGATGATGAGACTATGGATTATGATGTTATATTATGATTATGTATAGACAAATTATATTGATTGGTTACTCCTGAGTGTGCGGGACTCTTGACTGATTGAGGATGTCAATGGAATTGATGGACCTCCTTGGACTCCAGATCGAGTCAGGAAGTGGACTGTATATAGTTTGAGTATTTTTGTTATTGCATATGTGACATATGACGAGGTATATTTTGATGTTGTTTATGGATCACTGACATGTTTCGTTGATGGATGCACGCTGACGATTGCTTGTTAATCAAAATCACATTTGGAGTAAAGGGGTCATGCATGGAAACCATATATATTGAGGGAGAGGTGTGGCAGCAGCCCTGCCACAACCTACTAGCACTCTCGTCGTGGCTTGAACTGTAGGTTAATGATTACCTAGTTCGAGAGATCCACGATGTCGTGAGGGTAGACTGAGACAGTTGCTCACGAAGATTCCAAGGGGTGCGCAATAAGGTAGGGTCCCTATTCCTTAGAGTCCCTTAGTCTCCCACAAAGTCACCTGACAGATTTTTGACTCCAAGGGTTAGACGTCTACAAAAATCATTCAAAATGCGAGTGGAACCCTTGGAGCACATAGTGCGTCTTGAAGGGCACGTCGCATAATTGAAACATGAATAAATGTGAGTGACATTCTAATATCCCTCGGCCGAACCCAAATGCAAGTGTAATCCAAGTATATTTAATCTAGTGAGCTGTTTAGACATCGTTTTTGTAATACACCCTTCATGGCATGGTGCGTGCATATACTGCGCAGTAAAGTGATGTAGTGTGCACATTTTTGGATACCGCACGTAGTAACTAAAGTGTGCGCAACCTTGAGGACAACATATACCACGCGTAGTAACTAAAGTGCACACAATATTAAGGTCAACGAACGTTTATGTATATGATATGGATTATAGGTTGGTGGGCCAGTATTATAAGCCGGAATGCTTATGTTTTAGAATTAGGCCAGAGTGCCTAGATGTTAAAGGCTAGTGCGCTTATTTTGTATATGTCTCATGATTAATATAAAATACATCGTTGCGCACAGATCGACCATGATAAAAGAGAAGGGGGACTAGACTCCACCAGTTAGGGAAAGGGAGGGCCACAAGCTAAGGAAAGGGCTAAGCGAGAGAGATTAAGACAAAAAACAATATTAAATTAATATTTCTTAGAACATAAAGTATGGATAATTATTTTATCCTAAGTCCTAAAGAAGTGGACAAGTGTATCAGAGTAGCTTCCAACATGACAAGTGTCAAGTTGGAGACATGCATACTTCTTGCCGAGACTTAGTACTTTTGGGGGAAGCTTACCATTTTTCCTTGGACCAGAGAACCATTATTGGGGGGGAATACAATCTGTCAGTCGGGGAGCTATCCTCGTACCTTCCTATCACTGTACATGAACCTATTTTCATGGCCATTTTTCTGTTGGTGTACCTATCAGTTTGGGAGCGAGATTGAAGAGGCGGGTTGTCAGGTCCGTGAGCAATTCTCCGAGTGAGAGAATTGCTGGGGATAAATTTTCTGAAGGTGATAAACTACAGCTATAGTGCTATGAGACATCCAGTCCGACCTGTTATTGAAGCCCTAGAAGGGAAGTGGAGCAGCTAAAGGAATGTTGAGAAGAGAAGGGGCACACTTCCTTGGGTGGGACAGGCATATGGGGAATGAGAGGTTGTAGGTTGTCGGATGAGTGAGCACCTGATATGGAGTCTTTTCTGTTGACCATGAACCTTTAGCCTGGTTAGGAATCCCTTACCCGGGTGGAGTCTAGTCCCATCTCAGGGGTGACTCACTGTTGAGAGTGATGAACAGTGTGGTCTAAGGCTGGGAGGTTCGTGGACAATTTGCACACAATTGGTTGCATTCTTACCAAGATAAGTATCAGTGATGTGATGAATTTACATGCTTCATTGTCATTTATGTGTTAATTTATGGGTTGTATTGCATGTGTGAGCACATCTGTCTGTATGTTTAAGGGTATACCCTTGTGTACGCTGCATGTCTGTGATTACTGTTAATACAACATGAAAATCATATATTTACAGAATGAAACTATTTGTTTATGATTTATATGTGAAGCTTCCGCTAGAGCGTTTTATGTATATGTTTAATTGCATGCAGTTCAATATGTATGTATGATTGTGTGTGTATATACGTATTTAAAAAGAAAAATTATGTGACATACCTCAGTTGGATACTGGGTTGTTACGATATATTGTCAAAACTAAGTTAAGTGTCTGAGTAGTGACGTTCCCTAGCCTATTGTTGGACGGGGAGGTACATTACAGTATGGTATCAGAGCGTTAGTTTTCGACACTAAGCCTGAATGGGCCAAACAAGTCGAATGGAGACAAGATTACAGTATGGTATATAGTATATTTGCGTTCATGGAAATTGAACCACCGCACGGAAGAATAATATGTAGGGACGCATGCGCTAAATTTAGCATTGTGCGGAGTGCATACACATAGTAAGGGTGAAGTGGTGTGCGCGATATGGTAAGGAACAATGAAGTTTGATTGGTGCGCACACAGTATGTGTATGAGTTGTATCGCTACAGTGTAGGCAAGGGTGCACGCAGGTGATTGTGCGTGGTAGCGACAGAGTATTCGATGGGGAGTATAGAGTATTTCACGTGGTGAGGCATATTGAACTTTAGCACGGTTTAATGCATAGAGAGAAATGCATGTGGAATATCTAAGTGTGATACAGAAACAGTGCACAGTGGATATTGGTGCTCACTGCAAAAGTAGTACGCGCAAGTTATTGACGCGATGAAGAGGAAATGTATAACAAATATAGGTGCGTGGAAGCATGAAATTACCTTATAAATTTGCTTTGCACGATAAATAAAGGTACACAAGTTGAATTTTATGCACGCAAAAACGTCTGAAAGGCTAATTAAGACGACGAACCTGAGTTTAATAGAAAATTTACATAGTATTCAAAGAAAGAGGAATACACAACTGCATTGAAGTATTATTTAAAATGAGTCAAGCGAGTGAGATGAATTCTGAGTTTTATTCAAACAGTTGAAAGTGAAATATAAGTTACAAGAAGACACATAATATTAAAGGAAACAAGATTCATATCACCATCGAGTGGAATCTTGTCTTAAGTAGTACAAAATTCGCTACTGCGCTTATATATTCATTTAAAATCCGAAATTATGAAAGGGGATGATTCAAAATAGTAGTTTCCTATTTAAAGAGACCATACAAGAATAGGTCTGTCATCTCCGAAGATTCCTTACCTCTGCTACCATCTGTCCAAAAATCGTTGAAATATACTCAATTGTATTTAAGGGATCATTTCATCTTAGCTAGCTCCTCCTTAAAAGAATCTAACTAGGCTGGTTGATTCTCTCTAACACTTTCAACTGCTTCAACGATGGGTTCTTTCTTTTGTCGCTTGCTTCGTTTCTTCTTAGCAGCTGGTCTATTGATAACCAGATCTCTCATGATTGGATTTAGCCTGATTTCCAATCTAGAATCAGTAACAGGTACTGTGTGAAATTTAGTCACCAGTATTTGCGCGACTACCTTTTCCTTCGTACTCACAGGAAAATTTAACATGTTGCCCGAATAACCAATCTCATTGGATTTAACTGGGTCCATATACCTCAGTTGTGTGGGAACCAAAATAATTTTGTAGAGATGAGAAGCTCAAAATAGTTTGGAGATTGCTCGCTGATGGATAAGATGATGCTTCCATACCCGAGAGTTGGTTATTATAAAGCCTCAATCATGAATCACTGGCAGAATTGCACACAAGTACGATGGGTTTCCATGGTCGGCTAATCCATTTCAAATGATTAAACTTTTTGAGTTCGTTACATGGCAATGTTCACCTAGCTTCAAATGGCTGTGATGTACCGAGCGAATGAGACGGAGTGATCTGACTAGCCGTCACTCATCCCACGAATGGTGGATTTGACATATTGAAGCACGTGACATCAAAACTTATGAAAAAGTGGTTTCAACAAACCACCTTTCGCCCGATGTATCTCTGTGCGATGATGTAGTTCTTACTAAGTTCTCAAAACTTGGGTCTTGTATAAGAATCATCATGGTGGCAACACCAAGAAATCATAGAAGATAATTTTGATATATTTATTGAGTCGAAATAGTTCATATTTCTCATGGATTGTTGATTTAGTTAACCTAATAAGTTTTAATGGCTGTACATTTTGCAAAATTAACAATAACTAGATCAGATCAGATTAGTACCAAATCCATAGGAATGGAAGAGACACGGAGAAATTATAGTCAACAAGATGAGAGAAGAGTGATGAATGTCCATTTGGACATTGAAGGAACAAACTCCAATGGACATGGAGAGGAAAGGGATGAAAACCTAAATATGGTAGAGACCATTAAAAATCTGCAAAAGGATGTCCAAATCCATAAAGATGATAATGAAAGGCTTATGAGAGCCAAAGAGTAGCAGGATGAATTCAACATGAAGTTATTGCAAAGTTTGAACATAATAGAAAAGGACTTGGAAAAAGAAAGTGACTCAAGTAAATCCCCTAAAGAGCCCAAAATGATAGAGGAAGAAGGCCAAAGGCCAAGGCAACCACCTATTCAATGTTGGGGTTGTAAAGGAGATCATAGATTCAGAGATTGTCCTCACAGAGGTGAAAAAGGAAGGATTGTTTATAATGTACAGCAAGCTGAAACAATGGAGGACATGGGAAGAAATGTGTCAAGGATCTATGCATCCCTAGATAACAAGCAAGTAGAATATCAATCACACATGATTGAAGTGGAAGGTATGATTAATAACCAAACCATTGCTATTTTAATTGATTTAGGAGCTAGTCATAGTTATATAGATCCTAATATGGTAGAAAATTTGCAATTGCAAAGAAGCAAACATGGAAAACCTTGGTTGGTACAATTGGCTACATGAGCCGAAAGAAAGGTTAATGAGATGGTTAAGTCGTGTCTTATGGACATTAACAGAATGAGCACCAAAGAAGATTTGAACATCTTACCTTTAGGTTCCTATGACTGTCTAATTGGGATGGATTGGTTGGACCCACATCATGCTATATTGGATTGTCATAACAAAGCATTCACTTTCTTGGATGAAGAAGGGAACCAAAGGAAAGTGTAGGGAATTCCCAGGGCAGTAACCATTAGAGAAATTTCAGCATTGCAGCTGAAGAAATGTTATAGAAGAGGATGTCAAATATTTGCAGTTTATATGGAGGAGACACCTAAAGACAAGGTGCCAAATTTGGAGGATTATACAGTCCTAAAAGAGTTTGAATATGTATTCAAGGAGGTACTAGGACTACCCCCAAAGAGAGACATTGATTTTTCTATAAATCTGACACTAGGAGAAACTCCTGTGTCAAAGACTCCTTACAGAATGAGTACACCGGAATTGATAGAGTTGCAATTGCAGCTTGAAGAAATTCTGAAGAAGAGGTATATACGTCCAAGTGTGTCACCTTGGGGTGCCCTAGTATTTTTTGTGAAAAAGAAAGATGGAACGTTAAGATTGTGCATTGATTTCAGACAATTGAATAAAGTGACTATCAAGAACAAGTATCCTCTGCCAAGGATCGATGATCTTTTTGATCAATTGAAGGATGCAAAGATCTTTTCAAAGATAGATCTCAGATCGGGATACCATCAGGTAAGAATTAAAGAAGAAGATATCAACAAGACTGCCTTCAGGACAAGGTATGGTCATTATGAGTTCACAGTGGTGCCATTTGGGTTGTCAAATGCACCAACTGTTTTCATGTGCTTAATGAATGGTGTTTTCCAAGAATATTTAGACAAGTTTGTCATTGTCTTTCTGGATGACATCCTTATATACTCCAAGTTAGAGGAAGAGCATGAACATCATTTGAATATGGTGTTGCAAGTATTAAGGGATCATCAATTGTATGTCAAATTGAGCAAGTTCTCATTTTATCAGAAACAAATTCATTATTTGGGGCATATCATCTCAAAAGATGGGATAGCAGTGGACCCTGAGAAGATAGAAGCCATTAGAGAATAGTCAGCACCAAAGAATGTGACATAGGTCAGATCATTCATGGGCCTTGCAGGTTACTACAGGAGATTCATTGAAGGATTCTCAAAGATAGCACACCCAATCACTTCCTTGAAAAGAAAGGGTATGAAGTTTCAATGGACATCAGACTGTGAAAGGAGTTTCCAACATTTGAAACAATTATTGAAAAGTGCTCCAATACTAAGGATTGCATACCCAAATGAAGATTTCATTGTATGCATAGATGCATGTAATGAAGGACTTGGTGGAGTCCTCAGTCAAAATGGATTCATGATATGCTATGAATCAAGGAAGTTGAAAGAGCATGAAAGAAACTATGCCACTCATGATTTGGAGTTGGTAGCCATAGTACTTACCCTGAGGAAATGGAGACGCTACCTCATGGGAAAAAGGTTTGAGCTAAGAACAGACCACAATGGTTTGAAATATTTATTTGATCAACCAAATTTAAATGCTAGGCAAAGTAGATGGTTAGAATTTCTAAACAAATATGACTTTGATATAAAGCATATCAAGGGGAAAGAAAATAAAGTGGCTGATGCACTCAGCAGGAGGGTGCATGAATTACGTGCTACAACCATCAACATGTATCAGAATGATGTTAAAAGAAACATTCTGGAGGCTGCAAATACAAACCTGCAATACAAAGAATTGATAGCAAAATTACAGCAAGGTAAGACACCACAAAAGATGGATATTTTTAAGTTGGGAGTAGATGGAATACTGCTGCATAAGAACAGAATTTTCGTATCAAATATCCAGGACTTGAAACATATAATTTTTCATGAGATGCATAATGTTCCTTATGCAGGGCACCCTGGATATCAGAAAACCGTAGCAGCGGTCAAGAGCCAATACTTTTGGCTAGACATAAATAGAGAGATAGCAGAATACATCGCAAGATGTATGGAATGCCAGAAAGTTAAAGAAAAATTTGAAAGCTGCCCAAGACAGATAGAAACATTATGCTAATAAAAATATAATCCACAAAGAATTCAAAGTGGGTGATCATTTTTTCCTGAAGGTGAAAGCTAACAAGAGTTCCCTGAAGCTGGGAAGCTGCGCCAAATTGGCAGCCAAATTTTGTGGACCATTTGAAATCCTAGAGAGGATTGGTCTAGTTGCTTATATGATGGCATTGCCTGCATCTATGTCTGTTCATAATGTATTCCATGTATCATTGCTAAAGAAATACATACCTGATGCTAATCATGTTGTTGATTGGAATGTTATTCAGGTGGAGCAAGAAGGCGCTTTCCAAGTGCATCCGGTGCGCATTTTGGACCCGAAAATCAAACAACTCCGGAATCGAGCCATAGGGATTGTAAAGGTCCAATGGAACTGGTACAAACCTGAAGACGCTACTTGGGAGCATGAGGATGCAATGCAGGCAGAATACCCGCATCTTTTTGAAAAAAAAAAATTGAAAATTTTGTTGTATATGGGTACATGATGCACTGAGGACAGTGCATAAATAAGGGGAGGGGATTGTAATATCCCTTGGTCGAACCCAAATGAAAGTGTAATACAAGTATATTTAAGCTAGTGATTTGTTTAGACATCATTTTTGTAATACACCTTTCATGGCATGGTGCGCACATATACTGCGTAGTAAAGTGATGTAGTGTGCACATTTCTGGATACCGCGCACAGTAACTAAAGTGCACGAAACCTTGAGGATAACGGATACCACTCGCAGTAACTAAAGTGTGCGCAATATTAAGGTCAGCGTACCTTTATGTATATGATATGCATTATAGGCTGGTGAGCCAGTATTATAAGCTGGAATGCTTATGTTTTAGAATTAGGCCAGAGCGCCTAGATGTTAAAGGCCAGTGCACCTATTTTGTATATGTCTCATGATTAATATAAAATACATTGTTGCACGCAGACCGACCACGATAAAAGAGAAGAGGGACTAGATTCCACCAGTTAGGGAAAGGGAGGGCCAAAATCTAAGGAAAGGGCTAAGAGAGAGAGAGCTTAAGCCAAAAAGGAATATTAAATTAATATTTCTTAGAACATAAAGTATGGATAATTATTTTATCCCAAGTCCTAAAGAAGTGGACAAGTGTATCAGAGAAGCTTCCAACATGACAAGTGTCAAATTGGATACATGCATACTTATTGCTGAGACTCAGTGCCTTTGGGGGAAGCTTACCATTTTTCCTTGGACCAGAAAACCATTATTGGGGGGGAATACATTCCGTCAGTCAGGGAGCTATCCTCGTACCTTCCTATTACTGTACATGAACCTGTTTTCATGGCTATTTTCCTATTGGTGTACCTTTAAGCTTGGGAGTGGGATTGAAGAGGCAGGTTGCCAGGCCCGTGAGAAATTCTCTGAGTGAGAGAATTGCTAGAGATCGATTTCCTGAAGGTGATAAACTACAACTACAGTGCTCTGAGACTTCTGGTCCGGCCTATTGCTGAAGCCATGGAAGGGAAGTGGAGAAACTGAAGGACTGTTGAGCAGAGAAGAGGCACACTTCCTTGGGTGGGACAGGTATGTGGGGAATGAGAGGCTGTAGGCTGTCGGTTAAGTGAGCACCTGAGATAGAGTCTTTCCTGTTGACCGTGAACCTTTAGCTTGGTTATGAATCCCTTACCCGGGTGGAGTTTAGTCCCAGCTTGGGGGTGACTCATTGTTGAGAGTGATGAACAGTGTAGTGTAAGGCTGGGAGGTTCGTGGACGGTCTGCACACAGTTGGTGACATTCTTACCAAGATAAGTATCGGTGCTATGATGAATTTACATGCTGCATTGTCATTTATGTGTTAATTTATGGGTTTTATTTCATGTGTGAGCATATCTGTCTATATGTTTAAGGGTATACCCTTGTGTATCCTGCATGTCTGTGATTACTGTTAATACAACCTGAAAATCGTATATTTACAGAATGCAACTGTTTGTTTATGATTTATATGTGAATCTTTCGCTAGAGTGTTTTATGTATATGTTTAATTGCATGCAGTTCAGTGTGTATGTATGCCTGTGTGTGTATATATGTATTTAAAAAGAAACATTATGTGACATACCTCAGTTGGATACTGGGTTGTTACCATATGTTGTCAGAACTAAGTTAAGTGTCTGAGTAGTGATGTTCCCCGACCTGTTGTTGGTCGGCGAGGTATGTTACAGACACCCTTGGAGCACATAGTGCATCTTGAAGGGCACGTCGCATAATTGAAACGTGAATAAAGGCGAGTGGCACCCTTGGAGCACGTAGTGCATCTTGAAGGGAATGTCGCGATGTGTAAACACAAGTGATTCAATGAACCTAGGTGCCTAGAAAACAATATCTTACCTTGACATGGTCACCCTTAAATTAATTATGTATAAGTAAAGTTTATTAATTATAACCTTTCCCTTAAAAATTTGCTAAGCCTAGTTGAATTTAAATCCTAGGTCTAAGTAGGATATGAGGACTAAAAATTAATTAATTAATTAATAAAGGGGGGATGAAGAAATGAAAAGGGGGAAAATGAAATTTATAATTTAAAGGAGGATTACATTATCTAAAAAATTTAATTGTTGTTTATGTGCAAAACTTGCTAAATTCGAACTTAGACAAAAAGGAAATTTAAATGCAAAAGGAATGTGGAACATAGAGAGGAATCTACTCTAGAGAACTTTCCTAAAATGAACTCAACTAAGCTTTAAGAAGGGTGCCAGTCATTAAAGAAAATGGAGGGAATAAAGGGATAGCAAGGAACATTTTTAGGAATGTTTTTAGGTGGGTGAGGGAAATTGGCAATTTAATTTAATTAATTAATTGAATTTATGGTGCAACTAAGGGATTGGGTGACAAGTGTATGGGGGAAAATATTTCCTAATTAATTTTTAATAAAACTAATTTGATGTGAAAATGGAAAGGTCACTAAGACGAAGTCTATAAAACAAATGACAGAGAAGAGGAATGGAGATTGATTGACAAGCGTAAGGTTATGCTGTTGGGTTTTTATTGAATGATATTTATTCTTGTGGAAGTTGGGATATCCAACTTGAATAGAGAGTGGTAGCTCAAACTTGCCAGGCGAGTTGGGAGCTAGCTTATTCTCTGGTTTGTGTGATTGGTCCCTTTGCGGCTCGGGGGGCTTAGAGGGAAGAAGAGTACCCCTATCGTTGGATGGGAGGTATTGGTCAGGTCTCAGCAGTTAGCAAGCAGGAGATGGACAGAGCGCAAGCGTGGGACAACCACTTCGGATTCATCGCCTTTGGTTACGATACACATATCTAAATTTTGCAATTGTAAAGTAGTTTAATTTTGTATCTAGATTTATGCTTAGATGGAAGGTGGTAATGGTTTTCTGGATCTGTGTGTGTAAATTTTGGGGTTTCTTTACTTCTTTGTTTTACCACCTATACTTCTACCCAGTTATAGAATGTGTTCATAGCTGAATCTTTTCCTTTGGGGGTTTTCAAAATATCTGATATCGTTTCCCTTTCCCACCTCAGACTCTACATTTTCTTTATGCCCAAACCTTCAACCCGACTCTGTTTTTTTTATCTGATCATTTTGTGGTTTTACTCTGGGTTTTTTTTCCTTTAGGTGCTCTGTCGATTTTACTCTACGTGTCTTGCTGGGTAAATCCCTTCCTTCCCTTCTCATCTGTGTGGCTCAGGAAATGCACAGGCCAAACCCACACAAATTTTCCTCTCTCTGTGTTTCTTCCAGCTATTAAAACCCTATTGTGTTTTTCTTCTTTTACCTAGGTGTCCTTGCAAATACCTTCCCCCCCACCTTCATTGTTATGGCCAATGTCCCAACTCCTTACCTATGTGCCTTAACGCTTAAATCTGATTAGAGGATTTCCGTTTTGATTGTTATACAACAAAAATGTGCCTACCTACATGTGATAGCGCACCAGAGGGAGACCTGCGTTGATTTTTTTTGTTTGTCCATACTCTGCAAAACCATTCGTGTTTTTCCTGTGTGTGAAGAGGCTGGTGTCTTTGTTTTAATTTTGTTCACCACATCCCTAAAAAAACCGTAATTCATGTGTACTTGAAGGGAGTCTTTCTCTGTGCCCTCTCCTTTTCTTCTCTACGATTTGCGTAGGTCACTTAGCCTCGGTCTACCTATGCGTTTGTGTGCTATCCCTTCCTTCAGACTTAACCATTTTAAAAATCTATTTTGTTAGTCGTATTGTATTTTGTTTTTCAGAATTTTTCGTTTCCAGGATAGGATCAAGGGCTAGATCCAGGACCAGATGGAGTGTCAGATTAGGAGGTGCGTCGATTAAATGAAAAAATCATGGTGTGAAACCCTTGTTTCATGTCTCTTTCCTTAGAACCTTTCATAGAATTGGGTTAGGAAAAAATCCAGTGATTATTGACACTTGCGAGTTTGAGTTCTGAATTGGTTTACAGTTCTGTTTTCCTTGTCCTGTATTGATCTGAATTTAATTGCTATCTTAAGGAAATCTAGTAGCGTTGCTCTCTTTTGCTGAGAAATTGATTTTTATATTTCATTCTACTCTTAGGTAGATGTAGTTTTCATTTATTTAACCGGAATCAACTCGTGGTGCGAGCTTGACTTGCAGCCTATTGTGGATTTATCTTCGCCCTGTATTTGTGCCTTCATAGTGTTTTATTCCCTTGGTTTATCTCTATGTGTTGACAGTCATCCCTATGAGATGGAACCCCATACTTGTTTGGGTATTTTGTTGTAGGTCAGACATCATCCCTTTTTCTTGTTGCTGAGTACAGGTTAACCATGGGAAATGTGGGAAAATTTATGTATATACTCCACCTCAGGATTTCCTTTTTATGCTTGCCAGAACCTTTTTAAAACCATTTTGATTTCTACTAGAATCTCGGGTATGTTCATCAAAGCCACTTCATTGGCACTCCTTGAGGTATTTTTTTTTATCTCCAAACACTTGGATTGATGTTCCCTTATCTTTAACCTCTGCATTTTCTCCTGCAACTCATACCCACACCGATTTCTTGCTACTTGTATTATTTTATTTCAAAATTTTTTGTTATCAGAAATTTCTCTGTAACAGGGTCCAGATGGAGGCCTGGATGAAGGTACGCATGGAGAAATGGATGAAGGTTTAGATTGAGGACCGAATTAAGGTTCGGCTGAAAACTAAATCATTTTTGCATAGGTTCAGGGGTTGGAATAAATTATGGAAATCTTCCTTTGGATTCTTAACTCGGAATGTAGCTTAACCTTTAATTATCTATTAATTGTTACAACGGATTGGTTAATTTTAATTCCTTTAACGAAATTGAGAAAAGTAAATGCACTCTTATTTATGGAAGAATAAGTTAAGGTCTTCCTTGAAATTTATTTAATGGATATGTAAGCTGTCGATTTTTTTTATTGCCCTTGTTGATTTTCTTAGTTTTATAAAATGGGTACATGATGAAGGGTAGCATGTTAAATTATTGTATTGTTTTTTTTTTTTTTTTGTTAACTTGTGCGGGACCTGTTGGCTACGCGATTAACCTGTGGCTTGAGAA
>ML799638.1:68574-89077 GCA_009831015.1 Picea engelmannii
GGCCTGTTAAGGTGAGAGTGAAAATCATGCACATACCACCATCATCAATATAAAAAAATTCACAATTCAAAATAAATTGATGAACATGATGAAATGCAAAAGAATTAAACTCACCATTGAACATTACCTTTTACAAGTGCTTAACTACCTTTGTTGGAGTGCTTGATGTGCGGCCAGATATACAACTCCATATGCGAAGTTTAGAGGAAGCCATTAAAATCAATAATAGTGTTAAAGAAAATATCTCATAAGAATCAAATTATTATGCACACTCGTCAACGACCCTCCTTATAGCACCAAAAATGTTGATGGAAAAAAATGACCATTTTCTGACTGGTTAAAGTTCCAATTACCTTTATCTAAAACTAACTTAAGCTAATTACTAATCTAAATTATATATACAAAGATATGTACATGGTCTTCTATCTTCTAACGTATTTTGATACTTGCTTTTATCAGCAGACAATAGAGAAGGAATTACCTTCTCGTAGCTATCTTGCAAGGAATCAATCCTTAAGATGACAGAAGGGCTCAACTAAGCCACAGGTGAAATTTATCCTATGTTAGGAGACTTCAAAAAAATGCAAGAAATCAATCTAATTCTAAATCTAAATCTAAATACAATGTGGAAAGTAAAGGAAACAAGGATTTAAATATAGTGGGGATTAAACATGTTTTTATGATGAATGTCAAGATTTTGAATTAGTTCAAACAGTTAACATTATAAGTTCCATACATGTTTTTTTTGGAGATTTAAAACAATAAAATATGGACCATTAAAATGTAGAAATAGTTCATATAGCTCAATGACAATTAAATCTATTTCAAGTGACAAATTTCTAAGTAAATAGTTACTCAGAAATTGGATTGAAGCACAAGATCATATTATAAATAAATAAATAAATCTATAATGCCATTACATGAGATATTTGATCTAATAGACAACCATTCTCATATCAAACAACAATGCAAAATATGAAATAATTGGCACAAATTTGTCATTAAAAGAGTAAAATTTGCATTAACAAATAAAAGTATTTGAATACAAATAGATCTCCAACAATCCTTTCAAAATCATGAGCTTTGTTGTTGAATAAAAGAGCTACAATAGTGCAAACCCTATTTCAAATACAAAGATTGAATCTTGAAAAGAAAACCCCCAAATAACTCAGATTCGAGCATTCCTCTTCACCTACAACTAAAATCCCTTAACAACAGTGCTGAGATCCTATAAATTGTAGAAAAGAGGAACCGTTATACACATGAATCTACATAGTTTTATACATTCCTTTTATGTCAGGTTGAATCCCCCTTGAGTCAACCAAAAGTTCCTATCCATTAGCTACATAATTCGGAATAAAATCAGCTACATAATTTGCAGAAAACTAAATTTGGACAGAAACCACTCAAAGAATTCATAATATATCCCAAATGGTTTGGATTTTGAACCAATCCTTTTAGGATAAGGTAATTTACCATGTCGCATTTTCAACCGTTTTGTCACATTCCTATTGGTTCACACATAATATAACTTGGAAGTTAACCTCCTGAAACTGATTTGAAATCTAGTCTGACTCACTGAGGTCATGATTTCTCCAAATCTGTTCACTTTCGGAGAAAATCCTCTATAGGTTAAGTAAATAGACCCATTTTTGAAGTGGGTTTCAATGATTTCCTCAAATTCCTCACTGTTTGGTCGGGATTGAATCTGGAAGTCCACCTCCTGAAAATTGATAGATCAAAAATTATGAAAATGTTCGCTTGAATCCGATAATATTTCTCTCAATCTATTCATTTTCTGAGGAAACATCCCTAAGGGAAGGTAAATCCTCAATCTTGTAAGTGGGTTTTTATCCGTTTGAGACAATTCATCACTGTTTGCTTGCAATGTAGGCTAGAAATTCACCTCTTGAAACATATACAAATTTTCCAATTGAGAAAATTTTGGTGACTATAGTTGAACTCTAGATCTGTAATAGACAACTATAACAAAAATAAATTAAATTGATAACAAAAAATATATTAAAAAATGAATTACCAGATCTCCAAATAAAATGAAATCTGAATGATATCACATATTCTAAATAAAGAAAAACTACATAACTTAACTGGACATTATGTTTTGAAATTGAGGATAGTATGCAAATTTGAGGAAATTAATTCCAAAATAATCAATAATCACTCTATTGTTGGAAAATTTAAATCAACCAATTAAACCACATTTTAGAATAACATTTTAATTATTCAATGATAAAAATATTCCTCGTAATCTTGTTTTAGAACAAATTGAATGTGAGGGATTCATATTAAAACTGTTTTCAATAATTAACCAAGTTGTTGCAATATAATAATGTCCAATGAAAACCAATCCAATCACCTAAATGATAAAATATTTACATGACTATATAATAAAACCAAACCAAAAAAATCATATCAATGGAAATATATCGAAGAAGATAATGAGAATGTCAAAAGGACAAACAAGACATAAAAGTATCCAGAAATAGAAAACCGAAAACAAATCAAGTTGATATTAACAAAATTCATATGGAGGGACCCATAATAATTTCAAAAACATTATGGGTGGTGTTGTGGCCACAACAAAACATTACAATGGTATCATAGTTAATGATTCTTCCAACATGTGATTACATTGATGCCTAGAAGAAAATGGCGTGGAGGAAATACCTCCCGAGAGTCACCTGAAGGAGAAATAGAAGCTAATCACACAGAGTTGGAACCAAAATAAAACATGGGAGACAACTATGAAGGATCTATGCTCCATATATTAAAATATGTGGTCAAGGGTTAGGAAAATACAACAAGGTTCCATCAGTATATGCGTGAGGCGCTCACACAATCGATAGGAAAACGTGGGAATATGAGTGGTACATGTTAAGGTGGACCCAGTGGATCCCAGTGGGTTGCATAATACACACAAAGAGTAGAAATAACCATACTACAAGTTAGAGCAGGAGCTTAAAGATCCCTAGGCATTTATTACCACAGTTCCTAACATGACATATTATAGAAGCACGAGAGAAACCATATCAAGGGCTTGATATTAACAACTCATATAGGGAGTATGAGACAGTAGATGAAGATATCCATGAGAAATTTTCCTATAGAGAATTATGCAACCTCAAACATAAATACAGTTCGAAGGAGGGAAACAAAGGAGCATAGAACCCACAGAACTTTGACCTCATGCGCAAGGTGGGAAGGTTGACTATTCCACCCTTCAATGGGTCTGCAAAGAGCACATACATGGCCTGAGTACATAAGTTGGACACTTACCTCCAAATTAACCCAATGAATGAAGCCGAAGAAATTAAGTATGCCAGCCTTCACTTGGAAGGACAAGCTCATGAATTGTGATATCGTGGGTTGGTGACATTAGGGCATGCCAAGATCACTTCTTATGTGGACTTCACTCAAATATTGATAGAAATTTTAGACCAAAAGGACAACGAGATACATTTTAGGGGGTTGGCATAGTGGAGACAGAAAGACACGCCAAAAGCATACATCACATATTTTCAGAGGATGGCAGTTATGGTGACATATATATCTCAGCATAGGTTGGTGATGTTATTCATAGAGGGTCTAGTTGAACCCCTGAGAGGATGGGTGAAGGCATTTAGGCCAACCACATTACATGAGGCCATCATGAGATCCCAGGACATGAAGGATGCAGTCAACAAGAAGGTACCTACAAAATCCTTCATCCCTCAAGAAGGTAAGGAGACGAAGTCTCCCCATAAGTCATGGATGGGGCAGGATAGGACAGATGGAGAGAACTAAGGAGGAAGAAACTTTTCTTCAGTTTCAAAGATCCATGTTAACTAGGTCACATATGCATGGGAAAAGGTAAAGTCCATTACATTGAGGCAGTTTCTAACGAGGAGGATGATGGTGATAGGTATTGGAAAAAATAGGGGTGAGACATCGCAAAATATAGAGAAAGTGCCATTGCAAGATATCCCTAAGGGAGTGACCATTTCCACACTTTCAAGAGTCCCTAAATACTATATTGTCAAGATCAGAGGAATTGTTCAGGGGTAGAGAGTTACGACACTAGTGGATGGTGGAGCCACCAACAACTTCATTGATGTTGCACTGGTCATTAGGAGAAAGATCCTTGGGGAGGATTTCGAGGGATTCAATGTGGTAGTAGAAGATGTGTACAACATGATGTGTACTCAAAGTATTGGGGGACTATAAGTAACATTGGGAAGCTATACATTAACTGATGACTTTTACGTCGTGGATTTAGTGGATACTCATGTGGTGATAGGATTCCAGTGGCTATACACTTTGGGAGACATTCACAGGAATTATAAGGATATGAGGATGGAGTTCTAGGATAAGGGTGGAAAATGAGTCATCCTGAGAGGCATGTTGACAGTTACCCCTAAGATCGTGTCTACCCAACGCATGGATTCCCTTTCTAGACACAAGGAAGTGGCTTGTTGTTATAGAAAAAAATGCCACACCTAGGCATTTGTGCCATGGACTAACCCTTTCCTAAATATTGCTAGACATTTTCCAAAATTGCCTCTCCAAAAGAATATAAAAAGCATGCCTTATGAGCATATCCACGGGTTTCCCTAGTGAAAATCATGGACATCCACGACTCTCTAGCTTGAAACCCGCAGATGCCCTCAAAAATCATAAAAAAATGAAATAATTTCATGTTTTCAGTTGGGTTTTTTTGTTGGGCTCATTTCCCAACATCCCTTATCCATACACAATGGAATCCAACTCTCCCAACCTCTTTGGGAAGATATAAAATCACCCTTGAGGGATAAGGAGAGGTCAAGTCCCTTGGTGCAATATTATGCTACCAGCATATAGCAAGCCTCCCGTTCCTATAATCCTCTGAGAAACACCCTCTTATTTCTAGAAACTCCTTTTCCAACATCTCTTTCTTAGCTATATGGCTATTGGGTGTATCCTTATCCCTATTTTGGTCATCCAAGGAAGAGTATAGTGGTTGAGTTGATGCTTGAAGGATTCTTGGAGGAACCCGAACAATTGTCTTTGAGACAGTGCCAAAGGAGAGACAAGGTTGTAACTTACCTTTCCAATTTGGTGTTAATAGAAGAGTTTATTTTCCCTCCTATCATCTGTTCATTGTATGCTTGTGCTTATTAAGTTTACTTTGAATATGATCTATGGCATGTATACCCTTTGATCGTGTAACTACCTCTGTAGCAACGCTTGTATTGTGTCCATTTTGCAGATTATTTCCAACAAACGATCTAGAGCTCATCGAGAGTAAGGAGTGGGATCGACATCAAAAGGGAGACCTAAGGTGCATCCTTTCTCCCTCTTCCTTCCCTAACCTCTCCTTGTAAATTAGTTATTCTTTCAGGTTTGCGTGCTTGTCTTGGAGGGAATATTTCTATCTTCTCCATACAGTATTGATCTACTATGATTTGGACCCATAATCATGGGGGATGATTTCTCTTACAAAATTTCATTGATGGGCGTGCTGAATGTGTTGGTTAGTTCTCACCCAACATCCCAGTCTTCAAATGTTGGTGCAGGGAGCACTCCATCTCCTTACCAAGCCTTTTCTTGGGGTGGAGATCACATTCCTTTGTCATATCCATTCATTGGCAGTGAACCTATTCCATTTTCCGACCCTAACCCCGCATGGGGCTGGGGCGATTCTATGGGTAGCGGATCCCAATCTGCTAGTATGTCGTCTACATCGACCCCATTCACACTTTACGATGGGTTCGGGAGTAACCCTTTCACCACGTCCGTAATGTCGGCAGGGGGCAACCCATTCCAAGTTCAATCCATCCCCTAGCAAGGATCTTTATCCTTTGTAGGGGTGTCATTAGGGAGTATCCCTCTCAAAGGCCAGTGGAATCCATCTCAAGGGATGTCGCAAGGGGGCAACCCCTTTCCTGGCCAATCTACCCCCATGCCAAGATTTTTTCCTTTCCATGGGGGGGGCCTCTAGAGGTAACCATGGTTTTCCTCTCAGGAGCCAGATGGATGGAGGATTTCCTCCATTCAACCAGGGGCCACAAGGTTTTATCCCAAGCTCTGATTCAATAGAAAACTCTTTTTGGAAACTTGGTTCTATTTAAAACCCAAGACCTTCTTTTCAGTTCGCTCATCAGTCAATAACATAGCCTAGGTTACCATTTCTTTAAAAACTCAATTTTCAAGACTTATTCAAGCTGAAGAATGATCCCATTCATCATGATCCTAGTTATCATGTGGTCCCAATCAAACTACCTTCGGACATACCCAAGTTTGAATGGAAAAGTGGTGAGGATACACATGATCACGTGACGACGCTCCACTTGTGGTGCTCATCCAACTTGCTCAATGACGATTCGATTAGATTGAGTTTGTTCCAGCATACTCTCACTAGATGCATTTCCAATTGGTATATTGAACTCAAGATGGGGAATTACTCTATGTTTGGTTATTTATCCATGGTTTTCATAAACCATTTCCAACTCCCAGTCCGGTATGATGCCGTGACAAAATTGCTGGATAATTTTGAACATGATAACACCACACACATTTTCTATCACATTCGGGAATGCAGGAGAAGGAAGAGATTTATTAAGACTACAATTCCACCTGAGTTCCTCCTTGAATGGTTCATGAAATATCTACTCCCTTATATTTCGAAAGATGTTGCAACTTCGAGAGTGTCTTCAGAGGAATAGACAATCTTTCGGGAGAAACATTTAGATCTCATATACTCTCAATCAGGCATGCTCAATGAGATTATGACAAATGTGTCACAATCTACTCTCGACTTAGAAAATCCAAAGTCTAACCCACATGTTGATGGTATAGTGGTTTATTCTCAAAGAAAAGTTGCAGATTTGGCCACTAGCCATATGCAAAAACTTGTTATTCAACAACCTGAGACCAGTCCAGCCTCTCGCTCGACCACCCAGTCTTTTGATGTACATTATTTGAAAATGAATACTTGAAAGGGTCCTCAACAACYTAGAGAGAAGAGAAAAGGMAAGGGTAAGAAAGGTGGTGGGGRAAATAACAAAAATTCAGAAAAAAAAATAYYGAGGGGGCCAMGGATGAGAAAAGGAAGGTGAAGTTTCCTTGCAAKATTTTTAACGATSATCACCTTACACATCAATTCCCACAAATGGAAGAATCCTAGCATCTGATTAATTTGAATCAACATCATCAACCTACTATTTTGAAGAAACCTTTCCCACAAGGGAAGAATTTGTAGGCTTGATCTTCCAACTTCAACCCACAAGGGGGCACTTCATGTGCTCCCCCCTCTCATGGATATAAAGTAGTAAACATGCTTAGCCATTCAAAGATAAAGGATGTAGATTTGTCAACAAGGTCTTGGAATTATGATAATCCTGAGTCGACCGAGAAGGGTAAGAAAAATTCAGAGGATCAAGCCCCTCTCCACATACAAAATCCTGACAAAGAGACAACTATGTGCATACCTAAGGGTGTCTATAAAAGGACAATGAATAACCCTAATGCAAGATTTTCTCCCAATTATTTAATTGTGGAGGATTTGGCTCAGATGCCTTGTGCAATGTTCTCTATGGAGGTGCTCCAAAGTCACCCCTCATAGCGCACTGCGTTGTTGTCTGCCATAGGAGCTGTAGATTCTTCTAGTCAACTCGTAATGAAGTTTGATGCTACTTATGTGAGGCCACACCTTCCATATCATGTATCATTTTCAGATTGGGGTTGTTTGCAACAATATCTTGGTTAAGAGAAACTTCGTTGATGAAGGTGCTTCAACGTGCATAATGTCTTTGTCATGTTGGAAAGTTATCGGTTCTCATGAGCTTACCCCCTCTCCTATACTCTCGACTACCTTCAATGGATGCTCGTTTTGACCACATGGTCTGATTCCTTCTTGTACAATTACACTAGGGGGAAAGTCTGTTTGCGTAGAGGTTGAAATAGTTGACATGTTGCTTGACTATAGTATTTTGTTAGGAAGAAGTTAGACATATGCCACGACGTCTATCATTTCGAAAGTGTTTCAGATTATATGTTTTCCCTATGAGGGAATAATTTTGACCATCGATTAGGTGGTGTCCAACCTTTCTGATGCGACAACTAAACTTGGGACCATTGTCCCTTGGATTGAAAACTCTCAGGTGGCCACTAAGAGCATCGGTTGTGGGATGTACCCTTTGCTTATGGGATATTTTGAATCTCGCGCACCAATTTTGTATGTTCATGCTACTCTGGTTAATAGGTTCACTCATTTAGAATGTCGTATATGAAGGACTCATGGTCCCTTACCTCACCGTCTAGTATGGTTGAAGGTTGAGTCCATGTCAGTATGGATGAACCCTTGTTTGCAGCTAAAACAACTTATCAAGTCATTCAACAAGCTACAACAGACCCAAATTAAACTCAAGAAGTCACCAAGGAGGATGATATATTTCCTGAGCCTATTTGGGCTCAAAACTCTTCAAGCTCCCAAGACAGTTTAGATACCGTCTTACCTGTGGACGAAGCAATCATCGAGGAAATGGTCAAAGATGAAAGGACATGGGCGGATTTGCATCATAGATCGTATTTCCTCCCTGAACTCAGTCGAGTAGAGAGTGGGGAGTTCAAGTCAACCATTCTTGGAAGTTATGATGGGGTAGTCGATCCCTTGGTCGAAAATGGTGTTTATGCCGAAGGAAACATGGCTAATATATCGAAGATGATCCCGGTCAACATTTCTAAGAATCCTAAAATTGTCGAAAACATATTTATCAGAGAAGAATGCTCACAGGGTGAGATGAATTAATATACGACACTCTTTAAGGAATTTTGAGATGTGTTCTCATGGTCTTACGAGAAAATGTCTGGCATTGATCATCGAATAGTTCAACACGAGATTCGAACCTATGAAAATGCAAAGCCAGTTTGAAAAAAGTTGATACTTGTGAACCCAAGAAAGGCAACATAAATAAAAGAAGAAGTGGAAAAGATGCTTAATGTAGGCTTTATCTACCAGCTTCCTCTGACAGAATGGGTCTCCAACCCTGTTCTCGTTGATAAGAAGAAGGGTACAATCCATGTTTGCATGGATTTTAGGGACTTAGATAAGGATTTTCCTAAAGATAACTTCCTAATGCTATTCATTGATCAGATCTTGGATGAGTGTGCAGGGAGTCAAATCTTATCATTTATGTATGGTTTTTCCATATACAACCAATTGAAATTCGTCCGAAAGACCAACACAAAACAACCTTCATATGTCCCTGGGGCACTTTCGCTTACATGAAAATGTCGTTTGGTCTTAAAAACGCCGGTGCAACATTCCAGCGGGCCATGATGTTTTCTTTTCACGACTTGAAGCATATAGTGGAGGCATACTTAGAATATCTCATGGCTCACTCACACAAGAGGGACCAACATCTCTTACACCTCCGTTTAGTTTTTGAATGGTGTCATTTCTATAGGATCTGATTGAATCCACACGAGTGTATTTTTTGTGTGACCTCTAGGCGTCTTTTGGGATTCATCATTTTGAAAAAAGGGATCATGGTTCACCCCTTGAAGGTTGAGGCAATAACTCAGTTTCCTCTCTCATGTACAATTAGAAAACTTCAGAGCCTACAAGGAAAGGAAAATTTTCTTCGACAATTCATGTTGAACTACGCCAACATAACAAAAGGTTTCATGCACCATTTGAAGAAAGGGGTCCCATTTTATTGGGATGAAACTGCACATCGTTCGTTTGATGTGTTAAATAAATATTTGGTTTTGACATCTTTGTTGAGTCCCCCAAACTACAATTGTGATGACTTGTTGTATTTGGAAGTCGTCGAATCATCTATTGGCATGGTTCTTTTTCAAGAAGATGATGAGCTCCAGGAGCACACCATCTATTATTTAAGTCGCGCACTGATAGGTCATGAACTTAAGTACTCACATTTTGAAAAGTTGGACCTGGAAGCATTCCATGTTGTTCAACGAATTTGAAAGTATATTCTTCTACTAGGACAACTTCTATCATCGTCGTTAATCCTTTCCAATATATTTTGACTAGGCGAATTATTGGCAGGAAGTACAACAAATGGATTGTTTTGCTTCGGGAGTTCGATTTTGACTTTGTGTCCGAAAAGTCTTAGAAATCTTTGGTCATTGCAGATTTAATGTCAGAGTTCCTAGTTGAGAGTGAGGAAAGAAAAATGACAGACTCGTTTCTGGATGAGCATATTTTCCTCATTTCTTCATTTGACCCGTGGTATGGGGATATTCTTATATATCTCCAAACTCTGAAGTTTCCTCCAAATTATTCACGAGACGAGGGATGACAAGTTTTTCACATGACTAAAAACTACCTCATCATCACTGACACGTTGTATCAACGTGGGGTGGACTTGACTCTTCGTCATTGTTTTAATTTTGAAGAAGCGAAGGTTATTTTGAATGAATACCATAGTGGAGCATGTGGTGGTCACCTATCTGGGTTGGCAACAACCCAAAATGTTTTGTGTGACGGGCACTTTTGTCCCATGATATTCAAAATATTGTATCAAAGCGGTTAAGAGGTGTCACCTGTGTCAAATATTTAATAAGAAAATGTGCGCACATCCCGCTCCCATGTTTACCTTTATTAATGTCACCCCCTTCACCAAGTGGGGGGTATATTTCATGATATGCCACCGGGCTTCGGCTAGGGGGAATTGTTACATTATTATGGCCATCGACTACTTTACTAAGTGGGATGATGCCATGCCGATGTTTGCTAATGATGGGGAAATTGCAACACTCTTCATCTTTAATCAGGTCATAGCTAGGTTTGGGGTTCCGAGAGAGATTATCACCGACCATGGCAGTCACTTTAAGAACCGGATGATGTCGGAGCTAGCATCAAAACTGGGATCTAGGCAAGAAAATGTTTCCCTATTATCCCTAGGAAAATGGATAGGTTGAAGCCATGAACAAGTCATTAAAAACAATACTAAGAAGAACGGTTAACTCAACTCGAATGAACTGGCACTTGATGTTATACCTGGATTTGTGGGATTACCGGACCTCAGTCAAAACTGCTATTGGTTTCTCTGCTTTCCAAATCATCCACGAGGTGGAAGTAGTTTTTCTGATTGCATGTGAGGTTCCTTTACTTAAAATAGTGGTTGAGATCCTTCCTGATACGACTCAGCTCGAGGAGCACTTAGTTTATCTTGAAAATCTAGACGAATAGTGTCGAGATGAAACTTTATAAAATGAAGTGCACAAGAAGCATGTCAAGTCTCAATATGATAAATCCATTCGTCCTAGGGTTTCCTTCAAGGGAGACCTTGTGTTGGTCTATGACCAGGACAAGGATTCCCTAGGGGAATGCAAGTTTAACACTATGTGGTATGACCCTTATGTCATGCGATAGGTTTTAGAAAAAGGATCTTACAAGCTCACAGATTATGAAGGTAATGTGTTGTCGGATCCTAGAAATGGGGTCTATCTCAAGAAGTACTATGCTTGAGCTCGAGGGCTTGAGCATTATCACGTTGTAAATCTAACTTATTTTGTATATAGCTTTGTTTAGAAGTTTTTCTTCCTCCTTTGGTTGCGTTAGTGATTGGTGTGCTTCTATTGTGTGGTAGATGACCGATAAGTCATTGACTTACTTCAAATTCATGGATGGCACTAGTCTCCATACTCAACACTTAGCATCCGTTGCTTGGGTGGTTTCTTCGCCTTCTAGTAAGCTAGTGTCTGTTGGAGGTGTGTGTTTTGGGGCGACTACTAAAAACGTTTTTTAGTATAGTGCAATTATTGAGCATTTGCGAGACACATTGTTGTATGGAATTAATCGCCTCCAATTGTTCATGGATTCACAATTGGTGGTTTCATAGTTAAATGGTCTGTATCAAGTATGTGATCCAGTGTTGTTACGATTTTTCCTTTGGGTACGTCTTCTAGAGCGTACATTTGATTTTATTACTTATGAACATTACCCTAGGAGAGATAATGAATTAGTTGATGCCTACACTAATTATGTTTTAGATTGGAATTTATATCATCAGTAAAGTAAACACACACAGTCACATGTAAATACTAACATTTGCAAGATACAAAATGTATTTAACTCACAATTTATATATATATATATATATATATCAAAAGGAGATCCATCAAGTACAAAGTATGGGGCCTCCTAGCCCTAGTTCATATAATGTTATAAAAGTACAAAAAATGTGCTATGAGCACATAATATGCCTAGGCATGAGGCCGGTGCACCCTATTATAACAAATAACGACGTTTGGAAAACGTTGAAACAATTTGACCCATGGTCTTGGTACTCCCACGACGTGACGTTGCATTCCTATGGGGAGGTCATCCATGGTAGCCATTGGCACGTTGTGCATGAGGGCCTCAAAATTCCTACCCACACTATGCAAAGTCCTAGATGCATCATCGTTGGGTCTTGCCTCCTCTCTACCTCGCCGTCTATGTCGCGGGAAATTGGTCTGTCTCACAGGTGCTTTGTCCGCATAAAATTAAAGTTCTTTTTAGTATTTTGGATCTCACAAAAAAATAGAAATAGTCAGATATTCAAAAATTAAAAATTAAATAAACATAAAATGAAAGGTTACCTATATCATGTAGCTCATCTCCAGGAGGGATGATGACGTCAGGATCATTAGTGAAATCTATGCCCACATAAGGATAGTCCTCGTTAAATGGATTTCGTCTCTCCCACCAGCTAAAGAAGTTGTCATCACAAAGGTTGGACATTTTTCCACCTCCTAGGTGAGCTATGAGCTCGGTCCATCAGACCATGGTGGGCCATAGTGGTAGGTGTCCTCATATGTGTGTTCACAGGCTCATCATAGGAACCTGCTCGAAAAAGAAAGTACACAATATGGTCTCGAAGAAAAATTTCTTAGCCTTCCTAAGATTGTAGTCAGTAAGTTGTTCTTTTGTGTTATTAAGCATGGTAGTGCTCCAGTCATACATAGTAGGTCGTATTCTTTCAACCTAATATTTCATTTTCGCCAGTGATGCTAAGTGTAAGGAGTTGGATCCCATGATCTGAACCAAGGTATATAAGATGACTCGGAGACTCAAGTTGGTGATATATTTGATCAACACTTGAGAGCCACTTTTATCGGTGTCGACATCACAATTCTCATTGATAAATTCATTGATACTCTGACCTCCTCCACAAGATTGGAAGTTTGTCACTTCCCCTCTCCTAGACAAACCGATAATGAAGTAGATGTATTCAACCATAATGGTCAAAGAATGTCTAGCAAGCATGAATTCCTCGACATCAGGGTTCCAATAGTCAATCAAGAGATTTAATAATATAATTTGCGCCCTCATGCCACCAATTTGGAAGAATTTATACATGCCACATGCATGTAAAGCTTGTTTTTCCTCATCATTGTCAAACACTACTCAATCCACCTCTTCATTTTTACGTTCTCTCCAGAGGACAGACATCCTGCCCATTTGCCAAAAAGTTTTTGAGTTAGCTTTTATTTTTCAAAAATATCCCTGGGCATTCACATCCTATAGTTGGAACAATCATGGATATCCATGACTGGTGTTTCCCCCAGCTGCAGATATTCATGGGTTTCCTTAAGAAAACCCACGGATGCACAGAGTTGAGTTGAACAAATGAATGTTAAGCCTAATTTGTCCACGGAATTGAAGAAGTAAGTAAATGAAAAATTTGTAGGGTAAAAATGATTACTTGTTATAGGTGGCAAGAGGTGTAGTTTCTCCAAGCTCCGCGATTCTTTAATTCGAACTCCAAGGGTTTTTGGTCACTTTGGTTGTTTTTTTGGTAAAATGGTAAAAATGGATAGTAAATGGGTAAATATAACGATTTTTTATTAAATTTTGAAAACCCACTTCCTATAGTTTCAATTTTTTTTTAAATTTTCAACTAATGGTCATCTTTTGTAGTGCTACGATTCCTTTTTGTAGGACAAACTTTTTAAAAGGCCTTGGGTAGGTAATGTTCTTATAACTGACATTTAAGGTAGGATGCATTCATATGAACTTTTTTCATTATCAGTTTCCATTTCCGCTTGAACCTAGGGTCGACCCCATTAACAAGCGATGACACCTTTCCCTTTTTTCAAAAGAGTTGTTTTGTTGATGGTAAAGCCTACCTTCCATAAGCGCTCTAGTCTATAATCCCCTTGTATTCTGGCACTCATGATGCAAGTTTGTTTTTAGGCTTGGGAGTCTTTTTTAGCCCTGCCATGAGTTTGCGTTTGAACTTCATACTTCTTACCCACTCTCATTCTATCCATTACCTGTGGGACTCCCTCCCTTACATGTTTCTCACAATGACATTATGGAGTCCATAGTTAAGCTCTTTTAAGACTCCCTAAAATTGAAAATATTGTCGAGTCACCTTGTTCCTTTTACACTCATTAAACGGTCCTAAAGGAATGTTTGTTCAACACAAGTTTACCCCATTTTCAGACTGAATATACTATTTACAAAAAAGGTATACTCTAGTCTATGGACTAGACGAGTTATCCTCAGTTTTGTTTTATACTTTTTCGGGCTCAGGGGACTAAATTTATGAAAAAGGACGAGGGAGTCCATAGTTAAGATCTTTTCTGACTCCTTAAATATGAAAATATGGTCGAGTGATATTGTCTCTATCACACTCGTAAAATGGATTTGAAGAGATGTCCTTTCAGTATAAGTTTAACCCTTTTCCAAACCGAACTGACTATCTACAAAAAAGGAATACTCTCAACCAGTTTGGGCCATAAGAGTTCTTGTTGGTATTATTTTATTATTTTTTGGACCATGGAGACTAAAATTATGAAAAAGCCATCATGGGGCGTTTACTTCCTAAAGTTGAGTTGTAATTGCATTGCATTTTGACTTCTCGTTCTTTTAGGCCTAATGCCGGTTTCAACATGCTATCGTTGAACCAATTGCTTATACATTTCTACTATCCCCACCCTTGCATTTTATGACTTTGCGACTTGACACCTTATCCCTGGAGGGAACATCCCCCGAGTGTCCTTATTCTGCACATGCTTCCTTGCATTGAACATAGGTATGTTCTCTACACTACCGAACTAGTTTTCTTTCCCATGACAATCGTTCCCTCCACTGTACAATAGCATTTTGTTATTATTTTTCAGGCTTTTATAATATGAAAAGACAACAAAACCAAAAAACCAAAAAGAGGGGGGACAACATCTATCTCTTTTATTGGCTACAGTTTTATCTCCCTTGAACAAAGCACAATCTTGAGTCAGTATCTCATCATTTTGGGTCTAGTATGGCTTTAGGAGGCTTTTTCTTGTTTTGAGTTTTATCTCCCTGGGTTGTTTATTCTTCCAACCATATGGATCGTTTGTTGATTCCTCCTATGTCACAAATGTATCTTATTTTACAGTCATGTTGCCTAAAGTCACATAATGTTTCGTGCTTATGTTCAAGGGAAAGTTTCAACCTATGTCGACCATTCTGCAGTTAGTCTCTGGCCTTGCAATTAGGCCTTACCAAGTCAGTCTCATCATCACGAGTATCAGTCTCTTCGTCTGATTTCTTCCAAATCTTTGGCCTTTCTCCACCCCTCGTGCTGGTTGATGGGGGATGCCTTAATTCCTTCCTTCCAACGAATATCTTCCCATCTAATCCGACACATCTCACTCTGGGAGAGGGATCTAGATTTATGTTTGGTACCTTGGGGTTTGTAGTCATTAGTGGCAGGTTCACTCGTTATTGACAATGGGAATACATCAATGTCCCCTGCTTGATAGATTCTACTAGGTGTTCGACCCCAACTCATTTATTCACACTTTCTAGATTGTACCATGGTACCTTGGTGCCCATTATCATCCTCAGTGAGTTGTCTCACATTTTTTAACGATATACATCAATGACCGGTAATCAAACGATGTCTCACTTTGTTCGACTTCAACACATCTCTTCACATAGTGTAGTCTTGTACCACGATGGATCGTTGTGAAGACTTCAAGTAAAGTATGAGCACCACATATTTTGTGCTCCTTCCCGACTCATATGGTGCCACCTCACAGACATTGGTACTTGCATAGGATCATTTTGTTCATCCTCTTGGTTACAGATATCCTTTGTCCTTGATATTGATTCATATCTCCACTGTGTATCTATTCTTGGTTATGATATGCTTTGACATGGATCCACTGTGTATTCTTGGTGCCCATGATTGATACTTCATATTTATCACATGGATCCACTGTGTATTGTACATGGCCATGGACATTAGTCATATGTTTATATGTACCATGGATCAATAGTGTAATTGATTTGGTGGCCATGCTTATATCACTTCTGAGCATGGGTATTCCCAACTTGAGAAACAAAAATCTTGCTTGATCTTTGCTGACAGTTATTTTTCTTGAATAAGTTGTGAAAAAACATTCAGGGATACTTCAGTGCATCCTGACCTCTAAGATTTTATAATGTATTTTGACCAACACTCTTCCCTTCTGACCTCACACATTAGGGGGCATCTGTTAGAGAACAAAATGCCACACCTATACATTTGTGCCATGGTCTAACCCTTTCTTAAAGCTTGCTACACATTTTCCCAAATTTCCTTTCCAAAATCATCTAAAAAACATTCCTTATGAGCATATCCACAGGTTTTCCTAGTGCAAAGTGCAGACATCTGCAACTCTCCAGATTGCAACCCGCAGATGCCCTCAAAAATTATAAAAAATAAATAATTTTGTGTTTTAAGGCAGGTTTTTCGGTTGGGCTCGTTTCCCAATGTCCCTTTCCCGTACAAAATAGAATCCAACTCCCCCAACCTATTGGGGAAGAGATAAAATCACCCTTGGGGGATAAGGAGAGATCAAGTCCCTTGGGGCAAGATTATGCTTCCAACATCTAGCAAGCCTCCCTTTCCTATAATCTTATGAGCAACACCCCCTTATTTTTTAAACTCCTTTTACGGGATCTCTTTCTTATCTATATGGCTATTGAGTGTATCCGTATCCCTATTTGGGCCATCCAAGGAAGAGTATAGTGGTTGATTCGATGCTTGAAGGATTCTTGGAGGAACCCAGACAGTTGGATTCGAGATGGTGCCAAAGGCGAGACAAGGTTGTAACTTTCCTTTCTGATTTGGTGTTAATAGAAGATTTTGTTTTCCCTCCTATCACGTGTTCATTGTATGTTTGTGCTTATTAAGTTTACTTTGAACATGATTTATGACATGTATACCCTTTGATCGTGTTATAACTACCTTTGTAGCAACGCTTGTATTGTGTCCATTTTGCAGGTTATTTCTAGCAAAGGATCTAGTGATCATCAAGAGCAAGGAGTGGGATCGACATCAAACTAGAGACCTAAGGTGCACCCTTTCTCCCTCTTCCTTCCCTAAATTATCCTTGTAAATTAGTTAGTCTTTTAGTTTTGTGTGCTTGTCTTGGATGGAAAATTGATATCTTCTCCATACAGTCTTGATTTGTTGTGATTTCGACCCATAATCATGGGGGAGATATCCCATCAACACTTGTGCGACATAATGCTAGATCACCATGGACAAGCCATCACATGAATGCCATCCTTACCCGATGGATATCCAGACATTGCCTGGAAAACATGAGAGAGTGTTTGAACCATTTCTGGTAGGGAGACCGCCTGACAAAGGATTTGAACATGTCATTGAGCTAGAAGAGGGGTCAAATCTCGTGATCACTACTCCTTACAGGAATCCCAAAATATTCAAGGACGAAATGGAGAAGGCCATAAAGGAGTTTTTAGGTATGGGACACATCAGGACTATCTCTAGTCCTTTTGCTTCATCGGTTGTACTAGTGAAGAGGAAATATGGTACTATGAGAATGTGCATAGACTACAACGAACTAAACAAAAAGACCATCAAAAATCGATACCCAATACTCAGGATTGATGAGATGATCGACGAGTTGCATGGAGCAGTGTACTTCTCAAAGGTTGATCTGTGATCAGGATACCACCAGATTCGGGTAAGGGAGGAGGATATCCATAAAACAACATTCAGGTGTCACTATGTGCACTACGAGTTTCTAGTCATGTCCTTCGGGTTGACTAACGCACCAACTACTTTTCAGCCACGCATGAACCATATATTCAACAAACAATTGAGGAAATTTTTACTGGTGTTCTTTGATAATATTCTCATCTGCATTAGAACATGGGAGGAACACCTAAAGCATGTGGACAAGATTCTCACCATTATGGAGGAACAATCGCTTTTTTCCAAGGAGGAAAAATGTGAGTTCGGGTTGACATAGATCCTCTATCTAGGGCACATGATTGGTGTTGAGGGAGTAAAGGTGCATCAAGAGAAGATCCATACCATCTTAGATTGGCCCACCTCCAGTTCACTCACAAATCTATGATGATTCTTCGAGATATGTGGCTATTATAGAGACTTTGTGAAATGATTTTCATAATTGGTTGCACCATTAATAGACATCACCAAGAAGACGACATTACGATGGTTAGAGGACGCACAAGAAACATTCGACAGATTGAAGAAGGTCATGAGCACTTGCCCAGTATTAACACTCCCAGATTTTATAGAACCTTTTGACTTGGAGTGTGATGCATCCTGTGAAGGGATATGAGTAGTATTGATGTAGAATCGACATTCGATAGCTTTCGAGAGTAGGAATTTAAGGGAGCCTGAGAAGCTCTACCCAATCTATGATAAGGAGATGTTGGTCATCATACATGCATTGGCCAAATTCAGGCAGTATTTGGTAGGAGGATGCTTTATGGTTCAGACTGACCATAGCAACTTGAGATATTTCTTGGAGTAGAGGGACCTGAGAGAGAGGCAATATAAGTGGGTGAGTAAGGTACATGCATATAATTTTGACATTGAGTATGTAAAGGGAAAGAAGAATGTAATTGTTGATGCCTTATCCAAGAGACCAACAACCTTCTCCATGATAGAGATCTCAATAGAATGGAATTCCATTCTCTTGGTGGAATACTCCAAGAATACCTTCACTTGTGAGCTAATGCAGGGAAATATTCAGGATGACAACTACATGGTAGTGGAAGACATCATCTACTACAAAGATAGGATCTATCTTTTCCATGAGTCCACACTCAAGGATAATATTTTGAGGGAAGTGCATGATGCACCACTAGAAAGGAACCAGGGGTATCTAAAGACCTACACGCAGGTGAGGGAGAGATTCTCATGGAATGGTCTCAAAGGGAATGTACTTCGTCATGTGAGGGAGTGCATGAATTGCTAGAAGATCAAGTCAAAGTTCACACATCTTGCATGATTGCTTCAACCATTACCGATTCTAGAGCAGAAGTGGGAAAGAATTTCCATGGACTTCATCACAGGGTTACCAAAGTTGCAAGGTAGGGAGTGTATCTACGTGGTAGTGGATAGGTTGACTAAATATGCACACTTATTTTCTATTCCTACAGAGTACAACACATCTCAGGTAGTAGACCTATTCTTCATGGAGGTGTTCAAACTCCATGGCCTTTCGAGGAACATAGTCAGTGACCAGGATAACAGGTTTTTCAGTGCATTTTGGCAAGAGCTATTCAAGTTATCTGGGACAGAGTTGATACCTAGCACTAACTATCACCCCTATATAGACAGGAAAAATGAGACAGTAAACAAATGGATCGAGGGGTACCTAAGGAACTATGCGTTAGGGGAACAACGGGCATGAACAAAATGGTTGCATCTCAGGGAACATTGCTACAACACCACTCATCACATGTCCATTGGGATGAGCCCATTCAGGGAATTGTATGGCTATGATGCTCCATCTTTTGTGGATTTGGAATTTGGAGAGAGTCAAGCTCCTAAGGCTAGGGATTGGTTATAGGAAAGTCAAGACATATTAAGAGTCCTGAAGGAGAATCTGCACGATGCTCAAAATCAACAGAAGATGTATGTAGATAGACACATGGTAGAAGACAACTTTGAGGTTGGAGATCTTGTCTTTTTCATATTGCAGTCGTACAAACAGTCGTTGTTGTAGAAGAGTGATACAGAGAAGCTTAAGACATGTTTTTACGGGCCTTATAGAGTGATCAGGAGAATTGGGTAAGTAGCATAAGAGTTGGAGCTACCAGAGGGAGGCATGATCCAAAATACCTTCCATGTATCATGCCTTAAAAAGGAATTGGGAGAGTAGGTTACCACTTTGACAGATCTTCCTCCACTAGATGAGGAGGGAAAATTGGTTCTAACTCCCGAAAGGATTTTTGATGTCAGAGAACGGAGATTGAGGAGCAGGGTCATTTGAGAGTACTTGGTTGTATGGAGAGGATTGCCTGCAGAAGATGCTACCTGGGAAGGGGAGTAGATCTTGCAACACCCTGATGTGGAATTGCTTGAGGGAAAGCAATCTTGGGAAGGGATGATTGTAATGTCCCCTTTCAATTGATTGTGACAGAGGATGACTCAATAGCCTATATGACTCTCGTAGGCTATAGTCAACAAGGAAAAAGGGGAGTCAAGGAGGTTTGTTTGGTGTCACTAGGTAAAAATAATGACAAATCCTA
>ML799638.1:99490-109784 GCA_009831015.1 Picea engelmannii
ATGCATGATCCATGTCACATGAAAACTAATCAAAATGATTAATATCTCATGAATTAGAAAAATTCAATAAAAATAATAATGCAACCAATGCACATTGTCTTGCCTATAGTAGATGAGATTATTTCTTAAAGACACGATGAGAACTAGAAATGAATAATGGGAAATTCTTAAGCACTTATTTGAGAAGCCTACTAAGACCAATATTTTGCATCTTAAAGGGAAATTGCAAAACTTGAAAATGGTGAAGGATCAAGATGTCATAGAACACAGTTAGATATTTTCTTAAAAATGACACGAGAACTAGAAATGAATAATGAAAAATTCTTAGGAACTTAATTGAGATGCCTACTAAGACCAAGATTTTGCATATTAAAGGGAAATTGAAAATTTTGAAAATGGAAAAGGATCAATATGTCACAGAAAAAACTGTGAAGTTGAAGGAAATTAGGAATCAACTTGTGACAATGGAAGAGAAGCTTGAAGGAAAATAACATGTTGAAATCACATCCAATAGTTTTCCAACAACTTTCCAATAGTTTGTAACCTCATTGGAAGTGGCTAACAAGAATGACACTTTAACATTTGAAGGTTTGAATGGATTGTTAATACAAGAAGAACAATTGAATAAAAGGAGGTATAGGATTCAAGTAGAGCAGGATCTTGTCTAAAAGGGAAATTTAAAGGCAAGTAGGTATCAAGGAAAATATGATGCACAAACTAAGAAATGGGAAAGACAAGGTAAGAACAAGACCAAAAATCCAAACGAACAATGTGGCAAATCATCAGCTAAGAAAAGGGAATCTCTTTCTCAATTCTTTGTCTCCACAAGAAGCTTCAAAAGACTCTCACTGCATAAATTTGGGAGCTATTTCATTTCCTTTAATAAGAAATACTTCAAAACGTTTATGGAAAAATCTATTGGGAAAATTTAAACTAGGAGATGCCTCTTCCCATATTATTCAAGGAATAGGTGCACTACAACAAATCCCTATGATCAGGTTCCTTTTTAGCTCTAGTTTTTGCTTCCACTGTCTGTTTTAATGTAATTTTCTCTATTTTTTTTTTCAAAATTCGGTGCTATTTATCGGGATGGCGTTGTTTTGGGCGTTATTTGCATCGAGCAACACAAGTCGATGCTAAATTAGGCACTAATAACGCCTATTTTTCTCCTAACTTAGCGCCTAATTTATCACCTACGCCTACTTTAGCACCCAATTTTGTGTCATATTTAGTGCCAAGTGTAGCTTCCAATTTAGCTTCGAGTTTAGCTTCTACTTTAGCTTCCAGTTTAGCTTCCTGGTTAGCATCCAACTTAGCTTCCTTTTTAGCTTCTAGTTTGGATTCCAATTTAACTCATATTGTGCCTAAATAGTTAATTTGTTGATTTTAGGGGGGTTAAGTGCATAGGGGCTTTGAGGATTAAGGGATTTGGGGTCTAGGGATAAGGGTTAAGGGATTAGGGGTTACAGTTTAAGGGATTAAGAGTTACAGGGGTTACAAGGGATGAGTAAAGAAACTTCTGAGGCATTGGACCTAGGAGTGAGGGGTGCTCTGGCTGAAATCCTATTCTAGGAATCCAATCAAGTCGACAGTTCCTTAATACAAATATCATTTTTAGTTTTATGCCTAGTTGCAAGTCACATCCCAAACCATTTCGGGGACTCTTGGAAAATACCTCCTTGGGGGATAAAAACCTAACATAGCAACATTTTTGAGTTCCGTGAGATGTTGCAAGCTTGTTTAGGCATGGTCTAAGTGACCACTTTGTCCATCTGATCCCAAGACACAGTTTCATAAATTGGACCCCTTAATCCAAATGTTGCATTGCTTCTAACTGGGGAAAACCCTAGTTCTCGAAATCGATGAGTAAATCAACTTCTGAGGCATGGAACCCAAAAGTGAGGGGTGTTCTAGCTTAAATCCTATGCCAGGAATCCATTAGAGTCGACGATTCCTCAATTTGAGTCTCGGTTTTTGTTTTATGCGCAACTGCAAGTCTCATCCCAAACCATTTCAGGGACTCTTTTTGAATACCTCCTTGGGGTATAAAAACCTAACGGATCAACATTTTTGAGTTATGTGAGATGTTGCAAGCTTGTTTAGGCATGGACTAGGTGACCACATTGTTTGTCTGCTCCTAAGGCATGGTTTCGTAAATTGGACCCCTTAATCCAAATGGTGCATTGCTTCTAACTAAGAAAAACCCTAGTTCTCGAAATCAATGAGTAAAGAAACTTATTAGGAATGGAACCTATGATTGAGGGGTGTTCTCGCTGAAATCCTATGCCAAGAATCCATTGGAGTTGACGGTTCCTCAATCTGAGTCTCTGTTTTCATTTTATGCGCAATTGTGAATTGCATCCCAAACCATTTCAGGGACTCTTGGCCAATACCTCCTTGGGGCATAAAAAACCTAACGGATCAACATTTTTGAGTTATGTGAGATGTTGCAAGCTTGTTTAGGCATGGACTAGGTAACCACATTGTCCATCCACTCCCGAGGCAGGGTTTCATAAATTGGACCCCTTAATCCAAATGTTGCATTTCTTTAATGTAATCAAGGTTGGGCATTCCATATGTGCAAAAGCATGTCTGGAAGTGAATATTGTTTGAGATAAACATGCAAATGATTTATTTGGAAGGATTGACATTTGAATGTGGTCTAGCTGAATACGTATTGAGAGCATCTTCATAATTACTTATATGCTAGTTAATTCTCAAAAGACCTTTGAAACATATTACAATGCCAAAATGTCCTAGAAAAATATTAATTTGTGAAATATAAGAGAAGAAGATATATAGACCAGTTAACTCTCAAAGGATATTCGAGGCAAACATAATCATATATAGCACAAAATGGAGAGGGTTGGCACTTACGATTATGTAATAGAATTTACAGTTGATAGTTAAATTGTATAACAATTTTGTTTATGATCTTTACTAATGTTTATTGAAATTGTTGCATGGTTTACATCATTGGAATGGCATCTTATCTATAACTTATTTGAAATTTTATTATGGTATGTGCCCTTTGATATGATGTAATATGATTATGATTTTGTTTCATATGTTGTAATATTAGAAATATAACATAAAAATCAATTATTGCATGAAATAAATAATAACTTTGCATAACACGAGTCTTCCAGAAGATCCAGTTGATCCTCATGAGATAGATCCATATTATAATGGGTTTGATACAAACATGGGAGATGATGACGATGATGAGGCAGATGCAGAAGACACTAAGGTAGATGATGATGATGATCAAATTGATGATGATCATGATAGTGGTGATGATGATGAGTCAGTTGTTGGCAGTAGCCACTGACATTGATCATATAGACTCCATCATGGAGCATTGTTGATATATAGTTATGATGTCTCTTTTCATGTTTACAATAATATGTTTCATTTTCACCTGCAGTACCATATTATTGAGTTGTATCATTTTGACTTATATCATTTGGGCATGTATCATCTTGACTTGTATCATTTTGACCTTTATCATTTTGACTTATGTCGACTGTTGTCCATGTATCATTTTAACATGTTATTGATCTACTAGCATATTTGTCTTTCACTTGTTTTAGTTATATATGATGATGATCTTATCAATATTGACTTGTTAATATATATATATTGGAAGTGGTCGATGATTTTTGAATGGATATTTATTTCTTATGATGATTTTACTTTACTACTTAGGATGGATGTTGTCAAATTCAATTAAATTTATTCATGAATGATATGACATTAATTTGAAATGCGATATCTATTTTTTTTAAGATCTCTAGAAATGTTATGATATACATTTCAAATGAGATATCTGTGTTTTTTTTTCTTAAGATATAAGTTGTTTGACATTATACTTATCTAATATTGGTATATTTGACTCACTTGTTTTCATTATAGATGATGATCAGGTTATAATCATTATCTTGTTAGTTTATATATATTGTATGTTGTAGATTTTATTTTGATGGATATTTAATAAGCATAATGATGTTGTTAGTTTTTGTGGATGTTTGTTTCCCTAAAAATTATTTATAAATGCTATCCTATAAAATAATTTAAATACAATATGACTTACTCTATAATAATATAATTTTTTTAAGATGCATGATATATTTAACTAATTAAATTGAAATAAAAAATATTAAATTAATAGATGGAATCTATAAAGGAAGGAACATGAGTTGTTAAAATGGAAGAAAAATGTGGCTCTAAAATGGAAATAAAACTCAATATTAAATTGTAATCCATACTTGGAGCTATTTCCGGATCTAAGTAGGAAGCTAAACTGGTTTCTTAAAAAGAATCAGAATTGGATTCTAATTAAGAAGAAAATCCCAAAAATAAAAGGAAGCAAACCCTAGACTAAAAAAGAAGCAAAACCATGTGTTGAAAAAGAAGGAAACCTTGGAACTAAAAGGAAGCAAATGATGGAGCTAACAAGGAAGCAATTATGGAAGCAAAATTTTGTGCCAATTAAGGAGCGAAACCTAGTGGAAGTTTGGAAGAAAAAAAAAAGCATTTTTGGAAGCAACAATGGAATCCAAAACAGAGGCAATATTGGAAGAAAAACTTGGTGCTACCTAGGAAGCAAAAAAATAAGCAATTTAGTTAGCAAACAAAGAAATAAAAATGGAAGCAATTTTAGAAGCAACAAAAGATGCAATCATCGAAGCCATTTTAGAAGCAAAAAAAGACGCAATAATGGAAGCAAATCTTGGCATAAATTTGGAAGCCAAACCATAAGCTATTTTTGACGTTATACTAGAAGCAAAATAGGAATCACGATTGGGAAAAAAACTAAAACTACAGAAGGAAGTACAACTGGATGCTACAATTCTAGGCACTAAATATGACACTATTTTAGGTGCTATATCTGGCGTAAAGGTTTAGCTAATGTAGGCGCTAATTCTGGTGCCCAAATGTATGCGCCATTGTGAGTTGGGTTTTGCATCGACCGTTGATTCATGTTATCGCACAAGTTGTAGGTTGGAAAAATATCGACCCAACCACCAAGTGCGACAACTAAGGGACACTATACCTAATGTCATCTTGATACAGGTCCTGCGCTTCAAGGGTTATTAGGCCACTCTAGGGAGGCGATCCCGGTGACCCTAGGGGGATTGAGATGGATGGAATTGAAGGAAGAGAAGTGTCCCCCGAAAGTTCAATAATGGAAGAGAAAAGTTGTTTTTATGACCCATCTGTGGTTGGTTTAAGGTTGCCAAGTATTTAGGTACCTACAAAAGTGTTTGTACCTACCCGAGGCACAAGAAAAGACACACTTCCATATAGTATGTTAGGAAAAAAAGAAAGTTAATCTTGTTGTCCCTAATTTTGCAGCAATATATCGAACAATGTTCAACAATTATTAAACCATGACAAGTGCAATAAGAGCTAGTTTAAGTGAATTTGAAAGAACGAGAGTTAAACTAGAAAATGACTAAGGATTAGCATGCACTTTGATATTTAAAGCAAGGTTGTCATACAATATCTCCACAGGAAGATTTATCAACCTTATGGATATAACATACAATGCATCACAACAACAAAATTACCCAATGGAACTTGCCCAAAATTTGACCAAAAATTGTGCTATAGTAAGTAGAACACGAGGCAAAAATTTTATCTTAAGTCTAGAGTTAGTTTGTGAGTTATTAGAGTTAGAAAAGTTAGGGATTCTGCAGCCTTATGGTTGTAGGGTTAGTTTTTTAACAACACCAATATTTAGTAAGAGATAGAGGACGCCTTAATGAGGCAAGAAAGCCTAAAGCTCAACGAACAAAATCCAAGTGAAATAACTTCAAGACCTTGACTTTTCACGTTTACCAAGGAAACCATTCTTTTCTCCAATGCAACAAGTGATGACGAGTTCCTTTAATGGTTGGTTTAATGGAGTCAAGAAAATAATGAGCTATAGGTACTACCTTCCTTGGGGGTATTAATCCCCTTACTCCCCAAGGCAAAGTATCCCTAGCTAGGGTTTAGACTAAGAGGGTGTATGCACTTATACTTTTCTAAGTAAACCCTTGCTAAATCAACAATACTTAAGAAAAATTATGATGGAGACTAAGGTGGGGGTGTATTCCCTTATACTCCCCACCTAGGTCTATCAACAATCAACCTTGACTTGAAACACAAATGATAGCACAAGCATATTTTATTACCAATTCACGGAAAATATGCTAAGATAAACCACCACAATAGTAAGAGAAAAGAATTCCAAGGCTAGTGCATATCTCCACCAACTAATAACCAAGAATGATATTCACACACAAGAGAACAAGAGTMAAAAATACCAAAGATAGAGAAAATTTCATTCCAAGGCCTCTCCAAATGGGAGAGTTGTGTTTTAAAATGAGATCTTATGATCTCTATTTATACAAAATGTCTGTCACATAGTTTGTTCACATTAGCAAGGGTAAAAAATAAGATAAGGGGTCCACAACCCGTATCCGTATCTTACGCCTTGCAACAAAACAATATTAAATAATTCACCTTTAAAATTGTCTTTTACACAAAATAAACCCTAGAATAGTTGACGTCGCCCCTTTAAGGGACGTTTTAGCAGTTTGAAGAAGTTGTTGGGGTACTAGATGCATGGCTAGGCCTCCAAAGGACACTTTTCATTCATCAAATTCTTCTCTTGATGGTATTCAATATTCATTCCTTCAAAACATTCCACATGTCATCAAGAAACACCTTCACCACAAAACCCTAGCCCTCTAGGTGGCGTCAATATTCTAAAAGTGATGCTTTTCCTCTCCTAGGAACAACATTTGGCATGTAAGGGCTAGTTAATGTCATCCATGATGTCTTCTATGCCTCAAAAAGTACGTCTCTATCATCCAGCATGCGGGCCCTTGGCATCCAACCTATGGGATTCAATCCCCATGGAATCCCAAGATAGGCTTGTGCTTCCAAAACTATCCACAAACTAGGTCCTGCAAAGACAAATAAGCATGCCCTTTAAGGATATCAAGTCATAATATCATGGTGAGTAAATCAAATCAAAAAATGAGCCACCTAAGCATGCACATCAAATATTACTTGGTCAAACAAGTAAGTGTTGGCAAATATTTAACAGACAACGAATGGCATGAGTACATGAAGAATGTACAGAGGATTGTTGGCATGTTTTATAGGCAGCGTATACTTGTCATTGATGGAAAGTACAATAGTGATGATGGCTTGAGTACAACAACGATGATCAACGGTGCAGTGATAATCAGGGAAGAGTAACAATCGTGTTCGTTGGATCTCTTCCTGAATTCTCGATGGCCATCAGATATGAATAAGATCATGCTGAAGAGGTAGGCCTGTAAGGTTTGAGAAGCATTTATGTTCATTGGATCCCATTCAAATTCCCGATAGAACAAGGGTCATTAGATCTGAATGTAGACAAGAAGAGCACACTGAAGAGGATGAAATATCTTAGACGTTAGATCCAAGCGCAGGACCCGACCACCATTGGATCAAGGAGAACATGCACGCTCTTTAAAGTACAAAGAGAAGTGGGCGTACAAAATTATGAAAGAAGGAGGACCATCCATTTATGGGTAGGACACATGAAGATAGATCATCAGTTCGCTGACTGGAGAGTCAAAGGAACGATGTTCCCTAACCTCTCGAAATTGCGATATGCGAAATCACGATTCAATCGTAGCCGTTGAATCAAGATCAGATCTGGACCGTTGATCCAACTCCATATTGGAGTTTCACGAATCGCGACATGGAGAGGAAAATAAACAATGCAAGAAGAATTCCGAAATCGTGATTTAATCGCAGCCATTGAATCAAGATTGAATCTAGATCGTTGATCCAAGTCCATTTCGGGGTTTCGAGGATCGAGTGTTGGAGATGTCAAAGAATATTAACATCAAGAATCCCGATATCGCGATATGTGAAATCGTGATGTAATTGCAACCGTTAGATCAAGAAGTGATCTAGACCGTCGATACGACTCCATTACGGAGTTTCATGGATCGAGAATTTGAAGTGACAAAAACACTAAACGTCAAGAGTGTCGAAATCGCGATGTATGAAATCTCAACTGAATCTGAACCGTCAGATCAAGATGTGATCTGGACCGTTGATCCGACTTCTTTACGGAGTTTCGAGGATCAGGATTTGTAAGTGACAAGAACATTGAACATCAGGAATGTCGAAATTGCGATATGGGAAATCATGGAATGATCTGAACCGTCAGATCAAGTGTTGATCGAAGGGTTACTGTTCTCTCTCACAGTTAACTCCTCAGTTTTGAATCTGTTAGTGAAACAGACTCATGATTGTCGATTAGTTGGCGTTTCAGTTGCTAAGACGGTTGTCTTCCTTTTTCCTAAGGATATGGGAAGTTAAACCGCCGTGAGTGTGTATAAAAGAAAATGAGACAGGCAACGTGGGGTTGTTTGTTCTGTATGAGAAAAGAATGAAATTGTAAGAAAAGGAAAATGAGAGAATGCGCAGTATGAGATTGAGCATATGTGCACTGTGAGATGAAACACAGAGCGGAATAATAGAACAAGTTGAAGAAGAGAAGAATGGCAGAACAAGTTGATGCAGAGCAGACCTGCTGAACAGACAGAGGAAGAAATGAATTGTAGAACAATTAGAAGATGACCAGATGTACAGAACAAAGAAAGATTGGTAAGAATTGATGTATCTGTGTAGTTGAATGTTTATATGTTCATTTATGTTCTAGGTAGGTTGGGAGGTGCTTGGGAGGATTGTTGTCCTCAGAGGTTCAAGTGATAGCTTGAACACAGGAAGTTGTAGCTTCCATCTGGTTGCAGCCAGAGAAACCAGGGTGGCAGGGTGGTGCAAGGGAGAACAAGTGTTCTCTGCTATACAGGTTGGAGCCTGTGTAATTGGAATTTGGTGCTTCCATCCAGTTGGTTCTGGAACATATAGGGAGTTGGTGCTTCCTTCTAGTGGGTTCTAGAGAAACCAGGGAGTTGGTGCTTTCTTCTAGTGGGTGCTAGAGAAACCAGAGAGTTGGTGCTCTCAAACAAGTTGCAGCTTGTAAAACAGAGGTAGCAACCTCAAATTGAGTTGGTTCTCAATTAAAGATGATGTACAAAACTTAAAAGACTGCCTATCATTTCGAAGAAAAAGAGGTTTTCTCCCTTTATGGGTTTCCTTGTGAAAATATGTCTCTATGTATACCTTATGTGTGACTGATGCTTTTTACTTTTACTGTCCATATGTTGTATAATGTTAATGATCACTTGAAGAAATATTAAGAATATTTTAATAGACTTAATATTGTTTAAGCTCAAAGACAATTGATTCACCCCCCCCCCTCTTAGTTGTATTAGTAATTTCAACAGAAAGTTCTCAAAGACATTATGCAACTTGCCAAGCTTGGATATAGGAGGGTTGATGAGGTTTCCTATTGGGTAGATATTTCCCTAGGTCAAGGAATATTTCCCAAGTGATCCCTCTCTAAGACATGTGAAGTAGATGAAGTGGTTATGGATCAAGACTCACTGGGCATGGGGTTCATGAAATACAAGGGGTTGTAGTGTCTCATTCATGGGTTCCTTTCTAGAGGATGTGTGGCACCTTCGTTTGCAATGCACTTTTTCCAAGCCCATCCTCTTGCAAATCTTTGTTTCTTTCATGATTTAAGGAACGATTTGAAGGCCACTGTCTTGGCATGGTGTCCAGATAATGACATTGTCACTTACAAATACCTTGTGAAAATGGGAAGGTTGGCTCGTGATGAGACCCCCTTTCTCTCATTTGTGTAACTGAGAACCACTACCTTGGATTGGTGGCTAGATGATGGTAATTTCATACCGCTAGATATCCATGATCATGATAGATCGACTCATGATGAGACCTCCTTTCCTCCAACTATCCCCCTAAGCATTCACTATCATTTATTCTTTTGGGTCCCCTTTTTCTTACAGAGAAGTGTTTCATTGATTTCTCAAGGGATCCATGGGTGAAGTATCTGGAAGGTTTATATATAGGATTTTATATTTTTAGCCAACAACAATCCCTCTGGGCCTTCATCCCCTTCTTCCCATGGAATGAGGGGCAACCCCTTCTTGGGTAAATACACCCTAAAATCCCAAGAGACAAGGAAATGGGGGGTTTTAGGTGATGGAAAGTGGTAAGTATGGCTGGGAATGGTAAGATGGTTTTTCTAGGGAGTTCCTAGTAGCAAACCCATTCCCGAGGAACACCACTTACTAGGGAACAATGTCATCCACCAAGGTGAAACAGGGAAAAAGGCATAATGTCCAAGCATATATCATGAAATCTAAAG
>ML799638.1:119087-148930 GCA_009831015.1 Picea engelmannii
CTTGGAGTACCAATTTTGTTTGCCTGGAAGTTGTCCATTCACCCCAATCCACCAAAGGTTATGCTACCCCTGTCTTGTATTTATGGACCGCTTTTGTAAAAATGTATCTTGTGCCAACTCTTCCTGAGCATCTGGTGCTAAGTCCTCTATGCAATATAGGACTTGCTCCTCCTCTTGATCCAACATGGAAGGCTCGTAGATTTTGAGATTCTCCACATTCACTATTGAGAAAATGAACATGTATGCGGGTAGAATACGTCTGTAGGAATTATCTCCCACCTTATTAAATATCTCAAAAGTTCCATATCATAGAGCCTTGATCTTCTTACCAAGACCCTATAATATTTCCTTGTTTAGCTATAAGAAAAATGTATCCCCCACTTTGAATGACTTCTCAGTTTTGTGTTGATAATGTCATGCCTTTTATTTTTCATGTGAATTCTTAAGCATCTCCTATACTTACAAATGGATTTACCTAATCTTCTCAACATTTTTTTCTACTCTCAATGCATCCCCTGTGAGCTCCTCTCTCACTCCTCCTTGTTGTCCATATACAACATCCAAGGATGAAGGTGGAAAATATAGAAATCAAGTTTCAAAAGGTGACTTACGAGTAGAAAGGTGGACTTATTTATTATAAGAGTGTTGTATGTAGATCATTTTTTCATCCTAGGTCTTTGAATGCTTCTGATTGTAACTCCTCAAAAGTTGCACCAAAGTCATGTTGACTACTTTTGTTTGCCCATCCATATGTGGATGGAATGTTGTATATCTTTTCAATTTAGTGTCCATATTCTCCCACAATGTAGTCCAAAATGTGCTGAGAAATTTGGTATCCTTGTCTGAGATGATGCTCCTTGGTATCCCAAAGTGCACCCTTGCCTATTCAAAGAACATGTTTATTTCTTATTGTCCTTTTATGGTATTTTTACAAGGAATGAAAATGTACATTTTGTTGAACTTGTCAACACCACAAATAGATAGTCATGTCCCTTCCTTGTTGTTGGTAAACCTCCCAAAAAATCCATGGAAATTATTTCCGAAGGTCAATTTTGTATAGGTAAGGGATGGTATAGATCTTGCTTCCTAATATTGGTCTTGCTAGTACAACAAAGTATACATTCTCTAATATATCGTGCTACATCTTCTTGCACTTTGGGCCGGTACACATACCTCTCTAAGTTGGAAACTATCTTTCCAACACCAAAATGTCATGCAACCTTGGAGGGGTGAACCTCTCCAATAATCTATAATATTCACATTTAGGGACACATAGTTTGTCGATCTTTTAGAGTAACTTATTCTGGAAATTATACTTATTCTTGCCATCACCACATTCTATATGAATTTGGCCATGTAGCTGCTAAAACACCTCCTTGATGTTCTCATCTTCCATGTATGTCTCCCTATATGCATCATGGGAAAAAGGATCCATGTGCATCAAAGTTCCTGAATTTGTAATGCTGGATGTGGGTGGCCTTGAAAGCATGTTTTCCAACCTATTTTTGTTTCCCTTCTTATACTTAATGACTAGAAGAAATTTTTGTAGAAACCCCATCCACTTGTAATGTCTGGTTTGTTGTAGCTTTAGAAGTTGGTGATCTGTGTGGATGATGGATTCCTTTCCTATCACATAGTGCTTCCACTTATTGACAACTTGAACTAGGGCATAGAGTTCCTTGTCATAGGTAGGGTAGTTGATAACTTCTTGATGAGATATTTCAGAATGATATCATACATGCCTTCTTCCTTGCATCAAAACTACTCCCATGTCATACTCACTTGCATCTATCTCCACTTCTAAAGGATTTTGCAAGTTTGGTAATGCGAGAATTGATTTTTGATTGATCTTTCTTTTTAGCTCATCGAAATCCTTCAACAAAATCTTCCCCCACTGAAAACTCTGAGCACTCAATCTAATGATGTGGAGTGGTGCACCCAATACTGAAAATGAAGCTATGAACTTTTGCAAGTATTGTACTACCCCAAAAAAACTCCTAACTTCAATGGTATTTGTCAGAATTGGCCATTTCATTATGGCCTCCAACTTTGTGTGGATACCCCAAATACACCAAAGACTGATGAGAAAACTCACATTTCTTGAGGTTAGACAATAGTGGGTGCTTCTTTAGAGTCTCTAAAACATACATGATATTTGATATGTTCTCTTTCCAGGTAGCACTATAAAATATTATATCATCCAAATAGATTGTAAAAAATTAATTTAATCGATGTAATACATCAATCACCAACCTCACAAATGTTTTTGGTGCATTACATAAACCAAATGGCATGACCAACCATTCATACAAACTATGCCTTGTATTGAATTCATTCTTCCAGGTGTCTTCTTCCTTGACATGTACTTGGTGGTATCCTGATTTGAGATCCAACTTGGTGAAATATTTTGCATGTTGCAAATGATCTAATAGATCATAAATCCTAGGTGGAGGGTACAGATTTTTTAGTGTAATCTTGTTCAATACTTTGTAGTCCTTGGTGTTTCATCCTTCTTTGGCACAATTATGATAGGTGACCCATGAGGTGACGTGCTTGGTCGAGTCACACCCTGCTCGAAAAACTATTTCAAATTCTTATTTACTTCATTTGCTTCCAGAACGAACTATCTATATAGCCCAATATTCGACAATGGGGATTCTAGAAATAATTTTATTTCATGCTCCACTTCCTTCTTGGGTGGTATCCTTTTAGGCTCCTGTAAACCAGATTCAAATAGGGCATCTATCTTGGTCTTCTTGACCTGAATCTTTATGTGGAAGAGTTTGATCATCTCCTTCTCTTCCTGGTGATGAAGGATACTCACATTCACCTCCTTCTTCACTGATGTGAAGAAAATATTCTCATCTACATTGGAGTTTATTTCAACTTGATTGCTCGAATTGGTGGCAAGAAGATTATTTTTCTTTGCATCCTTCTTGCAATTCTTCGGGTTCAACTTTGGATGTAGTTTCCAACAATTTTTCGTAGTGTGCCCATCAATATTGCAATGGTTACAATGGTTGCTAGGATCTCTTCACTACTTTGCAGTGGCTACCGCCTTCTTATCCTTCCCCCCTTTCCACTTATTCTTCTCCTCCTTGGAATCTTCCTAGTGCTCTTTCTTATTGGAACCACTTGGATTCCATTTCTTTTGGCCTATGTTTTCCATATATTGTTCCTACACATGCCTCATCCACTGTCCTTGGCTTGAAAAGCATCACTTTATTTTGTACATGGCTATGTAGACCCCCTAGATACTTTAGGAGTACATCTGGGTTCTTGTGAGAGATACATGTTATCGTAGGATTTTTACTTGTGCAAAGCCCACTACAAGATCCCAAAATTTTGCATAACTATGGAAGAAACTACCAATTTCACCTAAGTAGGATATTCACTTGTTTTAGTGATGGAGGAGGTCCACCACAAGGGAGGCTTCCTTAGTGACCTCAAGCAATCGAATAACAAGTTTGATATCCAAGCCTATCGCCCCTTATCTTGATCAACTGTTAGTTGGTTTAGTTCTAGGGAGGAAAGAGAGGTTGTAAGATTATTGGTGTACCTACATAGAACAAGGACAATTTGCAACATATATAAGACAATTACCAAGATAAGTATGCAACAATAACCTCTTTAGACACTAGAAAATTTATATTGCAATGGTTGTTGCAAATTACATCAATAAAGAAGGTTTATAACAACAATTAGATGTTTGCAACAAAAACAAATAAAAATACTTCGAAACATCACAATTGACCATGAAAAGTAAGCATTTAATCAATAGAATATTATCCAATTGTTAGAGATGATTTATGAACAAGTTCAACCACTTATAATTAGGTGTATGCAACAAATTAAAACAATTTTTAGTGGTTGTAGAAAACTTTTGTAACAACAACAATACATTTTGTGAGTTTGGTAGAGTTAGGGTTAGTAGAGTTAGTAGGACACTTGAGAGAATAAGAAAAATGATTTTAACAAATATTTTCACCATAAGATTGCTTCTAGATCAATACCATTGTCATTCTAGGGCCTATGGAGTCTCAAATCCATTACACCTGAAGATTATTCTAATTGAAACCAAGAGGTGGAGTCTAAACCCTAAGGTGCAAGCACGTTTGGGCCTTAGGATTTAGACTTTTGAGGAAAAGGATATCTAGGGTGCAACCCCGTTTGGGCCGTAGATATTGTTTCTCCCTTCTTTTAGCTTTAGTTAGTTTAAAGATCAATTGTCTAGGGATAAAATCCTAAAGTTATAGAACTTTAGGGATTTAGGATTCTAACCCTAGCAAGGAAATTTCAGTAACTTGGACAAATAAAACTTTGTAATGGGAAGAAGCACTTATGTTCCCCTCTTAGGGCTTCAACAAACAAGATTTCTTGCAACGAAATAGAAAATTCACCATTTACATCAACAAAATACCATAGAATTGCAAAAGATTACTTGCTTTACCCAAGAAACCAAGAGCACAAAACCCCAATTGTAGAAATATCCATCTAAAATCAACAAAATCACCCACAAGATACCTTCTCCAAGCATAGAGCATAAGATAAGAGACCAATACTGGTTGAAATAACAAATTGCTAGAAGTGTTACCCCACAAACGATGAGGAGTGATGATGATAAAAATAAAGCTAGTGATAGAATTCTTATATGAGGTTAGCCTAGAATACATTTCCACATAACATAACATTCTTTCATAAAAAGTGGGGTCGACCCCTCATTTGTCCTTTACAAAATGCTAAATGCAAAAATACATCATAAATGAGCCACATGTGTGAGACGTCAAGCCTTCCTAGGGAAGGAAGAGGCCTCCAAAGGCCACATGGAACTAATCAAGAGTGAAGTGATGGAAAATGATGTCTCTCCTCACCCAAGGTCATGCCAACCATTACCAATACCCTAGGTGTTCACCAAACCCTAGCTCCATAAAACCCTAAAAGATAACATCATCATCAAAGTAGGGCCAATGTTCAGGATCCATGTGTTGTTTTGAGGATTGGGGGGAGCTACATCTTGTCTCTGCATGGTTTTTGGTTTTCTATTGTTGCAACTTCCTTGATCCTAGTGAAAAATAAGTTCTATGGTACTATGCCCAACATTTGGGCTTCCAACCCATATGTGTTCCATCATGACTGAATCTGCTCAAACCAAGCCCATTTTTCCATCATCCAATGTTCCAAGGGTGTGATAGATGATGTATAAGGTTGGTGAGTCATTGGATGACCCATTTCTCTTCATGACACGTGGCACAATCTTGCAATAAAAGGCACAACATCCTAGGTACAATCCCAACATGTCCCTCAAAGAACCATGTTAGGACCATCCAAAATAAAGAAAAGTATAATACAAGGTTATCCAAGGTTCACAAGAAATATTAGTCCTAAAAACATGCAAGGTAAGTTGTAACTTAATATATAATCCATGCAAACAATTCACCTTAGTATCCCCTTCAAGCATCACACTATCCCAAGACCTCATGTGAGTTGGCAAGTTTAATTATGGGAGAGCCTCCATCCAACCCTATTAGGTGTGCCAACCTAGACATGAAATAAAACACCTAGGTAGAGGGGTAGGTCCCGAGTGAAGTAGGAAAGAAAGAAACCCTTCAAGATTAAGTGTCAAAGTAATATGGTTTTAGGGATTACTTCATGGCTTATGGCATGTTTTGGGAGGATTTTTACTTGTGAAAATCCCAACACAAGATCCCCAAATCTTGCATAACTATGGAAGAACCTACCATTTTCACCTTAATAAGAACTTACCTCGTTTTAGTGATGGAAGAGGTCCGCCACAAGGGAGGCTTCCCTGGTGACCTCAAAGGATAAAAGTAGCAAGTATAGTAGCCAAGTCTATTTCCCCCTCTCTTGATCACCGAAATATTTGGTCTAGGTGATGGAAAGATAAGAGGTGTGAAGTTGTTTGAGTACCTGCCCAGAAAATTAACACTTTGCAACATATATGTAACAATATCCAAGCTATATTATGCAACAATTTAACCTCTTATGACACTAGACAAGTCAAGTTACAATGGATGATGCAAAATTGTAGCAATAAACAATTAAATGACAACAATAAATGATTTGTAACAATAACAACAATTAATGCTTAGAAATGCAACAATTGACCATGAAAACTTAGCATACATCCACTAGAATATTATACAATTATTAGATCAATGTTTGAATGAGTTAAGCCACCTTTAAAAGAGTGTATGCAACAAATAAGTGTGATTTAGATGGTTGTAGAAAACCCTTTATAACAAAAACAAATTATTTAGTATGTTCACCAATGTTCATGTTAGTAAAGTTAGCAGAAAGATTGAGAGCGTTGAGAGAGTGAGTTTGTTAACCAATTCACAAAGAGAGCTACTACTTATATCAGTGCCTTTATTGGGTTATTTAGTCTTATAACAACAAATTCGACTAAGCTTAAAGATTGATCTCATTGTAACCAAGAGGTAGGATTTAAACCCTGTTGGGCTAAATATATGCACTATTAATTCCCACATTTAATTATCAATTGGGGCTCGTAATATTCGAGTTGCATGCGTAGGAAACACAGGATAAGAGCATAGGCTAACCTAATCTAAATCCGACAAAACAATCTTCAAATCCACACTGCAGGAAATCAACACTAAGGATTCATCACTGGGACGTAGGAATAACTTAGTGCTATAAAGGCTTAGATCACAGTCTTTCATGCACTCAGGGTGATTTTCGTGTGATTAATCGTGAGTAGATTACTTAAGGTCTCTATCCTTCAATGATTATTTCTTATAGTGGATACACACTTAAATGCAATAAAAGAAACAAGCACACGGGAATGAAATTCACAATAGAAACTAACACCTTAGGAAGAATTTCAATGTGGGAAGGCCATATCTCACGAGTTAGACTTCTAATCTGTCTGTTGGTGATTGAAGCTATGTAAAATTAAAGTGCAAGGAATATAAAGGTATGGAAAATAAAAACTAAGTGCGGGAAACTCAAAATCATCAAACTCAATCAACTCCTAAGATTCACTTAGACTCAAAACCACCCTTTTAAATGTATACACCAATCATAAAGAAATAATGAATGAATCAAATGCACAAGAGTAATGGATATTTAATATAATGTGCATCTAGAAGAAATGAATGAGAATGCAAGCTTACTAATTTTTTTCTCTAAAAGACTTTCATACAAATAATAATACCTTTTGAATCTAACTAAGTTTTAGGCAGAAAATAATGAATAAAGAGTGATACTTGTTTATTTTATGCATTCAAAAGATTGTGTATATGATAAGGTCTTAATGAATTAATCAATCTCTGAAGAAGTAAACAATAGCAAAATAAAAATGAGATGGAATGGAGATATGATTATGTAATGGAATAGATCTAATGCATGATGTGTATATGCAGATGACGCAATGGATTAGATTTGAAACAAAGGGAGAATGTGTGGACATAATTCATGGGTGTGGTAGAGTGTTTGTGGGAACAATTGCAAGTGGAATATGAAGAGTTGGAGGGCCAACAATACCTTCTACAATTGATCTTTGTGTATGAACTGAATCTAGATGAGTATAGAAGCTGCAAAAGGTATGTGTTTGTTAATGAAAATGGGTGGTAATGAATATGAAATTTGATCATATAAATGTGATATTGAGGAGTATTATTCCAATTTCTTTCTGAAGAAAAGACAATATGCACATATGGGAAGAAGGTTTGGAAATGAATTGAAATGCAATGAAAATGAATTGCACAAAACAGAGTATTGAGAACAATTAATGCAAATAACATATATCTACGGGATTGGTGCACACAAATGAAGGGTAAAATGAAATCTGAGTTTTAATTACCAAAACTAATGTAAATGACAGAATTGAAATGCATCTAAATTGAATCCAATCAATAATCAAAACCAAAATTGAATTGCATATAAACAAACAACACAATACTAATCTAAAAATTAAATACACTATGGAAACACTTACCCTCACTGAGGGGCCCTTCCCAGGAGGTCAGTGCTGCTAAGAAGAACTCATATCAAGCTAGAAGGATGCTCAATGTGGTAGAAACAATCAATTCTTCATTGCGATCAAAAACTCTGTTTTTACATGGCTAACAAATCCTTAAGGCTTTCTCACAAGAATAATCGCTCCTTTACAAAATCTTCATGAAACTAATGACTCTTTCTCATAGCCCTATGAGGATTATTTATACATGAATAATCATTGAGGAGTGGATGAGTAAGAATCCCAATGCTCAGATTTCAAATATTACATTTTTAGATAAAATCCTCAAAAATCTGGGTTTTATTGTAATTTGGGCAGATTCGAGTTAGGGATCCACCCATATATTCAAAACTGATTCCCATTTTGAAAAAGTTCCCAGGTCTTACTCAGTTTTCCATATTCTAGACAAAACCCATTTCGTAGAATTTCTAGATATGATTCTGTATGCGCAAAAATCGAGGCGCAAGTTGGCAGTTTGAGATTTTTGCTAATTTTTGTAGAATCATTCCCCCTGAACTGGAGGTCCACACGTGTGATATGGGTAAATTATGCCCCACTTTTTCACATGTAAATGTGGCTTTGGACAAAACCCATGTCTCCGATTTTCCTATAGAAGTTTTCCAAAATTTCGAATTATTTCTAGTACTGGATTAACACAGTTCGTATTGGATTAGAACAGTTGATACCGGATTAAAACAGTTAGTACCAGAATCTTATAGGAAGGGGTTTAGTACCGGATGAACAAAATCACAACTATGGGTACCAAACCAATGCGATGGTAGTACCGGATGGAGCTAGTACTGGAATAAGCACAATCTAGTATCGGAAGAGGCAGAGAGTTGGTATCGGTCGAAATGAGTACTAGATGACATGGAGCATGGGTACCAAATGACATGGAATGTGGGTACCAGATGACTGTACAAGTACCGGTTGACTGTATAACCTTCTGGTAGCGGATGACTTGGAGTACCGGATGAGTGCAGTATTGGTACCGGACGAGCTGGTACTAGATGGCATGGAGTGTGGGTACCAGATGACATGGAGTGTGGGTACTAGATGATTGTGCAGGTACTGGTTGACTATATAACCTTCTAGTACCAGATGACTTGGAGTATCAGATGACCTGCAATGCGGGTACCATAACAGGAACAATACAGGTTTCGGAACATGGATAGTGCATATACTGGAACCTGAATAATACAGAACATGTTGCTTGGACATAAAAACATAGGAATAAACCATCATCATCAAAACTATTGTATAATCATCCTTTTAATCACTAAAAATATGGAAAATTATGTATTAACCACATAGGATAAATGACAAGAGATAATGGAGGTTTATGGTGTAATTAGTGATATATTATTGACAAAATGCGGAGAGAAGGTGTAATGATGAGTGTATTTGTATGGCAGAAAGTATGACAAAACTGGAGCTCAACACACCCCCAAACCCAAGGATTTGCATGTCCTCATGAAAACAAGGTGAATAACTTATGATACTTTGCTTATAGATTTATGTGACACTTTTTCTTTTGTGTAGGTGTTAGTTCTTGTGGAATGACACTTTGGAAACTATCACGGATTGATTTCAAACAAAGAAACAAAATTATCATAAAAATGGAGGACAAGCAATGGATGAGGTATCAAAGTGATGGTGAATGGTGTGCATATGGAGAATGGTTTATAAAATATTGGTGATGGTGGTCGTATGAACTTGGACATCAATTTTAAGACCAATATTTACTTTGTGGTTCTTTGTTTAGATAGGCAACAAAGACTTCATCCTCTTTGAGATGGATTAAGAATGATTTATGATGTACACAGAGAAGTTATTATAGATGTTGCTTTGTATTTGTATGACACATATTTCATTTTCATTACTTGGTCTTATCATCATAGTATATTGTTCATTATGACAAGTGGAGTGAAGATGGAGGGTTTACTGAGTAGTTGTGATAGTGCATAGTGGAGTGTGGAGTGGGTAATAGTGGTTATGCATCATGTTTTCCAAGTTCTTAGTAAATTAAAAATATTTGTACCAGTTTTACCTCAAGTTACCCTTTCTTTGAATTCTAATGCATGTTGAAGTGTAAACTATGCAGAACAAGACGAAATGTATGAAAAACCATGATGTAGACTGCTGAAATTTGAAGATGAAGTGGAGCAAGGTTGTGAACTGATGGATATCTAGGACAGAGAGTTGATGAATGTTAATCTACTGAGATTCCTTATGTCTCTCTCTCCCCCAAACCCGTTGGTTTCCATGTCCTCATCCAAACTCTCATTAGCACATAAAATTTCTGCAAGCTAAAAGTGGACTATGTGGAACCGGTGCATGTTGATTGAAGGAGAGAAATGAAGTATGCCAGAGAAGAGAGTTGCTGAAAATATCCTGCAAAAATTACCCTCGAAAAAGATTTAAATTTATTTACCACTGGTACATGAACCTACTGGTTTCTGTACCAACAGTACCGGAACAAAAAAAAATACAAAAGAACTAAACCAATACTATTATTATGAGAGAAGAAATATACATCGATGTCATGCATAAAGAAACAACAAAAAATTAAACTTTATTCAGGCTTGTAATTTGGAAATGAAATTTATTTTAAAATATTACAAGCATAAAGGAAATTTCTAAATTACTTATTACATATGATTTCATCAATCATTAACAGTTGTATTCTCAAGAAACCATGTGAATTATGATGGGGTATTTTTCCTCTCATCCTTGAACAGGAAAACATGAGGAGATAAGTGGTCTTTGATAAATGAGAAACCGATAGGAAACAATTCATCCCTGTTTAATTTCTCAAAGAATCTTTGCCATTCAAGTGATATTGATAAAGTTTGCATTTGAGTTCATTAGACTCCTACACTTATGGGTCCCACCTCTAGGACAATGACATCCTAGGTATGAATGATGGGTGTTGGCATAGGGGCAGACCCAGGGTTCAATGCTACAACATCGCACCAACAAAACCCTAACTAGCGGCCCTTTCGACAACACCTACGAAGCAGATGAAATCTCACTCGAGGTAGAGGCAGGGGTGGTTGCAGGACTCAGGTGTCTGCAACCTTAGCTGGGACACAGATCTGTGATTGTAATATTTAACAGAGAACTTAGCATCAACAATTCATCAATATTTAACCACTATCTACTGCGCAGATGAAATAGAGAATCGCATCATTCACTCAGATATGATGTATATAAGCACTTATCATAAAGAGGTAGATTAAATCTAGCAGATTCAAGCACTAAGCACATTCACATAGGTCAGATCTACATTCATATACATCATTAGCACAAAGCATAAACAAATATATCTATCTATATCAAAGCACTTAGCAAATAAAGGTATAAACACATCAACACATGGCATAAAGAAGAATAACACAGTATTTATGTGGTTCACACACACCCTGGGGCTACGTCCACCAAATCTTCTTATTTATTAGCTTCTTCAATAGGTTACATGCACAAAGCATCAAAACCCTACTCCGTAAAGGACAAGAGATCTATGTAGCTCGCTAGATCCTCCTTCCCCGAGCTAGGATACAACACTAAGCCTTCTATAGCCACTTTCACTCAGCAATGCAAGCTTCACACAATATGCACAGAGCACTTAAAATCCTTCAATCACATAGACCTAGCACTTATCAAACTTCCTTACATTCTCACTGCATCACCTTAGCATCTATTACAAAAAAAGGCCTAAACATGGGTAAACCCATGGGCCGACATCCCATACCCGTTACATAATCCCAATTCCCAAAAAGGACCCCAAAAGGGGCCAGGATCCCGTGATCTCTTCTTCATCTTGCGCTCCATCTTCGACGGGCATTCAAAGTCCCAAAATAGGTCAAACTTGACCAAGGATCTCCCAAAACTTGGTTAAGGGCCAACATGCCCCCAACACTCACATGTGACTCGTCCCGAGTCCCTCTGATCTGGGTAGTTCTACTTCGAAAGCCTCGAGATTCTTCAACTTACTATTGTTCCATGACCTCTTGTGCAACGAACTCTTGGATGACTACCTCATTCACAGGTCCTTCGAGGTGTTGTTCAGTTGCAGTGACAACCTGCTCCAATTCTTCTCCTCGGCCTTTGACCTATGTAAACAATTGATAGGCCTTATCTTGTACAGGTTGGAGCCTTTGAGTTACTTCCATAACTCTACTCTGTATAGTGTGGATCTGTTGTTGTGCAGTGTGTTGCTGTTAGGAGCTCTTCATTCTTTCCATAGCTAACAAGAGCTTCAGTTGCGCCTATATCGTTTTGGCTTGATACTTCGCCTCTTGGAGCTGTGACTCCAGTACCTTCAATTTTGGATTCTCAGTGAGTTGCTCATAGGTTTGGGCACTGTGATCGGTGAGTTGCTTGCATTACATAGCAATGGATTTTATTCTCTCAACTGCGCTTGGAGAAGTTGCTTCTCTTTGATCCCTTACATCCTGTGGAGTCTCAGGCACTGCGCGGAGTTCTAAGTCTTATATGTGTTGTTGTAGCTGCTAAATAACTTCTGTGAGCTTCTCTACTTGCTTCGTGACTTGGACCTCTACCTTTATTTCTACGACTGTCTCAGAGCAAAGTGATCTATTGACATCTTCTTTCACTTCGAGTTTCTCCGCGAGCAACCGTTCTTTTCCTTGTTGTATCTGTGCTTTTTCTTCATCGAACTTTGCTTGGAGAGTAATTTTTTCCTGTTGTGCAACTCGACGTTTCTCTACAAGTACTCCTTGCACTTGCATCAAAGCCTGGGTGTCTTGTTCTATTTCCTCTTGTGCTCGACAAAGGTGAGCTTCGACTATCTCAACTAGTCGGTGGAGTTGGGTTGGTTCATCTCCGAACTCTGGTTCTCCCGATGGCAGAGGCGCAGTGGAGACTGCGCAACTGGATTGAAGATCCTATTGTACACCTCAGAGCTTGACTTCAATCCTATCATACATTTCTTCCTTCTTCGATCCTTGTTTTTCTTCTATCTCTAGTGAAGCATGATTCAGGGCTGCTATGATGAAGTCAAAGTCGTCGGAGGTGAGGACAGTCTACATCTTGGTCATGGTGTATTTTTACTTCTTCTGAGAAGAAGGTTTCAGGGGGGGAAACCTTCCTCTTCTTCAATGGGTCCACTTCATCTTTGGGCGGTGTTACTTTTTTCGGCCTCTGTTCAGCTTCTACTTTGTCACCACCCCCTCGGTCAGGTGACATGGATGCAGTCTTCACTGAGGTGTTGCTTAAGTTTTGGACCTCCTCAGTCTTCTTTTGTCTATTGGTTTCAGGTGTATTGTGTTCTTTATGGGTGTCTTCTGGGTTTTCAATATCATATATCTTTGCGGGGTTGGCAGGGATAAGGAGGTCAGTGGACCATTCCTTGGTGATTTCCTGATGGTATTCTTCCGTAAGCTTATAATATGACTGGAGTTTCTCTTGATGTTCATCTTCTCGCACTGTAATGTAGATGAAGTGTCGATCTGCGCTAAACTTCATCAGGAGTCAGAAGCGTTACAAGGTGTTTGGAGTCATGCGAGGCTCAGATTTGATGGCTCGCTTTAGCTGGAGGTAGTATGTATGAAACACAACATTTGACTGTCATTGTTTCTTCATATCAGTTGAATACCACAGGGTAGTGAACTTCGCGGCAAGCGGTTCAAATGGCTCTATGTAGGGGAAGGTTGCTCCTTCCGGCATATCCCAGGCATAAAATGCAATGAGGACTAGGAGCCAGTTGAAATGAAATTCATAACCCTGATCCTACGCTTCTCGGAAATCTAGTTCCAACTGGTTAACTAGGTACTTCGCCCAGTTCATCTGTAGGCCTTCCGCGCACTTCCCTGCGAGGTCAATGACAAAGTTGGTGACCTGCGTAGTTTAGTTCTTCCTTAAGAAATTTCCATCGATTAGTTGACATGTGAGGTGCATTGCACCACTCTGGATGGAAGCTACCTTGTAGCCTCATGTTCCCTTCTCAATGTCGCCATATGTATCCTTGATCTTTTGTGCTAGTGCGTGATCTGCGGATTTTCCTAGATAAAATTCCTACGGGTTAGGTCCTTTCATACTCAGACCTGTGATCCTGCAGATCATCGTTGGGTCAACTATAATGTAGCGGTCTATCCATAAGTAGTTGCCATGGTAACACGGTAGTAGAAGCTTGACACATGCGTTGATATCTTAGTGTCTGCCGAAGTGTGGGATCTTCATGACATTCAAAAGGGTGGATTGCGCAAGGTTCATTGTCCATGACTAGGGAATGATCTTTGAATTTTTCCCCTTAGTTCTGGTTGGGTATTTGTATGGGGCAAGCATACCATAGACCTTGTGATCTTAGAGGTTGAAGTCCCTAAAATTTAGTGCTGCGATATTATCTTTCTCTGTCCGAACTGCACGTATCCCCTTCGGGAGGTACGCAGTAATTATGGTGTACTCAAAATTGTGTGGTACACTATCACGATTCACCGCACCAGCCAGAGGTGGAATGTAATCGGGTAATATGGTTGGAATGAGTTTTTCATTTGCGAGGTCGTATTTATGCTTGGTTCTCTTTTCTGCTAATGGTCGGGATGGTCTAGCTCCACGAGCAGTCGACGAAGAGGCTTGTAGTCCTCTCACCAATGACGCTTATACACCTGTAGACATCGACATGAATCTTTCAGTCATGAGGTCGATAATAACTTCTTCGACAACTCTCTCTACAGTGTTGAACTCATCCGACATACACGCTCGGGGTTGGAAATCTTCAGGTTCGAGGAGTAACTTAGACACTGCAATAGGATAGAGGGAAATAGTGCAATGATCATTGTGTAAAATCAACAAATCTGTGGGCTCAAATTTACGGATAGCAAAAGTGTTCTTGGCGCATGGCGCGACAGGATAAATAGGTAATTTGGTAACGGATCTCTTATAGTGAGCGAGAAGCCTTCATTAAATCTGTTATGTCCATTACGGCGTGGTCCAACGGTCTGGTGGCGAACCATAAATGCCTTTTTTCCTGATCAGTGGGTCGGTCGAACGGTTATATTGTTCCCAACGGATATATTGCTTCGCCATGGTGAAGTTCCATGTGACGTTGTCCTGTTATCCCGACGAAGCTCCAATTTTGAAAATTTTCCTTCTACAAAGTTCCCTCTTGAACCTTCTGCAACTTATCGATCTTATCTCTCTTCTTACTTAGCTTTCTATCCTTCTTCCCAGTTAGCTTTGTCTCGGTGTGCCTTTTTCCATTTTGATTCTTATCTTCTTTTGGCATAGTTACTTCGCGTAGTTGATATTCTTTCCTAAGATTCGAGGGTGATCTTTCTTCTTTATCTGGAACAAGTACTTCAATATTTTTGTTCTTCTGTTCTTCAATCAAGTGTGTGATCCTTCTAGTCATGAATTCTTTTAACTCTTGCTTCTTCTTCTCTAAAAATTCTCCTTCTTCTTGCCTTATGGCCTGATCTCTTTCAATCCAAGATTTTCTGAGTAACATGGTAAATGGGGCGTTATTCTCAATAAATTTAATAATCTCAAAATCTTCCTCTGTCGAAGTTCCATTAACATTCATAGGTATCTGGGTGAGCTTTCGACATAGGTTTATCAACTTTCCTCTAAATAAACCTATTCCTCCCAATGAAGGAATCATAGCAGGCTTCCCTAAAAGTTCCCAAGTTCACTCTGTCATGATGTTCACCTGTGTTTCCTCATCTAGAACACAGTCAATGTCGAAGTCTCATATTCTTGCTTCAAGGCATTCTTTTTCTTTGAACATCTCTGATAAACTGATATGTCGGATCATTCGGGGTTTCTTTCATATGTAGCAATACTTCTTTTGATTCTTTCTGGGGTTCTGCCATAATATCAGTTTTTGGATCTGCCTTAGGGTTTTCTTGTCTCATGTTCATTTCTTCAATCTTAGCAATCATTCTAGGGAAATCCAATACTTCATGGTCCATAGCTTTGCAACAAATACAACTAGGTCTTTTCCCAGGGCAGTCCTTAGTAAGATGTCCCGATTTTCTGCAATTTTAACAGAGGGTTAATGCTCTCTTTCTTTTAAATGATTCCCAACTCTTTCTATACTGCGCGCTAGGGTCATAGTATTTAACCTGCAAACATTTATTTCTAGGATCCTGCATCCACCTATTAGTCCAAACATTCTTTCTATGCATAGGTATAACATATTTTTCACTATTCTTATCACATCTACTCATATCAAATCTCCTTTCATCTATTAATGCCCTAGTTTTCAAGCTAGGACAGAATCTATCAAACATACCTAGATCAATACTGCTGAAACAAAAATTTCCACTTATCTTACTTCTACAGAGAACAAGCTTTCATATCTAGAAATTTTCAATATTCTTACCTTTATCAGAGCACAGAGCTTGTAGATCTTACCTCTTTTAACAAAAAATTCTCACTTTTACCTTTCTCAAGGCACAACGCTTTCAGATATTACCTCTTTTATTTAGATCGAACTTATTTTCCTTAGCACAGAGCTTGTCAAACTAAGTAGAGTACTGTGCACTAGAGAGAAAGAACTACACATAGAGCTTTCACAATTTCAGGTCAGATTTTTGCACAAAGCTTCTTCTTCCACAGTTTCCAGCAATCACAGTTTTAGGTCCCGACAACGTAACCATTTTTTGGAACAGAGGCAGACCTAGGGTTCAATGCTACAACAACGCACCAAAAAAACCCTAAATACCGGCCCTTTCGACAACACCTATGAAGCAGATGAAGTCTCACCCGAGGTAGAGGCTGGGGTGGTTGTAGGACTCAGGTGTTTTCAACCTTAGCTGGGACACGGATCTGTGATTGTAATACTTAACAGAGCACTTAGCACTGATATTTCATCAATATTTAACCACTATCTACTGGATAGATGAAACAAAGCATTGCATCATTCACTCAGATATGATGTATCTAAGCACTTATCATAAATATATTCACATAGGTCAGAGGGTTTACAGAAATTCCCATCCAAAAAAAAAAAAAAAAAACATTCATATACATCATTAGCAAAAAGCATAAACAAAGCTATCTATCTATATCAAATCACTTAGCAAATAAATGTATAAACACATCAACACATGGCACGGAGCATAATAACACAATATTTACATGGTTCACCCCCATCCTGAGGCTACATCCACCAAATCTTCTTCTTTATTAACTTCTTCAATAGGTTACATGCACAGAGCCTCAAAACCCTACTCCACATAGGACAGGAGATCTTTGCAGCTCGCTAGATCCTCCTTCCCTGGGCTAGGATACAACACTAAGAATTCTATAGACACTTGCACTTAGCACTGCAAGCTTCACACAATATGCAAAGAGCACTTACAATCCTTCAATCACATAGACCTAGCACTTAGCCAACTACCTTACATTCTCACTACATTTCCTTAGCATCTATTTATACTTTGCAAAAATAGGCCTAAACATGGGTAAACCCATGGGCCGACATCCCATACCCATTACATAATCCCAATTCCCAAAAAGGACCCAAAAAAGGGCCAAGATCTTGCGATCTCTGCTTCATCTTGCGCTCCATCTTCGACAAGCTGTCGAAGTCCCAAAATAGGTCAAACTTGACCAAGGATCTCCCAAAACTTGGTCAAGGGCCAACAATGGGGTCTTAAGACCATCTTACAGACATTCTCAAATGGAAATTAGATGAGGTTCATTAGCCTTTTGTTCAATCATGCATGCTTCTTCTTAACGATTTACACAAGTATATTGTTCATACAGACAAATATAAATTAGGCATAATGAAAGACATCAAAATCAGAACGCATTGCCAGCAATCTTGTTCAGTACTCCGATGGGGTAATTTTGACATCTAATAAATATCTTTCCCAAGCAGAATGCCCCATTGCCCACAAGATTGTTTAGTACCCTAATCGGTTTGCCTAGTTATACCACAGGCCAGTACCCGCTGCCAGCAGACCTGTTCAATATCCCAACAGGTTAGCCTCTTACACTCATTTTCCATCAAAGGCTCTTGTCCCAATATTTACCCTTAAGATAAAATGTATAGATTGCTTTTGCATGGGTGAATGGGGAAGCATATTTGAAAACCTTTTTACAGGATGAGATGGTATTGAGTTGGAAGATATTTTATAGATTGCCCATAAAAGATTATTCGTATGAAAAATAGACTTATGTATCGAGATTAGTCGAAATACATATCATGGTCAAACATACTTAATGTGTGGTGGATGAGGCCATGAGAGAATGACCTAAAGGTGCCTCTAGTCCCCAAGTTCATTTTCTCCATATAAGATTGTGTTCCCTCACAAGTAGAAGTTCCATTCACTCTCATGCTACTATTTGATAAGAATGCTTGAATAACAAGTTCTGATAGGAAACTAGGATGTACAAGTTACCTATTGGTATCATTATGCAGACCTTAAAGATTTGGTAAATCCCCATAATATTTTAAAGATTAGGATTATGAGCAACTGTTATTATTAATAATCAGAAATTTGTATGTAATAAGAAGAAGAAATATCTTAAGTTGCTTTGGTTTTTTATATTAGATCACCAATATTATCTTCATCTCATTTCATTTATTTGAAAAGAAACACGAAAGATGTTGCATTTGTTTAGAACTAGGTTAACCAACATGCAACTTTTACTCTATCCTACCTAAGAACAAGAAATTATATTTCACGTGTAAGAATATTTCCAATGTAACCATGTGCTTAACAGGTGTAGAAACACATTCATACTCGGGTTTGAAAGATAATCTTTAATGTATACCAGAATACGAAGAACTAGTTGCTTTGATGATGATGTGGAGAGTTGTTGAAGAAGAGAGTGGTGCTTCAATCTTATTGTCGTCTGGAACCAATGTTCAATGTAATATTGATGTTCTTGGTTCACCTCCTCATTTAGACTCCTTTGCATGTCTCCCTCTATCATGCCACGCAGATCATCTTCTTTCAGATGGTTTGTCTCCTGGATGCATACTGGATCTGGTGATATGCATGTCAATAACTCCTCGATCTCAAGTTCTAATGGTGGTTCTCCATCGAATGTGGTCCATGATTCTTTAGTCTCTCCTATAGCTTGGAAATAGTGATTAAAAAAGGCTTTTACATCTTCTTGTGGATGTAGCTCATGGAACTCTTCTTCTTCTATCACTTTCAGAGAGGTATATAGGTTCTTGACTATTGTCAAGATTTGCTCTTCCTGAGAGGCAAAGATCCCAACTGCTGCTAGGATTTGAGAGAGTTTTGTTAAACTCTTGATCATCTTTGAGTTCTTGTTGCTGGTTGATGGGTCATGTTTCACACATGGATTAGTGTAGAGGGGGGTTCTCGCAGTGCCCAATTTTTTTTTTTTAAACCCTAAAGAAATAAAAAGAATAAAACTAAAAGAAAATGTAAGAAAACCAATTATATACTCGAAGCACCACCGTGATACTAGGACCTTGTTGTCACCAAGTTATCTGTTCACACAAGTTAGATTCTCTTCTCATATATATAAAAATGGCTAATGCTAATAAAAAACAAATTCTAAGTACTGAAAGGAAGATGACAACCTAACTTTGGAGTAACCCCCCTAAAGTGGATGCGTGGGATCTTCCCTCGCGTCTTACCATCTTCTCTCTGCCCTTAGGTCGTCCTTAAAATCACACCACACTTGCATGAAAATAAACATGTTTGCATGAAAAGAAACACACTTGCATGAAAGGAGCACTCAAGGCTTTGGAGAAATAAAAGCAACCTACCTACGCTCTAATCCCTTTAGCACCTCCCCGACAATGATGCCAAAATGTTGGGCTAAATATATGCACTATTAATTCCCACATTTAATTATCAATCGGGGCTTATAATCTTCGAGGTGCAGGCACAGGAAACGCAGGATAAGAGCATAGGCTAACCTAATATAAAGCCGACAAAACAATCTTCAAATCCACACTGTAGGAAATTAACACTAAGGATTCATCACTGGGACATAGGAATAACTTAGTGCTATAAAGGCTTAGATCACAGTCTTTCATGCACTCGGAGTGATGTTCGTGTGATTAATCGTGAGTAGCTTACTTAAGTTCTCTATCCTTCAATGATTATTTCCTATAGCGGATCCACACTTAAATGCAATAAAATAAACAAGCACACGAAAATGAAATTCACAATAGAAACTACCTTAGGAAGCATTCCAATTTGGGAAGGCCATATCTCACGAGTTAGACCTCTAATATGTCCGATGGTGATTGAAGCTATGTAAAATTAAAGTGCAAGGAATCCAAAGGTACGGGAAATAAAAAATAAGTGCGGGAAACTCAAAATCATCAAACTCGATCAACACCTAAGATTCACTTGGAGTCAAAACCACCCTTTTAAATGTATACACCAATCATAAAGAAATAATGAATGAATCAAATGCACAAGAGTAATGGATATTTAATACAATGTGCATCTAGAAGAAATGAATGAGAATGCAAGCTTACTAATTTTCTGCTCTAAAAGTCTTGCATACAAATAATAATACCTTTTGAATCTAACTAAGTTTTAGGCAGAAAATAACGAATAAAGAGTTATACTTGTTTATTTTTTGCATTCAAAATATTGTGTATATGATAAGGTCTTAATGAATTAATCAATCTCTGAAGCAGTAAACAATAGCAAAACAAAAATGAGATGGAATGGAGATATGATTATGTAATGGAATAAATCTAATGCATGATGTGTATATGCAGAGGACAAAATGGATTAGATTTGAAACAAAAGGAGAATGTGTGGACATAATTCATGGGTGTGGTAGAGTGTTTGTGAGAACAATTGCAAGTGGAATATGAAAAGTTGGAGGGCGAACAATACCTTCTACAATTGATCTTGTGTATGAACTGAATCTAGATGAGTATAGCAGTTGCAAAAGGTATGTGTTTGTTAATGAAAATGGTCGGTAATGAATATGAAAGTTGATCATATAAATGTGATCTTGAGGAGTATTATTCCAATCAATTTTTGAAGAAAAGACAAGATGCACATATGGGAAGAAGGTTTGGAAATGAATTGAAATGCAATGAAAATGAATTTCACAAAACAGAGTATTGAGAACAATTAATGCAAATAACATATATCTATGGGATTGGTGCACACAAATGAAGGGTAAAATGAAATCTGAGTTTTAATTACCAAAACCAATGTAAATCACAGAATTGAAATGCATCTAAATTGAATCCAATCAATAATTAAAACCAAAATTGAATTACATATAAACAAACAATAGAATACTAATCTAGAAAATAAATACAGTATGGAAACACTTACCCTCACTGAGGGGCCCTTCCCAGGAGGTCAGTGCTTCTAAGAAGAACTTAGATCAAGCTAGAAGGATGTTCAAAGTGGTAGCAACAATCAATTCCTCATTGAGATCCAAAACTCTATTTTTACATGGCTAACAACTCCTTAAGGCTTTCTCACAAGAATAAATCTCTCCTTTACAAAATCTTCATGAAACTAATGGCTCTTTCTCATAGCCCTATGAGGATTATTTATACATGAATAATCATTGAGGAGTGGATGGGACTGAATCCCAATGCTCATATTTCAAATATTACATTTTTAGATAAAATCTTCAAAAATCTGGGTTTAATTGCAATTTGGGTAGATTCGAGTTAGGGATCCACCCATATATTCAAAACCAATTCCCATTTTGAAAAAATTTCCACGTATTACTCACTTTTCCATATTCTAGACAAAACCCATTTCGTAGAATTTCTAGATCTGATTCCATATGCACGAAAATCGAGGCACAAGTTGGCAGTTTGATATTTTTGCTAATATTTGCAGAATCATTCCCCCTGAGCTGGAGGTCCACATGTGTGAGCTGGGTGAATTATGTTACACGTGTCCACATGTAAACGTGGCTCTGGACAAAACCCATGTCCCCAATTTTCCTCTAGAAGATTTCCAAAATTTCAAATTATTTCTAGTAACGGATTATCATAGTTGGTACCGGATTAGAACAGTTGGTACCGAATTAGAACAGTTAGTACCAGAATCTTGTAGGTAGGGGTTTAGTATGAGATGAACATAGTCACAACTATGGGTAATGGACCAATGTGATGGTAGTACCGGATGGAGCTAGTACCGGAATAGGCGCAATCTAGTACCGGATGAAGCTGGTACCCAAAGTGGCGGAGAGTTGGTACCGGTCGAAATGAGTACTGGATGACATGAAGTATGGGTACCAGATGACATGGAGTGTGGGTATCAGATGACTGTCCAGGTACCGGTTGACTGTATAACCTTCTGGTACCAGATGACTTGGAGTACCGAATGAGCACAGTATTGGTATCGAACGAATTATTGGATGGCATGGAGTGTGGGTACTAGATGACTGCGCAAGTATCGGTTGACTGTAGAACCTTCTGGTACCGGATGACTTGGAGTATCGGATGACCTGCAATGCGTGTACCAGAACAGGAACAGTACAGGTTTCAGAACATGGATAGTGCATATACCGGAACCTGAATAGTACATAACATGTTGCTTGGACATAAAAACATAGGATTTAACCATCATCAACAAAACTATTGTATAATCATCCTTTTAATCACTAAAAATATGGAAAATTATGTATTAAGCACATAGAATAAATAACAAGAGATAATGAAGGTTTATGGTGTAATTAGTGATATATTATTGACGAAATGCGGGGAGAAGGTGTAATGATGAGTGTATTTGTATGGCGGAAAGTATGAAAAAACTGGAGCTCAACAAACCCTAAGGTGCAAACACATTTCGCCCTTAGGCTTTGAATCTTGAGGAGAAGTATTTCTAGGGTGCAAACAGATTTGGTCCCTAGAAATCATTCCTCCCTCATTGTAGCTTCAATTAGATCAAAGATCAAAATTCTAGGGATAAAATCCTAAAGTGATAGCAGTTTAGGGATTTAGGGTTCTAACCCTAGCAAGGATACTTTCGCAGATTTTGGACCAAAATCACCTTGTGAGAGGAAGAAGCACTTATATTCCTCTCTTAGGGTTTCACCAAGAAAGACATATAGCATAAAATATCAAATTTACCATGAAATATTAATAGCATAAGAATAAATTGCAGAAAATTTACTTACTTCATCCAAGAAACCAAGAGACAAAACCCTCATTACAGAAATTCCCATCCAAAAAAAAAAAAAAAAACATCTACAGGTAACCTTCCAAGCATAGCACATGAGAGAGACATAGAAAATGACCCTAAAAGGGTGAAATTTTCAGAAGTACTGTCACAAATGGTGAGAAGTGATGATCCAAAATGAAAACAGGGTTTTCCTTTTTATATGAGGCAACCCAAACATAATTTGTCCACATAATTTGTCAACAATAAAATAATAATGGGGTCGACGCCTTGATCTTCCTCTAACATAATTCCAAAATACATATATACATCATAAAATCCTAAAAAAGGTGATGCCATGCTCTAAAAAGGTGATGTCAAGCTAGGAGAGGGTGACGTCATGGCTCCAAAGGCAAACGTTGGGTCTCCAAAGGCCAAGTGGCATGCTGCAAGAGTGAACGAGTGTGAAGTGATGTGTCCCCTTACCCCAAGCTATGCCAATCATCTATGGAACCAAACCATACACCAAACCGTAGCCAACAAGATGAATTCAAAGACTAGAGGGTGACGTCAAGGGCCTCCAAAGGCCACGTATAGGGATGAGAGAGATGCAATCACGTCTCTAAGTGATTTCCAAACACTTTCTATTGCAACGTCCTCTATCCTATGTGCACATAATCCATGGGGTAATCTTCCCAGCCTATGGGATTTCAACCCATATGAGTGGAATAATGACTAGAACTACTCAAACCAAGCCCATCTATCCATCATCCAAGGTTTCAAGAGTATGAGGGCCATTGTCATAGGGTGGTGAGTCACTGGGTGACCCGCTGCTCTCCATCACACGTGCCAAAGTCCTGCATAAAGGCACAACATCTTGGTTGCAAGACCAAGACATCTGTTAAGAACCACATCGGGTCCATCCAAAGGAAAATGAGGGGGGTTGTTTGGATACCATCTGTGGGCATGTTTATTATTATCATGTTTGGGATCATGTTCTCCATTGCAAGCCATGAGACATGATTTCCTCTAGTTACCCCTAGGAATGGGGGGGTAAAAATATCCAACATGATGACCATCTTTCTAAACTCGGTGGTGTACTCCTATACACTTTTCCCTTGCTTCTGCCTGAAGTAGTGCCATCGGATCCATTGGTCCTCTACATACCCGATAGGGTATAATTGGGACTTGATGAGGGTTTTGAAGTCCTCCCACCTAGTTATTGGCGAATCACCCTCCAACCTAAGTGTTTCCTTATGGATTTCCCACCAAATTAAATCATGGCCCTCTAACTTCAGTATGGAAAATGATATATTTTGTTCTTCATATATATGGTGAATGATAAAATAAACATCTAGTTGTTGCAACCAATGATTCATTTTTAATGCATCGATATCACCTTGTTATGGATTTATGTCCACTTTTTCTTCCATATTTAATAACAAATGTGAAGGGTTTATGGTACTGGAACTCAACTTCTCTTTCTCAAGTTCTTTTTGCGAATAATTTTTTGGGTCTTCACTATCCCTCGGTTTCCCATTTGATCTGATCTCTTATTTCAAGCCTCCAACTTCTCTAAATGGTCTGAGATTTCTTTCTAGATCCTCCATGAGGAGGAACGTATTGTGAGATATGTCAGTGAATTTCTCTTCCAACCTTGCAAATATCTCATCTAATGGATCTCGAGGGTTGTTATTGTAATACCCCTATTTCCCCCAGCCTGTAATTAATTATTAATTATGATTACCATGTTATGGCATATGAACAATGTAAATGTATTATTGTTTAGATTTTCAATAACTGACTATGGGGGTGAAGCCTTGAAGTACTGGACATGATATCACTAGAGGAAAGAGTGAGGAAACTGTAGAGAAGGTACATTATGTCAAAATGACCCAAATTCTCCTTGCTGAAATAATAAGCCTCATCCTGATCTCAAGAAAAATTATGTTAATGAAAGAAGGACTAGTGATTGAATAATCAACTACCCCCATGAATAGAAGCATCGAGATTTTGGCTGAGGAGACAGAAAAATGTCAGCTCGAAGTACCACAGAGTGTTGTTTTTCTACAGGCCCAGACTGACTCGAGTTCCTTCTGACAGAAGGAATAGGACAGGTCCAGAACCTCCCTGGTGGAAAAAGGAGAGCATGTGCAAGATAGAAAGGAGATATACCATTTAGAAAAAGGAAGAGTTCTTGAGGATTTTCAGCGGAGAAGAAAAATTAAAGGATTACTTTGTTCTGGTTAAAGGGAGAGAACACAATAAAAGATCTCTGAGAATTTGCAAAAGTTCCCTAGTGATATCATGTCTTGGCACGGGTGTGACCAGAGCGCTAAGAATGAATTCCTATGATCTTACGGTTGGGTGGAAAGGCAAACACCCACAATCAGTTGGTTGGTGATCGATTGTAATAGATAAGTATTCCATAGACTCTGTAGACTCAAATTTAAAATGTCTAATTTGAATGCTTGTATTTGCTCTATAAAAATACACCCTTGATATATAGGGATGATGTTATATTGTTGTATCTAGTTGGGATGTTAGATAATTGTGACTCTAGCGGTCTAGCCGACCGAATATTTTGAGGTAGAGTTTGACCATTGTCTGATGTCAAATATTTATGCTTACTTCTACCTAGAAAAGGAAAATTATCATTAATGAGGTTGTAAATGAATTTGGGACATAAGGTTTTGGCCTTTGTACTGGTTAGATAATTCCTCAAAAGGATTTCTTAGGGATCAATTCCACAAGTAAAGAGTTGGGACAGAATCTACAAGACCGTTTGGGTTTGATCGATCCCTCAAATTTACTTTCCCTGTTTGAGAACTTGAATTCTGTGAATGGAAGGTGTTTCCTTCAAACCAATCATCCAAGTAACAACGGGCTCATGCCCATGACCTTAACTAAATTTTGGCTAAGAGTTAGGAGTTTAGCTTCTGGAGCTTGACAGATTTCCATAGGACTAGGACCTTGGAACCCTTTGCTATGCTAAAAAAGGAGCAAAGTTGTTCGAGACTCTAGGATTTCGGAGCTTCGTGGTGAATGAACATTGCAACATCCAAATGCATTGAAGGCGATTTTTCGTACCGGTAACTTGACGGTTGATCGACATTTGGTGGTAATTTACCCATTATCGTAGGATTCATCCCCTTGAGTCGTTGATCTGGGAAGTCCATTGAGTACCTCTCCCAACCATCCTATCATTATTAGACTCTTTGTCTAAACCCCACTTCGTGTGATTCATGATGTAAGGCGTGGAGTTTCTCTGAACGCCGAAGTCGCAAAGCGATGAGGATTGTCGATCTGAGGATGCTTCGAGATCTCTCCTGACCATTGGATCTAGACCGTGGTCAGCCCGACGCTGACCACTTCGGAAGAAAAAAGGAAATTACGCGACCAAGCCCTCGAACTCCGAAGTCGCGAAGCAATGAAGGTCATAGATCTGGGGATCTACATGGACTTGTCTTGACCATGGATAAAATTTATTGGGAGGTTGTTGGCAGGAGTTCAGACTTTGGAGCTCCTGGCTATTTTGCAGGTAGGAGAGATTGGAGGCTTTTGGAGGCTTTTTGTCTGGAGAGACGTGACACGTTAACGTCACCTAGGGTGACATGGACCCATGTTTGGAATCCCACGTTTCACCTTGATTCATGCATTTCACGGACCTTATATACCAATTGGAACATGACATGTGTCACCCATTGATGGGGCCACATGTCGTCTCTTCCCTATGTCATGTGTTAACACCCTGGCACATGCTCGCTGGCCTAATATTTTGTGGAATACCCCGGGGCACTAGCAGTTTGAGACTTTGGGAAACTTTGGAAGCTAGGATGTTGGGGTTAGCCGGTCGAAGGCCTAGACCTACTTGTCCCTGCTTCTACGTTTAACACACCACCATTTGTAAATGTGGACCCTTCGAGAGTCTGGGGTTTCGGAACTCCGGAGGTTTGGGTGTGGTATATTGGATAAGTCAAAAGGGATGAAGGTCGGAGCCACGTGGAAGGATTTCAAGACTCTGGAGGATATGTGAATAGAGAAAATGGTTTTCATTGTTGAACATTGAAATCCCTTAATCCTGTGCGTTAAACGAGGGATAATTACCGTCGTTGGATTTAACGGTGGATGGATTTACACCATAGATGTAGGAATTCTAGGGAACTCCAGGATTTCGGGGAAAATTCCCAGTAACCTCCCCTCCAACAGCCATGTCATTGCTAAAGGGTGACAACCTTGATCGATTATGTGTCAGGTAGGATGGTGCGAATGAGGTGAACCCATGTGGGTGCCACCTAGCCCTTGACCAATGATGCCAGAAGAGCTTCAGAAGGGCATAACTTCCAATCCATAGCTCGGATTTGATCATGGTAATAGTCATTGGAAAGCTCTTGACGAGCAGATGATGATGGAGATCTCAAGAATAGGATTCAAGATGATTAACAAAATAAAAAATTTGATGCCCCATCCCTTAAAAATGTACTTGGGGGTCGAGTGTGTTACAAAGTGGTATCAAAGAGGGAAACAACACTTTGCCTACTTGGGGTCATGAAAGAGTCAAGTGATTATTTTTCTTTCTTAGAAAACTTTACGAGAGAGGGCACCCTGCACTACCATACCTAGTAGAACATGATTCAAACATAGGCTTGGATGGGTCGGAGAACAATCATAAGATTAGTTTACTAAGGCTAAGATGATCCCATTGAGAGTGTTACTGTCGTATGGAAATTATCTGCATAATTTCTTTGAGGAGAAGGATGCAGATTAAATTTCAGTTGGGATTTTACCCAAAGAGATTGAATCATGCTATACTGTGGCAGAAGAAGCCTATTGTTTAATTTGGAAAAATGATAGTCAATCCTACAAAAGCAGGATTATGTTGAGAGGCATTAATAATAAAAATTGGATGCAAATGGAATAAACTTGTTTTAAGGAGTACTTGAGTCCATAAGGAAAATGGACTGAATAGGTGGCAGGAATTGCCTAAAATGTGGGCTTATGAAGCCCATGTTAATTAAAAGTGTTGATTAAATGAAGATTTGGAATTGGTAGAATGATTCCCCATTTCTAGAGGCCTTCTGGAAATATATGAGGTCAACCTACTTGACTTGTCATAACTAAAAACTATTGTTGGGATAATCCCTCTTTGTAAAATAAAAGAAGTTATGAGGATTGAGAATGAACCTCATGGAAGAAGTGAAATGACATGAGCAAGTTCAAAGACTCATGGTTGTGCTAGGGAAGTGTGTATCCCTATTAACTAAGGGTAGGTCTATGCATGAAAATGCAATAGGAAATTAAGTGGACCTTGTCTGCACTACAGACATGGGTATAATGCTTGGTGCATGAAGATATGCTGAAATGCATATCATAAAGATAAAGCATGCATATGACATGCATATATACTTATTATAGTCTGTCATTGAATGTAAAATATGGTGATGTCATAGATCATATGGTTAGTGATGCTCTGAATATGGTAGCATAAGTAAAAGGTTGATGATGTTGAGTACATAGTGCCTTATGAGTATGAGGTAGAAGGATTAATGAAATGTTGGTCATGGATGTGGTAGAGGAAGTGTTGGGATACTTCTATATGACCAATGGGTTAGGTTGACATCAAGAGGTGGATGGTATCCATATAAGGTATGGCTTGGTATGTTCAAGTAGTAGTCAGAGAGAATCTAGAAAAGGATTCCCTTGATGAAAACGTATGTTAACCAAAAATGGTGTGAGGCATGAAAGAGAAGCATGATAAGTTGTGTCGTGGCATTGGACACTGTTGGAGTTGCCCAGATAATATTTATGGGTTGTCGAATAATTTTATAATAGTAGAGGAAAGCGTACTTCCTTGTTGGTTTTTGTCATATGAAAAAAGGGGCATAGTTATGACTATGTCTGTTAAACTTGCCATGTGGATATCATGTGAATAATTGACTGAGAGGGAAGCTCATTGTTGAGTGTCTTCATGAAACTTGTGATGAGAATAGCAATAAGATCCTTGGGAGAAGGGTCTGGAAGTCTGATATGTCCATGTGTATGAATTACATAGAAAATGTTGCAAGCAATGAGCTTGCATGGTGAATGCTTAGTTGTGTTTATTTATTCCTAAGTGCATGGATTTAATGCATCATAAGGTTGCTTGATATAAGGATTGATACTAAGACCAAATAGATATGAATGAATGATGTTAAACATGCAAATGTATGATGTATGAGTGAAATGTTAGACAAGAATTGCACTTTCCAGGATCGAATGAATACCACGGACTAATGGCTAACTCTATTATGAAGATTCATGAAAGTTTTGTTTTGAATAATAGATTGAGGATAATGTGCTCCATTCCATTAGGAAATGATAGTATAAATAGATGAAAGAGTAAATGAGCAAGGATGCTTTGTTGTCATGATAAGAGGCAACATGATTATGCCTTTGAGGATCACATGAGAATGATTGTGAACAATCATGAGTTGGATGATATTAAAGTAAAGATGTATGTGATGTGTGAAATATATCTAGGGTAGCCACACATAGGCTTATGATTAGGCATTTGGTTAAGTACATCATGGACGTAAGTTAACAAAACAAGGAATATGTGTGGATAAAGAAATTGGATGCATAACAAAGATGCATGTTTATATTCCTTATGGAATATTTGGTAAACAGATGAAACTAACTCAAGGTTAAGGGCATAAAATACAATGATGGATATGAAATAAGGAAGTTGCATGCCAAAGGAGTTTCCTGTGGAGGAACTGTGTGAAGAATCTGCTAGGAGAACAAAGTCA
>ML799638.1:198813-220732 GCA_009831015.1 Picea engelmannii
CACTATATTTAAATCCTTGCACTGGGTATTTGAGAGCTATCTCTTGAGTATCAAGTTAGATTAGTTTCCTTTACTTTCCACATTGTATTTAGATTTAGATTTAGAATTAGATTGATTTCTTGCATTTTTTTTAAGTCTCCTAATGTAGGAGAAATTTCACTTGTGGCTTAGCTGAGCCCTTGTGTCATCTTAAGGATTGATTCCTTGCAAGATAGCTACGAGAAGGTAATTCCTTCTCTATTGTCTGCTGATAAAAGCAAGTATCAAAATACGTTAGAAGATAAAAGAACATGTACATATCTTTGTATATATAAATTATATTAGTAATTAGCTTAAGTTAGTTTTAGATAAAGGTAATTGGACCTTTAACCAGTCAGAAAATGGTCATTTTTTTCCATCAACATTTTTGGTGCTATAAGGAGGGTCGTCGACGAGTGTGCATAATAATTTGATTCTTATGAGATATTTTCTTTAACACTATTATTGATTTTAATGGCTTCCTCTAAACTTCGCATATGGAGTTGTGTATCTGGTCGCACATCAAGCACTCCAACAAAGGTAGCTAAGCACTTGTAAAAGGTAATGTTCAATGGTGAGTTTAATTCTTTTGCATTTCATCATGTTCATCAATTTATTTTGAATTGTGAATTTTTTTATATTGATGATGGTGGTATGTGCATGATTTTCACTCTCACCTTAACAGGCCAAGACAAAGTTTGGTGTAGATCATTACCATTTGCTTTTGTAGGTAGATGGGACACGTTTGTTCGAATGTTCTTGCATATATTTCAAGATTATGATTGTGATTAGGTTTGCCTTGAACTTGAGAACTTGCGAAGAATTGAAGGTGAGTCTTATGAATATTTTCTTCTTAGATTCAAATTTATTTTCTTTCAATTTAAATATGATAATTTTCCTTCATAGTTTGAATTAATAGGTTGGTTTAGACATGTTCTTTCACTTTCTTGCACTAATCATAATGAACCAGAAGGTATAATTTTTCTTAGTGTATATTTTTCTTTTGATGAACCAGTTATTTCCTATGATATGGTTGATCCTATTGTAACAGTCAATTCATAAATTACTGAGGAACTATTTCAGGGAAACATAAATTCACCCAATAAAATCATTACTCACTCTGAAAATATTTCAAATCCCAATATAATTGTTGTTTGCCAAAATAATGACAGTTTTTTCCTTAGGAGTCATTTAACTGTATTTCTGGTATCATTATTAGTACTTCTCAGCGCCATATTTCACAATATCTTGATAATCATTTTCAAGAAGGGAAATATTTGTCCAACCAAATTAATCCCTTACCCGAAAGTGATATTTATGTTGAATAAAATGATGGAGAAATGATATTAGAAACTCAAGAACAAGTCCCTAATGATAATTATCATTCTGAGAACATAGAGATGATTAGTTTTATCCGTTCCAACAATCATTTTTCATTATACCCTGATATTTTTGTGGACATAAATTTGTTTGATAATCATTCAAGAGTTACTCTTCATTTAAATGACATTTTACAAAAGAGAGGAACTGTCATAATTCAAACAGATTATGGATATTTCATGCATAATTATCAGAGTAAGGAATCATTAATTGATCATTTTTTTGATAATTCTCATACAGGTTCATCATGATATGCTTCTGGTTCTGATTCGATGGAAATTAGTCAAGGTAGTGATTGTGAAATCATTTATGATAATGATTTAGAGATTGAGAATAGTGAGGCACTTCACCCCCAGATGATGATTATTTTAGGTCTTCATATTGTCAATTCCCATAATCAATATATATTTCAAGTTGTAGGGTATCCTTTTACTAATAATACTACAACTGAACCTCATCTTGAATCTTCTCATATTGATTTCAAATTTCACAAAATAAACTTCATGTCTATCTATGATTTTGATTACATTACTCAAGTTCCTATTTTCGTTCATGATCTTGGACCTTTTACACAAGTAGAAGCTAGCGTTAATTTTGATTACATTATTTCAGCTACTATTTGTGAAAAATAAATTATTGTAAATAAATCCCAACGATATTGTAACATTATTATACATAATACTAATATTTTATTATCCACTCTTTCTTTAGACCTTCTCCAATGTTTAATGGATATCCATCCTTAATTTTATGATTGTTGGCCCTTGACAAAGTTTTGGGGGATTCTTGGTCAAGTTTGACCATTTTGGACTTCGATAGCCTGTTGAAGACGGAGCGCAAGACAAAGCAGAGATCGCGGGATCTCGGCCTCTTTTTGGGTCCTTTTAGGGTTTTGGGATTATGTAATGGGTATGGGATGTCATCCCATGGGTTTACCCATGATTAGGCCTATTTTGCATGTATATATATATATATATATATATATATATATATATATATATATATATATATATATATATATATATGTCTAGGAAATCTAGAGAATACAACATCTGTGTGATGGAAGGCCGATAAGCTAAGTGCTAAGTGCAAGTAGGGTTTGTAATCGCTTTGTGCATACTGTAAGAGACTTGCAAAGCTAGGTGCAAGTGATTGTAGCAAGAATGTGGAGGGCTTTGTGTTGTAACGCAAGGAAGAAGGATCTAGCAAGATGTACATATCTTTTGTCCTATGCGGAGTAGGGTTCTGAGGTTATGTGCATGTAACCTATTGAAGAAGATAATAAAGAAGAAGATTTGGTGTACATAGCCCCAGGGTGGGGGTGAACCACGTAAATACTTTGTTATTCTTCTCTGTGCAATGTTCTGATGTATTTATGTGTTATTTGCTAAGAGTTGGATAAAGGTAGATAGATAGATCTGGTTGTGCTTTGTGCTTATGATGAATCTAGATGTTATATATTATATAGATGGATGTGCTTAGTGCTGAATCTACTAGATCTGGCCATTTAGTATGCTAAGTGCTTAAATAATATAGATCTGGGTGAATGTTGCGATGCTCTGTTTTATCTGTGGAGTATACATTGGGTCAATAATGATGAACTAATAGTGCTAAGTGATCTATTAAGTATTATAATCACATATCTGTGTCGCAACTAAGGTTGCAGGAACCTGAGTCTTGCAACCACCCCTGCCTCTACCTCGAGTGAGACTTCATCTACTTCGTAGGTGTTACCGAAAGGGCCAGTAGTTAGGGTTTTGTTGGTGCGTTGTTCTAGAGTTGAACCCTGGGTATGCCCCTGTGCCAACAATGATCTAGTAGAAATTTGGTTGGAGGGAATTTTTCAAGAGAGGATAAATAAATACAAATTTTATGAATTCATTAGTGTTAGATGTATATGAAGTGTTTAAATTGTCTTCTGGTAATTTAGTATTGTTTTCACTATTGTTACTAATGTTTGATGTGTACATATGTACAAGTGTGAAATAACTTGAATGGCTTCATTGTAAATTTGACTATACATAGTCACATTTCCGTCATAAAATTAGAGTATGAGTAGGACTAGTTTACCTTAGGTTTGCTTTATTTTAGATTCAATAAACTGGTGATCTTAAGCGTACATGAGCTTCATTAAATATAAAACTTCTTCATGCTTTAATTTTTATCATAGGAAGAAGTTGCATCTTCAAGGTTGGTCTCATACGTTTATTTTCATATTTTCATTATTTTCTTTATGTTTTTAGTTTAAATCTTGTTTTAGTGTTTCTTGATCTAAACTTTGTTTTTGCAAGTCTTCATAAATTTCCAAGAAAATCTAGCACCCCTGTTTACTTGAAATGCACTCTCCTTGTTCTACCAGTTTCTAGTTAGGAAAAGATGCAATGATGCATATCAAATTGCAAACAAGCCAAATCAGGGAGTTTCTAAACTTTTTATTGCATTCATCCCTTTTGATTTAACTTCATTTTTTATTATTGTTCGTACCTAGATTTTGTATTTTGGTTTGAATAAAAAGGCCAATCAACTTCAACTTTGCAAGACATAATTTGTTAAGATCCCAACTTAAGATGGAAAATATGTTTTTCTTATTTTCACTCTTTTGTTGAGATATGCTTTCATAAGTTGTCTTGTTGAAGTTTATTTTCATAATTGGTTTTTTATTTACCTTTTCTTTCAAGATTTTTCCTTTTCTTTCTTTGTTTGCAATGACTGAAATTTTTTGTTTTGGTTTTCTTTATTTTTGAGTGGATTTTGTGTTATGGGGAAATGTTTTCTTCCCAACATTGGTTGACCTATACAAGGAAATATTGAATCTCTTCTTTTCAATATGATTTGATTTACCTAAAGGTCATCCATATCAAGTTTTAACTTTTCTCGTACATTAATCATTATCCATGGGGAAGATTAGGATATGTTTCAAGTATTGTGAGATAATATTTTAAAATGAAATAATTGTCGACATTCGTCACTTTGAATCCATCGCACCCCCTGCACATTTAAAAGCCTCTACTTTGGTAGTTTAAGAGAAATTAGTGAGGTCAAACTCAACTGGTATTGCATCTAGTACTTCAAGATAAACCCTCTTGTACCACCCCGCTCTCTTCACCTAATTGCTAAAATGAAATTCTTCAAATATAAACCAAAAGGGTGGATTAAGAGAGTTCAAAGCACATATGTGTGGGAAATGTGTGTAAACCCGTCGAAGTACTGAACATGCTCGGTGGAAGCAGTTAAATGCATCCATGGTACCGAGATAACTTTTCTGAGGTACTGAACAAGCTTGCTGGAAGCGAAGCAATGTCGAGAAAAGAGGTAATTTTATAACAGATGCATACTAATCTTTAATAAACCCCTAACTATTTTTATTATCCAATAGTAGAGATGTAATTAAAAGTTAATAAATATTCCCTATATTTGGATTCACTATTTTGAACTTGGGAATTCAAGTACTTTCATCTTTAAAATCTTATTTTTCTTTGATTATGTCTTATGTGGGACCTTTGAGAATGGTGTAATGTGAAAGAAATAGATGAAAGCTTTCATTTCAATATTTTGTTAATTAAGTTCTATTATCTTAATCAAAGATAAGTGCTTCTTCCCCATGTGTTTCCAATTTGTGTGGCCACAACACCCCCCATAATTTGTTTGAAATTATTATGGGTCCCTCCATGAATTTTGTTAATAGCACCTTGATTTGTTTTCAGTTCTCTATTTCTAGAGATTTTTATGTCTTGTTTTTCCTTTTGATGTTCTCATTATCTTCTTCGATATATTTCCATTGATATGATTTGTTTGGTTTGTATTTCTTATATATTCATATAAATATTTTATCATTTAGGTGATTGGATTGGTCTTCATTGGACATTATTATATTGCAACAACTTGGTTAATTATTGAAAAAAAAATTAATATGAATTCCTCACATTCACTTTGTTCTAAAACAAGATTACGAGGAATATTTTTATCATTCAATAATTAACATGTGATTCTAAAATGTGGTTTAATTGGTTTATTTAAATTTTCCAACAATTAAGTGATTATTAATTATTTTTGAGTTAATTTCCTTAAATTTGCATAATATCCTAAATTTCAAAACATAATGTCTAGTTAAGTTATGTAGTTTTGTTTTATTTAGAATATGTGATATCAATCATATTTGATTTTATTTGAAGATCTGGTACTTCATTTTTTAATAGATTTGTTGTTATTAATTTAATTTCTTTTTGTTATAGTTGTCTATTACAGATCTGCAGTTCAACTATAGTCACAAAAATTTGCTCAATTGGAAAATTTGTATCTGTTTCAGGAGGTGAATTTCCATCCTGCATTGCAAGCAAGCAGTGAGGAATTTTCGCAAATGACTAAAAATCCAATTCTCAAATTGGGTGATTTACCTTTAGTGAGTGCCCTTTCCTCGTAAAATGAACAGATTGAGAGAAATATTATCATATTCAAGCAGGTGTTTTCATAATTTTTGTGTTATCAATTTTAGGAGGTGAACTTCCAGATTCAATCCCCAGCCAAACGATGAGGAATTTGAGGAAATGGTTGAAACCACACTTCCAAAATGGTTCTATTTACTTAAAATGTAGAGGAGTTTCTCAGAAAGTGAAGATATTTGGAGAAATCATGACCTATGTGAGTCCAACTAGATTTTGGATCAGTTTCATGAGGATAACTTCAAACTTATATTTTGAGCAAACCAATAGGAATCTAGCGAAACGGTTGAAAACCCACTTCAAAAACATGGTCAGTTACCGTATATTAAATGGATTTGTTCATAATATAAACCGTTTTGTAGATATTATACATTATTTGGGTTGTTTCTGTCCATATTTAGTTTTCTGCAAATTTTGTAGCGAATTGATAGGAAGTTTTGGTTGACTCAAAGGGGATTCAACCTGGAGGAAAGTTAATGTATAAAACTATGTAGATTAATGTGTATAAGTGTTCCTATTTTATTCAATTTCGAGGCTATGATCACTGTTGTAAAGCGATTTTAGTTGTAGGTGAAGAGGAATACTCAGATCTAAATTATTTGGGGGTTTTCTTTTCAAGATTCAATCTTTGTATTTGAGACAAGGTTTGCACTATTGTATCTCTTTTCTTCAACAAAAAATCTCATGATTTTGAAAGGATTATTGGAGATGTATTTGTAAAATAGAGAAATGAAATCAGGTTTATTATTTGTATTCAAATACTTTTATTTGTTAATGAAAATTTTACTCTTTTAATGGAAAATATGTGCCAATTATTTCATATTTTTCACTATTGTTTGATATGAGATTTATTTTCTATTAGATCAAATATCTGATCAAATGCTATTATAGATATGTTATTTATTTCTAATATTCTCTTGTGCTTCAATCCAATTTTTGAGTAACTATTTACTTAGAAATTTGTCATTTGAAATAGATTTAATTGTCATTGAACTGTATGAACTATTTCTGCATTTTAATGGCCCATCTTTTATTGCTTTAAATCTCCAAACAACGCATGTATGAAACTTATAATGTTAACTATTTGAATTAATTCAACAACTTGACATTCATCATAAAAACATGTTTAATCCCCATTGTATTTAAATCCTTCCACTTGGTATTTGAGAGCTATCTCTTGAGTATCAAGTTGGATTAGTTTCCTTTACTTTCTGCATTGTATTTAGATTTAGATTTACAATTAGATTAATTTATTGCATTTTGTTGAAGTCTCCTAATGCAGGAGCAATTCCACCTGTGGCTTAGTTGAGCCCTTGTGTTAGCTTAGGGATTGATTCCTTGCAAGCTAACTGGAAGAAGGTAATTCCTTCTCTTTTGTCTGTTGATAAAAGAAAGTTTTGAAATACGTTAGCAGATAGAAGGCCATGTACATATCTTTGTATATATAAATTAGATTAATAATTAGCTTAATTTAGTTTTAGATAAAGATAATTGGACCTTTAACCAGTTAGAATCACCATCCCAAATCGATAAGGGATTAATTGGGGCCCTGACCGGGTGATTTCTCTATGATGTTGAACATGGTAATTTTTGGCCATCAAAATGTTCCCACCTAGGATAGGAGGGAATTTAGTATATTTCAAGCCTTGCTTTGCTCTTCTCTAGAAACACTGATCTGCAGTCAACCTTATCCCGAGCTCCTCACAAAACTAGTCTAGAAGATGGTTGCAAAACCCCAATTCATAAAGTTCCTCATGGAATGACTACAAGCTGTCTAGTGAGGCCTCGTGGGACAACTCGCGCTCAAACCGGAGGGATTCCCTCTTTCACAGATGCACAAAATCCTCCTAGAACCTATAGATATGAAGCTCAACCTCTTCCTGAATATCATTGTAAACACCCTATGCAAGTTGATATGCTTCTAAACTCCCTCCAGTATGAAATCAAACACCCAATGAAATCCAATGAGAACTTTGGATGAATCATTTTCTTGTCTAGATAGGGTGGGTGTTGCACCACCGAAACTAAACATGTAGTTGAAGGGTTTTTCCCAAAACCCCAATGAAAATGATGGCTACAAGAACACTCAATAAGATATCAAATCATAATGCCAAGGGGAAGGGTTACTTCTCTATTTAACCTTCCTTTGTACCTTCTACAGCTTTCCCCCATTTTGACCAAATCAAATGTTCACTTTATTTTCCCTCCAATTCCATTTAAATATAATTGTTTGTTTTATTTAATGTCACTTTTAGGATTATTCATTCTTTTTACCTAGTGACAACAAACAAACTTCCTTGACTCCTATGTTTCCTTTTTCACTATATCCTACGGGAGTCAGATAGGCTATTGATTCATCCTCTGTCACAGTCAATTGGAAGGGGACATTACATGTTATCTCAAAACGATATTTGAAGGAAAACCTATGGTGATCACTGAGATAGAAAAATGTAGGAATGGGTTGAGGGGATAAGATGTCTAAATATGTCCCTTGCTCTATAGGAAGAATGACAAAGATTAGTATAGGGTTTTAGTTTGCATGCATAATATTTATGGGAAACATGTGGGATACACATTGCACCATCCGTGCAATAGACTTTCAACCCTATGATATAGTCCTCAAGGTAGACTTTCAACATCATCTTAATTAAATTTTGTTCTTGATGGACAACTGAGAGGGGGGGTGAATCAGTTGTTACCGTTCTTAAACAATAATGCTTCTTTTAAAATTTTTACAAGGCACTCAATGATGATCACAATAATGCAGAGAGAAAAACAAAGGCACATTCATCATCAGTCACACACATGTGATACACAGAGATAGATATTTCCTAAGGAAACCCATAAAGGGTAAAAACCTCTTTTTCTTTATATGATAAGTAATAGTTACATTCTTTAAATTATCATACATATGAGCACCAACTCATAATGAGGCTACAACCTCTGTTTTGCAAGCTGCTACTTGCTGAGAGCACCAACTCCCTCTTTTCTCTAGCACCCACTAGAAGGAAGCACCAACTCCCTGGTTTCTCTAGCACGAACTAGAAGGAAGCATCAAATCCCTAAGTGTTTCCAGCACCAACTGGATGGAAGCACCAACTTCCAATCATACAGGCACCATCCTGTATAACAGAGAACAAGAGTTCTCCCTTGCACCACCCTGCCACCCTGGTTTCTCTGGCTGCAACCAGATGGAAGCTACACCTTCCTGTGTTCAAGCAACCACTTGAACCTATGAGGACAAAATTCCTCCCTAGCACCTCCCAACCACCCTGAAATAAAAATCTTTGCTACTAAAACTTATTACAGTGATATGATGTTCAACAATGGCTTACCAGACTCATCACTGTTCTGCTGCACTTCGTTTCTCTATCTACCTCATTGCCTTTCTGCACACATGACTTGCGCTGTTTGTTCTTCTGCATTTTATGCTCTATGTGCCATGTCCATTCACTGCACAGTTCTTCTTCTGTTCAATTCAGCTGCTGCACTCTCCTCCTTCTTCACACATGAATCACCTTCAATATCAGCAACCACAGAAACTCCAATAGCAACTCCAACTCCCGTCTTCTCTGCACCGTGTATATATATATAGCTTATGTGCATCTTGTGCATGCAATATTCGCCATTCCTCTGCATTCTCATACCACACCAGTCTCCTCCACCTATCGAGTGCTCTACTTGATCATCATGGTAACTCTTCAGCTTCTCTGGCCGTTTTCCCAGGCATTCAACATCACTGGGTGTTATGCTGAGATTCCTCAGCCTCTATGGTAGTTGAGACTCTTCGTCTTCTCTGTGATAGTCGAGCCAACCTCTCTGGCAGGTGAGACTCTTCTTCTTCTCTGTGACAGTCGAGCCAGTCTCTCTGGCAGTTGAGACTCTTCGTCTTCTCTGTGACAGTTGAGATCACCTTCTCTGTTTCAGTTATAGGCCTCAATGCCCATCCATCTGTCAATCGCCTTCACGAACATCTTCATCCCTCTTGAAGATTCCCAGCGGCTCTTCACCTTCTCTGTCAATCATCCCAAGTGTCTTCGAGTCCTCTGGTTGAAACCATCAGTGGTTTCTGGCAGTTATACTATGTCGTGCTACAGTAGCCCTCCGATCTCCTTCAAGTTTATTTGCGTTGTTGGATGAACTTTATTAATCTTGCCTTTAAATCGAGTTTCGACATTTCGGCATTCCTATGCCCAAGTGTCTTGACACTTCATGTCGCGATCTCCGAAGCTTCGATACAGAGATTTTCTACGCTAGCTCCTTCCTCAATATGACTATGGTCATAACCAAGCGCCTATGCAAAAAGCACTTTTCGTGAATTCGCGTTTCGTGGATCTGGAGATGATGCATCTCGAATTTCCAAATTGTGATCTATGAAACCCCGAAATGGAGCTTATCTGGACTGACTCCTTCCCTTCTCTTGACCATGGGTTGTGACCATAGCCTTATGCATAAGGCACTTTCATAATTTCTCATTTCATGAGTCTGGAGATTAGACATCTTGACTCTCCAAGTGGCGATCCCCGATACCCCGAAATGGCATGGGATCAACGGTCCTGATCAGAGCTTGATTCAACGGCTGCGATTGAATCGCAATTTCGCATATCGCAAAATTGTCATTCTTGTTGCATTTGGTTCTTTGCCTCTCCATGTCGCGATTCACGAAACTCCAATATGGAGTTAGATCAATGGTCCAGATCTGATCTCTATTCAACGGCTGCAATTAAATCGTGATTTCGCATATCGCAATATTGGGATTCCTGATGTTAATAAACTTTGACATCTCCATTTGTCGATCCCTGAAACTCCGAAATGGACTGGAATCAACGGTCCAGATCAAACCTTGATCTGACAACTCAGATTACATCGTGATTTTTCATATCGCGATTACGCCCGCTTCTCCTTGTACCTTAAAGGACGTGCAGGTTCTTCTTGATCCAACGATGGTCGGATCCTACGCTTGGATCTAACACCTGAGATCTATCCTCCTCTTCAACATGCTCTTCTTATCTACATTCAGATCTGACGACCATCGAGAATTTGATATGGGATCCAACGATCATCGACGCTTCTCCTCCAAGCTTACACTCTTCCTGTTTTTCCATCGATGCACACTCTGATCTTTCCATCAATGACAAGCGCATTCCCTCTGTAGTGTCTTCCCAAACTGCTTTTGATGCCCATCTGTTACATTCTTCCTATAATCATGCCATCTTCACTGTTGTATTTTCCATCAATGACAAGCATACGCTACCTGTTAAACATTTGCCAACAATCTCCCCCTTTGGAATTTATGGCAACTAAGGCACCCAAATTCTTTTCTCTCCTTTTGACATCAATGTCAAAGAAGAGACATGCTCCCCCTGAGCTATTGCAATAATTTTAGGAGGCATTAGATATTCAACCAATACGCAACCCCCCCTAACAAGATGGACTCTTTAGGTGTGAAATGAAATGACACCCATCTTCTGTCTGAGATATTCAAACGGTGTCTTGGCTAGGGGCTTAGTAAAGATGTCTGCAATTTGTTTTGTAGTGGGAATGTAATGGACCTGAACAATCTGATTGGTGACCTGCTCTCTTAGAAAATGATATTTTATGGGGATATGTTTTTTCTTGGAGTGGAAGACAGGATTTTTAGACACACTGATGGCACTAGTGTTATCACAATGAATTGGGATCGGTGCAATGTATTTTACCTCTAGGTCTGCAAGTGTCTGAATCATCCATAATACCTGAGTGCAACAGGTAGCAGCGGTAATGTACTCTATGTTACACATCAAAATTACTCAACTGGAGAAGTGTCGCATATTCCTCTCAAATTGGTGTAAGTGTCGCAACTTCCTTACAACTTTCGCAAGTGTCACAAGTTGGTTACAAGTGTCGCAAACGTTGTTTAATCATGATACCATCATGACAACACTAAGGAGGCACTTAAAACATCTGATATACTTGGTTTGAAGAAGGAGAATTGGTTCACTGGAGTCAGGTAACTCTTAACACCTAAAGAGGGCTTTCAATCAAGAGTTTTGAGGGTGAACGCTCCCCTGAAACAGCCTTAGGAGCGCTGGCAATCCCCTATAAGGCCTCAGGGAGCGTTATAACGCTCCTTCACCCCTCTGACGGAGCGCTACTCACTTTTGAAGCGTTGGTGCTCCCCTTAAGCTTCTCAGGGAGCATTCTAGCGCTCTGATGCCCCTTTTGAAGGAGCGCTCCCTAATCTGGGTCAGTTGTTAGCTCGTTGAGGAGAATAAGGAAAGGATCTTTCGAGATTAGGAGGCAGTTGTGCTCGAATTCTTGGTTTCATCAACAGATCCATGATATAAGGAGGAGGTTCCTAACTTGTTCTAAACATAACTCAAGAGGTTAAGCTCCTTCCAACCTATATAAGCAAGCTCTATGATGGTGAAAGCATGAAACCTATGATCTCATAGGAAACACACAGTCAGCCAAAGGAGAAGTGATCAGTGAAGTTGCTGTCAGCCAGGTTGTGGATCTATCGAGCAAGGGTTAGATGAAGAGGATTTGACGAAGCTGTAACATTCACATCTACGATTGTAAGTACTGCTGTCGTTATTCTCATTAATATGACACGCTTGGCCTGTTTCTTTCTAGTTTGTGTCTAATGTTACATAAACTTATCATTAACTGATAGATATATTTTCAAGCTAATATCAATAGAGTAGGAGGTAGTCGTATCTTGTTTGTCTGCAGAACTCAGCGAGGAGCAAAGGATTGGAGCGCAACTCGGAGCGTGCAGGGACAAACGTCGATAAAGAGGTACTTCTGTTATCCTTCCTTATCATGTATTAGTTTAGATAGATTTGAAAGGAAGTCAGTGTCCACATTAAGCATTTTTCTGTCTAGGGTTAAGGTCAAGCTCTTAGAGGTGATCTACATGTCTGCAGGGAGATTTTCCTACAACAGAAACTGGCAACTCCACTGGCGAGATAGCCTCAAATCGAAACCCCTTGTTTGGATTTTTCTCCTCATTGACCTAGTTCTATCCCTTGATTGTTTCAGAACTGGTTCACTCCTCTTTTGATTGGTTTCATGAGCTGATTGGCTCCCTACCCCATCACACTCAGTACAATTGTCGGAATTGGATTGCAATTTTTTGATTTTCTTGACAATTTTTGGAGTTTCAGACCCTGGCGCCCTTGTCCTAGTGTTAACAGAGTGCCAACGCTCCTAGTAGCTTTACACAGAGCACTATAACTCTCCTTTCCCTTGGCAACAGAGTGCCAGCCCTCTTTGGCTCAAAAATCTTCCAGGATTGCATTTTTTTGGATTTTGCCTCTGTGTTTTATCTGCTGAGTAACCTTGTGAGTCAGTATTTCTTCCTTTTTTAGTCTTGAAATCTCTCTTTTGAAGAATAAACATCTTGTTAGTTGGATCTTGTAGCCTTCTTCACCGTTTTCATTGAGTTTTTCCTGTTGAGTGAAGTTCGAAACCCATGCATTGTTTTTCTCTCCTCATCAGCTGAGTAAAAACCTTGGTGAAGGTCATCAAAGGCCTACAGACCTCTTTACCTTGATTTCAGTCAAGATCATGTGTTCTTCAACTTTTTCTTTTGGGTGTGAATTTTGTTTTCTCTTTGATTGTTTCTTTTCTTTCTCTTTTCATTTTGATTGTAACGAAAGGGTGCATTGTTTGTATGACTTTAGCTTGTGCTAGTTTGATTTCCATTCATACAAAGACTATTAGCAAAGACAAGAATTGTGTTGAACTGATCTTTAACTCATATACGAACAATGAAAAATCATCTCCATGATTGATTGTGCATATTAGAAGGCATTTAAAAGCTTTTGCATTACATCAGGATTTGATTGAGAAAAAGAACCGTTTGAGGACACTCTGTATCCGTGTTTGCTAAGTGAAAGGAACTCTCTCTCTCCCTTAGATAGACGTTCATTGAAAATAAATGACTGCTTATCATATTCGATGCATTCTTTGGGTCTGAGTCATAATTCCATTGGTTTCACTTCCATACACCCCTTTTGCGTAAAGAACATCCATAAAAATCAACGCTAATTAAAAATTATCTAGAACTTTTTCTTTGCTAGGATCCTCCACCAACAATAGAATAGGTGTAGTACTTTGGATTAGGCTATGAGCATAACTCTCCAAAGTTTCCAAAACAAACAGTAGCATCCTGAGTTAGGGAGAGTAAATCCAGTTATCATATAAGTCTGCCTGGGATCCCCCTCTCACACAGGGGTTATGCACGAGGTCTCATTCAGGTACGCTACGGGGACTAACCCTCCGTGGTTTAACTGATTGTGGTGGTCAGATCGTATTATGGGGGTCACTTTGAGGTAAATCCACAATTACTGTGTGGAAGCCTTCTAGTTGATTTCGGGCTTGATACCCTGCCTGTACGTTCCGATCGGACTGTCGATTGTTCCCACCCAGGGGCTGACTGTGAACTGGTAACCTTAGTAGCCATAATATTTAGGGTCTTACACAAGGTGACGGTGATGGGAAGTCTCACTGTACTTGGAGCGGACATTGGTCAAACTCACTTGGGCTCCTTGGAGGGTAAATCCACAATTACTGCGTGGAAGCTTGCACCAAGGCGTAAGTCTGTTAAGCAGGTCGCCATTGTAACTGTTCCACCCTACCCCCACCCCTTCTAGACTTGCTCACGCGACGTTGGATTTCATCACCAACTAGTATGGTCATCAAAAGAAGGTCATGTTTTCTTGGTTGTGATTCTTAGATTTTTTAGCGTGTGTTGTTTCTTTTCGCTAGTTGGCCATAGATTTCTTTCGTCGAATCTTTTCCACCAACATCGACCTTCCACGCCGTTCGTGGAGGCTACAGGGTCTTCCTCCAGAAAATATGGAAGGAAACACCCCTTTTCCCCCTCATTCCACGGAGCAATCTCCTCAACAGAGCGAGGTTCAAAACACTACAACTTCCCAGGAAGAAGTTCCCATCCCTTTGGAGAATTTTCGAATTGTCTCAGAATCTCTGGAAGCCTATCGCATTTCGGAGGGATACGAACGACAGATCCTCCACCTGAATTCCGCTGGAGAATTTACTGTCCTAAACCCTTCTGACATTCCAGCCGGTTCTCCTCAAAACCCTTTAGCCAATGACCCTTTTTGGTCTGTGAACGTTGTTCGGAGTCCACCACGCTTGGTGCGAGATCTTTATGGAACAGGGGAAGGTGCCGACGCATATTCTTCCTACACCGTACCTCCAGGTCATTTTACTGGTCCCACCACTTTTATAGCCACACCACCCGTTGGTCCGAATGTACCGTTTGTTGGCCCAAGGTCTACCATTCCCCTCCAGACGGCCCAATCTACGATAGTCCCTCACATCCCGACTATTCCCGCTGACAAGCCGGTGGTCACTCAAGCCACGATAGGCACACCCGTAACACCAAGACCCACACTCCCTTTTGGGTACAGGGCACTAAATGCTTTCAACACCACTACGGCCACTACCCAAGTTATACCGGGAAGTTCCATTCCTATCCAACAACCCGGAGGGACCGGTCTTGGTGGTCCTAATCCGCTCAGCGGCACTGGTCAATCATTTACGTTTGTCTCTCAAATCCTGGGAACTCTACCTCAAGCTGGGGGGCATCCTCCCACCGGAGGACAAATTCCATTAGGGGGGCACCCTCATGTTGGGGGGCAACCTCAAGTCGGAGTCCAGCATCAACCACAAGGACAAAATGTGTCCGTCGCACCCAATCCATGGAGCGTCCCTTTTCAAGGAAATCCGCATGCCTTCACGGGACAAAATGTACCTGCCGCACCTAATCCATGGAACGTTCCTTTTCAGGAAACCCACATTTCCCGACAGGACAAAATACTCAGACTCCGCAACAAACCCCTTAGGGACAAATTCCCAACCCAACTTATAATCCACAAAACCCATCCGGTTATCCTCCGCTCACAAACACTTCTCAAAATATCTCAAATCCTATGTACCTTGGTCAAAACCAACCTCACATGAGAGGGCCCACGAGTTATAATTATCCACATAACCTTGTATTGGGCCCCACTGGTGTCCCTTTGCCACACCAGCATTACCCACAGGTTAATCGACAACTACCCTTTCTAGCCACCCTAGACCTTCCAGATTTGTCTCAGTTAACGAATGATCCCATTCATCATTCTACGGTTTGGCCAGCCATTCCAGCAAAACTTCCCTCTGATATCCCAAAATTTGACGGAAAGTCAGGAGAGGACCCAAACAACCACGTGATGACCTTCCATTTATGGTGTTCATCCAACTCCCTCATGGAAGATTCGATTCATTTGCGCCTTTTCCAACGAACACTTACGGGTTCCGCCGTGAAATGGTATATTGAATTACCACGCGCATCCTTTCACGATTTCAACTCCCTCGCCATGTCCTTCCTCACACATTTCCAACTACCCATTCGATACGAGACGGGTACTGAAATATTAACCTCTCTTCGTCAGACAACTTCCATACACATCTCCGATCATATCCATGAATGGAGACGACGACGAAGGCTAATTAAAGCGGTCATCCCCGACCAATTATTAGCGGAATGGTTCACGAAATCACTATTACCCCAGATTGCTCGTGATGTTTCCATGGGTGGCGTAGTTACCGAGGAAGAAGCCATCGCCCGAGCTCAGTACTTGGTCTTAGTCTATTCACAATCTGGTACTCTATATGAGTTGATACCGAATGCTACCCGTGCCACTAACGATCCATCCAAACCATCAACTGCTTCGCATGCGGATGGAGTTATTGGCTCCGTCAAAACTCAATCTACCACCCAGTCTACTGGAACGATCCAGCGGCCCGCTCCCATGGCTGCTCCCAGTTTGATTACACCCTCTTCCACCCCACCTCAAACTCAGGTCTCTGATGTGAATGCGGTCCAATCAACCCCTTCACAACAACTTGGGGGCAAGAAGAAAGTGAGAAACAAAACCAAGAAGAACAATAACAATGAACAACCCAAAACCCAACCACAAACCCCTACTGCCGGAAAACAACCACAACGAAAACCGAAATTCCCATGTCTCATTTGTGGTGACGATCACTACACTCGAGATTGCCCACATCGCGATGAAGTGGCCAAACTTTTCAAAGGAAATTCGCAACCCGTTGTTCTTACTCAGCCTTTTCCGCAGCAACAATCGTTGGTTGCACAAACCCCCACGCCGGGGGGCAGTTCCAACCAACCCCATGATGAATCCTCGACAAGCGCACACATTTACATGTTCAACGGGGTTAATCTAACCACTCATTTTGCGACATATGACACGCCAGTTAAACCCGATAAGCCGAAGACTGCTAATGGTTCTTCGCCGGATCCTTTACCATCCTCTGTTAATCCTCCGTCTATTAGCCCTCCATCCGAGCCACTTCAGATTGAGAAACCTTATTTTGAATCCATATTACGCCCTCCTAAGAGCACCATCTGGAAATCCACTTTCAATCCTAATTCACGGGCTGCCCAAAACTACAATATTGTAGAATATTTGTCCCAAGCCCCGTGTGCCATGTGCGCGTTGGAAGTTCTACAACACTGTCCCAATCAACGTAGGACGCCCTTAGCTGCCATTGGCGCTTTCGATCCCGAGTCATCAAACTACATCACGTTTAATCTGGACGATCATCAACCGCGACTCTCCCACCAACTAGCTTTCCAAATCGATGTTGTTGTTCACAATCAGCAAATTCATCGAACTATATTGGATGAGGGAGCCTCTACCTGTGTCATGTCTCTAGCCTGTTGGAAAGGTTTGAAATCAGCTACCCTTAACAAATCCCCTACGATGTTACGCGCCTTCAATGGACGAGGTTTCCATCCTCACGGATTACTCCAATCCCTAGCCGTTCAATTGGGCGGAAAAACTGTTACTATTTATGTCGAGGTGGTCGATGCTCCCCTCGATTACAACCTATTACTCGGAAGAAGTTGGTTTTACGCGATGACCGTCGTCGCCTCGTCGATGTTTTGATGTGTACAATTCCCCCATCAAGGCAAAATTGTTACCATCGATTAGCTCGATTTTTGCACACCCGACGCTCGCATCCCTGCTACCAACAACATTCCCTTTCTGGGAGACCACCCGGTTACGTATGAAAGCGTTGGTGTTGGCTTATTGAAATATTCCAGCCTCATGGGTACCTTCCCTACACCACTTCCACCTACCGCACATCATATTGCCGCCGTCAATATGATCTCGACTATGCCTTATCAATCCTTGGAATCATCTGACCCTTGGGTTGTGCCTAGTCCTTTAGAATTCGATGCGCTCGGGGACACAATTCCACTGGCCCAGCTGAGGCCACATACGTAGCCATTCAATCTGCCTCTCCCTCTTCAAACACTTCACATTCATTGGCACCCGATACTTATTCGGTGCCCTCTTGGTTAGATTCCCTATCATCCGCCGTCGATTACATTTCCCAAATTTTTCCTTCGGACGAATCTATCATGGAAATGCTTAGCATTGACGATCTCCCATGGGATGACAACCACCATCGATCCTCTTTTCTTCCGCCTTTGGAAGAAATCCAAGACATACGATCTGTCTTCCCCCCCCCCGATGTTACCGATGCTCCACAATCCCCTATCCTCACACAAGATACTTTCTCTGAGGGGAACATGGGTAACATCTCTACTACAATCACAATCGACATTTCAGTCAAAGAAGGTGTCGTGGAAAACATTAATCTTGGTGCTAATTGCACGCCCGATGAAGTGGTTTCTTACACTGCTTTGTTCAAGGAATTCCGCGACGTTTTCGCATGGAGCTACGAGGAAATGCCAGGGATTGACCCTTCAATCGTCATACATGAAATCAAAACTTATCCTGATGCAAAATCGGTTCGACAGAAACTCCACCCGGTTCACCCCAAGAAAATGGCAGCTATAAAGGCAGAAGTTGAGAAACTTCTAAAATCTGGCTTCATCTACCCCGTCCCTTTGACAGAATGGGTCTCCAACCTCGTTTCGGTCGCCAAGAAACAAGGGACCATCCGTGTTTGCGTAGATTATCGAGATCTCAACAAAGCTTGTCCCAAGGACAACTACCCTACGCATTTTATCGATCAAATCATCAATAATTGCGCAGGAAGCGTAATCTTCTCTTTCATGGATGGATTTTCTGGATATAACCAGATTGAAATCTTACCTGCTGATCAACATAAGACGGCCTTCATCTGCCCTTGGGGAACTTTCGCCTACCGAAAGATACCTTTTGGCCTTAAAAATGCTGGTGCTACTTTCCAGTGAGCCATGTCGTACTCTTTCCATGACATCAAACATATCACGGAACCTTACCTCGATGATTTACCTGCCCATTCATCCAACCGACCCGATCACATTGGTGACTTGCGGGCAATTTTTCTTCGATGTCGCTTCTATCGTATTCGTCTGAACCCACATAAATGCATTTTCGTTGTCGAATCCAGCCGACTCCTCGGTTTCATCGTCTCCAAAGACGGGATCAGGATGGATCCCTTAAAGATCAAGGCCATTCTAGCCTTACCCCCACCTACCAACTTAACCCAACTCCAAAGTTTTCAAGGCAAAGCAAACTTTCTTCGTCGTTTCATCTGCAATTATGCCGAGATCACTAAAGGATTCATGCGGCTACTGCAAAAGAACGTCCCTTTCATCTGGGATGACACTGCCCAACGGTCATTCGACGCTCTCAAGCACGCTTTGACCCATTCTCCTTTGTTACATCCTCCCGAATACACAAAGGATTATATCCTTTACTTGGCCACTTCTACTTCCACCATTGCAATGGTGTTAGTTCAAGAGGACTCTAACGGCGAAGAACACGTGATTTATTATCTGAGCAAGAGTTTATCCGGACCCGAACTCAGATATTCGCATGTTGAGAAACTGGCTATGCAACCGTCATTGTTGTCCAAAGATTCCGCCAATACATCTTATTACGCACCACCATGGTAATCGCAGACTCCAACCCCATGTACCACATCTTGACGCGTCAAGTACTTGGGGGAAAATATTCAAAATGGATCGTTATTCTTCAAGAATTCGATCTCGAGTTTACAAAGTCCAAAGCCAAAAAATCCCTGGTGTTTGTCGAGCTCATCTGTGCTCTCCCGTGTGCCGATGAAAACATTGAACCTAGAGATTCTCTCCCCGATGAATCTCTCTTCCTCATCAGCACTTCTGACCCTTGGTATGGAGACATTCTCCTCTACCTTCAAACTCAACGTTTTCAGCCCAACATCTCTCGCGAAGAGCGTCGACGCATCTGTCACCACTCTCGCCATTATCTCATCCTCGACGACACTTTGTATCGCCGTGGTATTGACACCATCCTCCGGCGATGTCTGATTCACGAAGAGGCTGAACGCATTTTGAACGATTGTCACCTTGGCGCCTGTGGCGGTCACCTTTCTGGGATGGCCACAACCCAAAAAATCTTACGTGTCGGCTACTTTTGGCCCTTGATCTTCAAAGATTGCATCGAGGTCGTCAAAAAATGCCCACCCTGCCAAATCTTTAACAAGAAGGCACGCACCCACCCTACTGCGTTGCATCCCATTATTTCCATCGGCCCCTTTTCAAAATGGGGTATCGATTTCATGCAATGTAAGCATACCTCAGCCGAGGGGCACGGCTACATCATCGTCGCCGTCGACTACTTCACCAAATGGTCTGAGTCTATGCCTACCTTCCTGAACGATGGCCGTACTGCAACTCTATTCCTCTTCAACCACATCATTACTCGTTTTGGTGTACCACATGCCATTGTCACCGACCATGGTGCACACTTCAAAAACCAGATGATGAACGAGTTACATGTCAAATTGGGTTTTCTCCATGAAAACTCATCCCCTTACTACCCTCAAGTGAACGGGCAAGTTGAATCTATCAAAAAAGTCCTAAAAACCATGATCCAACGCATGGTAGGGGAAAACAAGACATCGTGGCATTTACAATGGTTTTCCTCTCTCTGGGCCTATCGCACTTCTGTGAAAACCTCAACTGGATTCACTCTTTCCAGTTGGTCTATGGCATTGAAGCCGTCCTACCAATCGAGTGAGAGATTCCATCACTAAAATTAAAAGTAGAACTCCTGCCCCATACCTCTGCGGAAGAAGAACGATTCTTGTATCTATCCAAGCTGGATGAAACACGCCGAGATGCTTCTCTCGTTAATGAGGCACATCAAAAATGAATTAAGATTCAATATGAAAAATCCATCCAACCTCGAGCCTTTGCAGAAGGAGACTTAGTCCTCGTTTACGACCAAGCACACGATAAATTGGGAACAGGAAAGTTAGAACCTATGTGGCACGGTCCTTACATCGTGAAGCGTGTTCTACACAGAGGTGCTTATGAACTAGTAGATCATGATGGAATTTCCCTGGGAGAGCCCCGAAACGGGCTTTACCTTAAAAAGTACTATTCCTAGATCACCTAGCATCTGTACTTTGTACATTATTGTATTTTAGTTTGGTGTGTCTTTTTCTTTCGCATGCTCGAGTATATACCGTTGCCACTCATGACTGTGCCTGTGTTTTCATGCGCAGATGACGTCTGCCTTTCCTATCTTTTTTGGGTTCGCGGATGGCGCCAGCCGACATACCCGAAACATTGCTTCGGCAGCATGGGTTATTTATCAGTTTGACGAGGTGTTGAGTTCAGGAGGCATCTGTTTAGGACCAGCAACTAACAACATGGCAGAATACCATGCTGTCATTGAACTATTGACCCAAGCCTCCTCCCTAGGTATATCTTGTATCATTATTTACTTAGACTCCCAACTCGTGGTTTATCAACTCAACCGCATTTATGCTATCCGTAGTCCTATCCTGCTACGTCTACACTTACAAGTTCGCCGTCTTGAACGAATGTTTGATTACATTGAATATAGACATATTCCAAGAGAACTTAATAGTGTTTCAGATTCGTTAGCTAATTATATCATGGATCGGTACCTAGCCCACAGATAAGATTCAAGGAAAGCAAAAACTGTACATTACATGTAAATTAAAACACATCACAGACATCATCATGTACAAATCATCGGCATCATAAAAACTCGAAACTGTATATATATATATATATATATATATATATA
>ML799638.1:272224-303239 GCA_009831015.1 Picea engelmannii
TTTGTTTCATCAATTCTTTCTTGAGTGACTTGTTTTCTTCTCTTAGTTCATCTAAAGCACTAATCAATTCTGCTTCATAATTGTCTTCCTTTTCAATTAGTTTTTATGTCTCATTTCCTTCATGGAATTCTATTTCAAGATGTCTGAGTTTTTCACAATTAAAGCAAAACAACATACCTCTGGTGAATCTTTTGAATCTATTTGACATGGTGAACATAATTCTTCTTGATCTGTATGCATCTTCTTTGTCATTTTTTGAATATACGAAGGGTGAAGAATATATGTCATGTAAGCTATCACAAAGTTCTTTGGTTAATCAAAATTTACCAACATTTTCTCTTACCAGATTAGGTAATCCTTCCCAAATGAAATCCATTGTTATTTTGTTATTATTCTTCAATTCCTTCTTGGCTGCAGTCTTTTCCCTTTTTGAACTATTATATCCTGTAACAACTGATAACCAAATATAATGCCCCTGTGCCTCTAAAAATACTTTCATCCTTCTCCTCCACATCTCATACTTTAAACCATTCTGACCATTAAACATTGGTAATCCATTCTCAGAATAATCCATGATCTCCTTCCAATGGTTAAACTGTTTCCTGAAGGAACCTTCTATGAAACCAATTGTTGGNGCAAGTGTTATATCAATGTAGCATTATCACCCAATAGTTGCAGAGTAAATAAACAATGAACAAATGAGCAATCATACACATACATAGTACATCATTGTTTTTACGTGGAAACCCAAAGCGAGATAAAACCACATAATTCTTTTTCTTATATGTCTTTAAGAATTACATTCATTGGAAGCACCAACTTCCTTTGTTTTCCAGCTCCAACTGGAAGGAGGCTCCAACCCTCTAGTTTCTCAGGCTACAACCTGAGGGAAGCTCCAACTCCCCAATTCCTTGTCCATAACCAAAAGGATGCTATAACCCCCTATGTTCTCTGGCTATAACCGGAAGGTGACTACAAACACATGTCCTTTCCCCGTCCAACCTCCCTGACGTATAATTAGAATGATGGAACCATTGTCACACTATCACTGTGAGATATACCACTGTAAAAAATTGTACCACTAACCTGCAACCAACCAACCTGCAACAACCTGTACCAAACAACCTGTAATCAATATGTACCATAAACAAGTGCATCAACCATGCACCAACTTGTACCTCAACCTATACCATCAATGAGTGCATCAAACATGCACCAAATATGTACCAATCATGCATCAAATACACATAAACTATGACTCATCTAGATGTACCAACATCATCAAATATACACCTCATGTATGTTCCAATTCATCAACTACTTGTCTCAACCATGTACCCAACATGTACCTCAACCAACAACCCTCATCAATTTCATCATCCAAATCTAATTCGTAACTCTATAATAGTCCTGTTGTATATGATCACATGCCTAGAAACCTTCCTTAACTTTAACAACAAGAGACTATCATTTTCATCAAACTTTACTTTAGTCTCACATGACTAATTTTGGATTAGTCAACAACCCTAACTTGCAATAATCATAACTATGTACCTATCATGAATACAGATCTGAAAGTAGTACACAATTTTCTTCGATGTCTTTTATGCAATTCCTCCAGGTTTCACTACTTGGATCCTCTCATAAAATGATTTATAGCAAAAATGGCATACCTTATTGAATTATGGCTTATTCTAGAGAGTGAACTTGTAGAGTGTGCTATGAACAGAATATTTGTTGTATGGATCTGAAAATTGTACACATAATACTACAAACTGTACTATAAAAAACACATTTGGTCTTAATGAATGTGGATTTGTTTTGAATAATTTATGATGCTTTTACCCGAAACACATGTTTTAGACTAGTTTCAGGACTAGCCACAAACCCTATTTTCCACGGAGTGTAACTTGAAAAATACAACGATCCACAAGATGAAATTTGTATCACAGGCTACTTGGATATGTTTCCTCGACAACCTCCCAATTTCATGGTCTGAATCATTATATAAAAAAAATTATTGTGAAAATGGTGAGATGACCTATAAATAACATACCTTAGAAAGCATCATCAAAAGAATTTATCCTCCCTTGAATTTTGGCCTTCTTTACTTCACCTTCCCTCTGAAATTCAGCTTAGATATCCTTTGGTTACCTCAGTCACTTGTACATATTCAATATGCTCAAGTGTCATTAAAAATGAGAGACCCTTGCCTCTTATTTATACTTGCATGTAGCTTCCTCAAGGGGTTACCTTCTAACCATCTTGACCCACTTTCCTTATTTTAGGGCTAACCCACTTCTAACCACTTGTCCACTTAGTAATTTATCCATTAACTTTATTATTTAAATAATTTCTTTTGTATCCACTTTGACTTATAGTAGACTCATCACTTCACTTTATTATTTAAATATTTTCTTCTTTGCAACCACTTTGACTACTTTGACCTTTTGGGGCTTCTAGATGACTCATGAGGGTTCTCCAACTTCACATGGCCATAACTCTCTAATCATGAGGAGTTATCTGATGTTCCACATACCACTGGAAATGGAATGACATGTACTATCCATCTAGAATAGTATTACCTTCAAATATATCAAAACTCATACCAGTATCCATCAAATAAACTTGGGTCCATTACCCAAACCATTGTGCTACTAGAATTCGCTACTGCACTTTTTTCAAGGGTTGACATCAATGAAAACAAACCCAATTAATCAATAACATTTGTCTATACATAATTGTAATATAACATCATAATCCACAATCTCATCATCATAATCCATAAGTGAAGAAATCATTCATATAATGAATTGGATCACTTGCACGCAAGTTTCCTCAACCATAAGTCGCATTAGGTGCGCGCAAGAGAAGGATGTTACATACACCCCCTCTTTTTTTAAACTTTGTCCCAAAGTTTCACAATATATAAGTGCAAAAATAAGGTATCTGACAATATCTAAATGTCTAGCTATCAAACAAAATGGAAACTGTTGACACATATCATATGCATCCTCCAAGGTAGTTGAGTGTGGAATATAATTGTCCCACTGGACCTTGACCTGGTCGAAATTTTGACGCCATAGTTGTCGAATGCGATGGTCCAGAAAGTGGACTGGCTCCGTCGTGAGTGCACCCTCGCCCAACATCTGCCAAGAACTCAAGTCAATCACATGCGTAGGATCACTGACCTAAATTCCCACATAGATACAAGATAAATATTAAGCAATCCCTCAAGGATTGAGGCACGGTTAGTCGTTAGGCCCTTCAAAATTATGGTCACGCGATGTGCATCGGAAAAACCCTTCTGGCGATATCGCGCTTCTTCCAACCCTTTTTCTTATTGTTTGTACTTGTTCTTCCATTTCTTGGATCACTTCTAGTCCTACCAGGACCCCATCCTCGAGTCTATCCCATATAAAATGCCTCCAATATGGTCTCCCATAGAGGAACTCAATGGTGTCATCTTAACAGTACCTTGATGGTTGTTGTTCCACGCAAGTACGGCTAGCGGCAAGAACTATTCCCATCATTTTTGTTGGTCCCAACACACACATACGCAACAAAACCTTCCAGATTTGGTTCGTTACTTCAGTCATCTTGTCTATCTCAAGGACATGATACACTAAAGTTCAGTGGTGTTCCCAAGGCCTCTTGAGAAGATCATCCAAAATCGTCTTTCAAACACCAATTCCCTTATCAGATATGATTATTTTGGTATGTCTGGTAATCTCAATATCTTGCTAATATAAACTCTAGCTATACCTGGCACTTGATGCGTCGTACACACAGGGACAAAGGTATGCACTCTTCTTCAAAGTGTCAACTATCATAAAAATCTAGTCGTGCCTCCTTGTCGTTAATGGAAATCCAACAATAAAGTCCATCGAAATGACCTCCCATTTTGATTCTGAAAAATCATGTGGTTGTAGTAATCATGTCGGATGTCTACGTTCATCCTTCACTCGTTGACATCCTAGACACCTCACCATGTAGATAACTATGTCTGCCTTCATTCCTTTCCATAAGAATAAGGGTTTAAGGTCAGCCCTCATCTTCATGACTCCCAGATGAGCCATGTACACTACTCTATGAGCTTTGTTTAAGATCAAACTTCTCAACTCGTCGTTGGGTGGTACGTAAATCCGGTTATTATATCTCATTAATCCATCGCTATCCACAATAAATCCCTCAAATTTTGGTACCAACATGGTATTTTTTCCGATAAATTCCTTAACCTCCTTATACCAGTCATCATCGCGTTGTAAAGTTATAATATTTTCATGTAGATTCATCTGAAGAGGTATCACCAAAAATATGTGTGTTCTATGACTCAACGCATCATCCACTCTGTTCATTGTTCCTTTTATGTAAGTAATCTCAAAATCGTACTTGCTAAGCAGTTTCGACCAACGCCTTTTTCGTGCATTCAAGTCGCTTTGCGTAAAAAGTGTTGTAAACCACAATGGTCCATTTTTAGTTCAAATTTATGTCTAAGAAGGTAGTGCCTCCACACTCTCAAGGCATACACAATGGATAACAACTCCCAACCATGCGTCACAGAGTTCTCCTCATGCTTTCTTAACTTCCTCGAGATGTAAGAGATCACTCAATCGTCTTGCATCAAGACTCTGCCTAATCCTTCCTTGGATGTGTCAGTGCATACCAAGAAGTCCTCATCCATGTCAGGGACATTTAGTATCAATGTTTTCATCAATAGCTCCTTGAGCCTTCTAAATGCTTCAATGCATTTATGGGCCCACACAAATTTCTTGTTCTTCTTATGCAATTCCGTAATCGGATTTTCTATCTTCAAAAAACCCTCGACGAACCGTCGATAATATCCCAATAAACCCATGAAGCTATGCACTTCTGGGACATTTTTCGGTGTAGGCCATTCCATAATAGCCTCTACCTTCGCTAGATCCACAATGATACCTTCATCAGTGATAGCATGCCCTAAATAATGAATCTTTGATTGATAAAAAGAGCATTTCGACAATTTCCCAAACCATTTGTTCTCTTGAATACACTGTAGTACAAAACTCAAATGTTCATCATGTTCTTCCATCGTCCGAGAACAAATCAAAATACATCGATGAATACTTGAATGAACTTGTCCAAGTATTCGCGGAACACCCCAGTCATCAAGCTCATGAATACCCCTGTGGTGTTTGTCAATCCAAATGATAATCAGTAAACTCATAATGTCCAAACCTCATCTTGAATGTGGTCTTAGGAATTTCATCCTCCTTGACCCGTAACTGGTGATACCATGATCTCAAGTCGATCTTCGAAAACACCATTGTGCCTTTCATTTGATCAAAAAATCATGTATTCTTGGCAATGAACATTGGTTCTTGATCGTTGCCTTGTTCAATTGACGATAGTCAATGCAGGGTCTCCACGACCCATCCTTCTTCCGTAGTAAAATAAAAGGTGCACCCCAAGGTGGCACACATAGACGTATAAGCCTTAGGTCCAACAACTCCTTCCATTGCATTTTCAACTCCTATAACTCAAGGGTCAAAATCTAATAGGGTTGTCTTCCTATTGATTTAGTTCCATGATTTTGATTCGATTATAAACTCCAACTCCTTTGTGGCAGCAATCTGGGTAATTTTCTTGAAACACGTCAGTAGTACTCGTGCCACAGGAAGGTCCTTCAAATACCTCTGTCATGACCTTGTCATTCAATTCTAATATTACATATAGCTTGCATCCATGTGCATACTCCTCCGTAGCTGTAGGGAAGATATGAAACTGAGGGATACTCCTTGTTTTCTTCCTACAATCACTCTTCTCCTTCCCTCATCGTCAATTCAACTCAAATGCTTCACCTCATTGTTAAGCATCTCATCATGCGATTCCAACCAGTTCATACTTATCATGTCATCATAAGATCTTAAGATTGTGATGTAGGTCGAACTTCGTTACACTATTCCCCAGGTTGAAGCGACAGTTCATACCCCTTCCTCCAACCATTCAGTTGGCACCCGATGCCACTTCAACGAATCTAAACTCGTCTGGTCCAATGCCTTTACCTAATCCCATCAATGCGATACTAGAAATAGAGCTCTCTGTAGCACCAGGGTCTAACAAATACTAAAAGTTTGGTTGGCAATGGTACCTGACGCCTTGAGCACAGTGGATCGGTGCTCGGCCTAGCGATTATTCATCGTGGTCATGAATCCCATGGGCCTTGCCCATATTCACAACAATAGTGTGTCATGTTGACTCGGTCGCTCTGGCCCTCTCAATCAAAAAACTGCATTGGTAATGTGGCTCTCCACATGTCTAGCATCTAGTCTTCGATCTAGTACTCATGGTCCCTGAAGTAGTAGTTGTTGGACTATCAACCTAAAACCTTGGTTTGTTTCATTGAATAGGCCCAACCGCTTCTACTGCTGAAGCGGTGGTCCCCTGTAGGCAGTTCTCTATTGAGGAGACTGTCATTGTGGTGCCATGAGCAAGGGTTCTATAGACATATCTTGATACTAAGATGTATTTTCTGGTTGGCATCTGATGCTACTGTGCACCAGATGTCATCAGTCCAGATGGTCTTGCAAGAGTCTTTCCCTGAATCTCGCAGTCAATTCCTCTTCAGCTAAGAGGCCTAATGGACTGCATCGTGCAAACACCGAGGCATTTAGACCCTCGCCTTCACATGAAGTTGGAGTTAACGTTGCACACGAACTTGTTGACCTCTAGATTCTCTATGTCTAGACGCAGGGCATATTAGAGTATCTTCATAAATCTAATCTCATAATATGGCACCGTACAACCACCTTGGCATAAGGTGATGAACTCATCGATCCAATGCTCAATGAATTCCTCTGACAATTACTTCTCCTCAAACTGTTCATCGTATTGTGCCCATAAAACGACTCAGACAACCATGTTTAGATGGCGTAGAAGAGCACTCCCCTTTAGCTGAAGACCTCCATGTGGACCTTCGTGCTAGAGGTCGTAACCACGAAGTGTGAAGAACATCGCCTTGTTCTCCAACCATGCCTCAGTGGATGTGTCGTCTGTGGCACACGTGAACATGGGAACTTAATCTTCTAGAGTTCCCTGTGAATGCTACCAGTACTGGCTAGGGCACGCTGTGGACCCTCATGGGTACAGGCACCTTGGACTTATCTCAATATAGATGGTTAGTCAAGGCCTCTGACATTTCCCCTGAAGTACCTTGTCAGACCCAACATATCCTGCATGAAAATATGCTCATGCTCAAGACTTGTTCTTCTCCTTGAGGGTTGGACCGCTCTGGTGCGGTGCTACTGGAGGCGTCACACCTCCTCCCCTGGCACCACGTCATGAACCTTCGAAGCATCCTCTAACCATGAGTAACTCATGGACATGTTAAATTTTTAATTAGTGTTAAGTTATTAATCAAGTGTGTAATTCAGTGGAAGGCCTAACTATCCATAGTCGCAAGGTTAGACCCGCTCTGATACCATATGTAACGACCCTCCGTTACGACAACCAATTTTTTTTTGTTGCATTAGGAAATATACATTACAATTAATAATGACAACATTGTCACATCATCTGACATATTAATGAACAATATTAACACATCAACAACCTTCACGACATAAGTTGACACAACATTGCAGTGAATAATGATACATATATCGACGCATTAACACAATAAACAACAACCCATAACCAATGCATTCCTTTAATAATGACACATCACAACATAATCCATAAATTGCCCAATTCATCTCATAAGGAAAATCATTAGTTAACATCAAGATAATTTAGCATAGTGCCTGGTCTAATCTAATCTACTCAATCCATCTTTCATATAATGATTAAGTGAAATTCGTATAAGGCAATTCTATATAAAAATTAAGAATCATAAGTAGAATTACAATCAACGAGTCTAAGTTAAACTCATGTCTAAGGAATCCATAAGAAGAGAAATCATCACCCGTCATGTAAGGACATCATGTTACTTTACATATCCAACTAAGCATTAAAAGGAGATCAACCATGCTTAAACAATACAATAATTTAACATGCTACCCTTCATCATGTACCCATTTTATAAAACTAAGAAAATCAACAAGGGCAATAAAAAAAAAATCGACAGCTTACATATCCATTAAATAAATTTCAAGGAAGACCTTAAGTTATTCTTCCATAAATAAGAGTGCATTTACTTTTCTCAATTTCGTTAAAGGAATTAAAATTAACCAATCTAGTGTAACAATTAATAGATAATTAAAGGTTAAGCTACATTCTGAGTTAAGAATCCAAAGGAAGATTTCCATAATTTATTCCAACCCCTGAACCTATGAAAAAATGATTTAGTTTTCAATCGAACCTTAATCCGGTCCTCAATCCAGACCTTCATCTAGTTCTCCATGCGTACATTCATCCGGTCCTCCATCCGGACCCTGTTACATAGAAATTTCTGATAACAAAAAATTTTGAAATAAAATAATACAAGTAGCAAGAAATCGGTGTGGGTATGAGTTGCAGGAGAAAATGCAGAGGTTAAAGATAAGGGAACACCAATCCAAGTGTTTGGAGATAACAAAAATACCTCAAGGAGTGCCAATGAAGTGGCTTTGATGAACATACCCGATATTCCAGTAGAAATCAAAATGGTTTTAAAAAGGCTCTGGCAAGCATAAAAAGGAAATCCTGAGGTGGAGTATATACATAAATTTTCCCACAATTCCCACGGTTGAACTGTACTCAGCAACAAGAAAAAGGGATGATGTCTGACCTACAACGAAATACCCAAAAAAGTATGGGATTCCATCTCAGAGGGATGAGTGTCAACACATAGAGATAAACCAAGGGAATAAAAATGCTAGGGAGGCACAAATACAGGGCGAAGATAAATCTACAATAGGCTGCAAGTCAAGCTCGCACCACGAGTTGATTATGGTTAAATAAATGAAACTACATCTACCTAAGAGTAGAATGAAATATAAAAATCAATTTCTCAGCAAAAGAGAGCAACGCTACTAGATTTCCTTAAGATAGCAATTAAATTCAGATCAATACAGGACAAGGCAAATAGAGTCGTAAACCAATTCAGAACTCAAACTCGCAAGTGTCAATAATCACTGGATTTTTTCCTAACCCAATTCTATGAAAGGTGCTAAGGAAAGAGACATGAAACAAGGGTTTCACACCACAATTTTTTCATTTAATCGATGCACCTCCTGATCCGACACTCCATATGGTCTTGGATCCAGCCCTTGATCCTATCCTGGAAACGAAAAAATCTGAAAAACAAAATACAATACGACTAACGAAATAGATTTTTAAAATGGTTAAGTCTGAAGGAAGGGATAACACACAAACGCAGAGGTAGACCGAGGCTAAGTGACCTACACAAATCACAGAGAAGAAAAGGATAGGGCACAGAGAAAGACTCCCTTCAAGTACACATGAATTACGTTTTTTTTAGGGATGGGGTGAACAAAATTAAAACAAAGACACCAGCCTCTTCATAGACAGGAAAAACACGAATGGTTTTGCAAAGTATGGGCAAACAAAAAAAATCAATGCAGGTCTCCCTCTGGTGCGCTATCACATGTAGGTAGGCACATTTTTGTTCTATAACAATCAAAACGGCAAGCCTCTAATCATATTTAAGCGTTAAGGCACATAGGTAAGGAGGTGGGACATTGGCCATAACAATCAAGGTGCGGGGGAAGGTATTTGCAAGGAGACACCTAGGTAAAAGAAGAAAAACACAGCAGGGTTTTAATGGCTGGAAGAAACACAGAGAGAGGAAAATTCATGTGGGTTTGGCCTGTTCATTTCCTAAGCCACACAGATGAGAAGGGAAGGAAGGGATTTACCCAGCAAGACACGTAGAGTAAAATTGACAGAGCACCTAAAGGAAAAACAAACCCAGAGTAAAACCACGAAATGATCAGATAAAAAAAACAGAGTTGGGTTGAAGGTTTGGGCATAAAGAAAATTTAGAGTCTAAGGTGGGAAAGGGAAACCATATCAGATATTTTGAAAACCCCCAAAGGAAAAGATTCAGCTATGAACACATTCTATAACTGGGCAGAAGTACAGGTGGTAAAACAAAGAGGTAAAGAAACCCCAAAATTTACACACACAGATCCAGAAAACCATTACCACCTTCCATCTAAGCATAAATCTAGATACAAAATGAAACTACTTTACAATTGCAAAATTTAGATATGTGTATCGTAACCAAAGGCAATGAATCTGAAGTGGTTGTCCCACGCTTGCGCTCTATCCATCTCCTGCTTGCTAACTGCTGAGACATAACCAATACCTCCCATCCAACGATAGGGGTACTCTTCTTCCCCCTGAGCCCCCCGAGTTGCAAAGGGGCCAATCAAACAAACCAGAGAATAAGCTAGCTCCCAACTTGCCTTGCAAGTTTGAGCTACCACTCTCTATTTGAGCTGGATATCCCAACTTCCACAAGAAAAAATATCAATCAATAAAAACCCGACAGCATAACCTTACGCTTGCCAATCAGTCTCCATTCATCTTCTCTGTCATTTGTTTTATAGACTTCATCTTAGTGACCTTTCCATTTTCACATTAAAATAGTTTTATTAAAAATTAATTAGGAAATATTCTCCCTCGTACACTTGTCACCCAATCCCTTAGTTGCACCATAAATTCAATTAATTAATTAAATTAAATTGCCAATTTCCCTCACCCACCTAAAAACATTCCTAAAAATGTTCCTTGCTATCCCTTTATTCCCTCCATTTCCTTTAATGACTGACACCCTTCTTAAAGCTTAGTTGAGTTCATTTTAGGAAATTTCTCTATAGTAGATTCCTCTCTATGTTCCACATTCCTTTTGCATTTAAATTTCCTTTTTGTCTAAGTTCGAATTTAGCAAGTTTTGCAAATAAACAACAATTAAATTTTTTAGATAATTTAATCCTCCTTTAAATTATAAATTTCATTTTCCCCCTTTTCATTTCTTCCTCCCCCCTTTATTAATTATTTAATTAATTTTTAGTCCTCATATCCTACTTAGACCTAGGATTTAAATTCAACTAGGCTTAGCAAATTTGTAAGGGAAAGGTTATAATTAATAAACTTTACTTATACATAATTAATTTAAGGGTGACCATGTCAAGGTAAGATATTGTTTTCTAGGCACCTAGGTTCATTGAATCACTTGTGTTTAAACATCACGACGTTCCCTTCAAGACACACTACGTGCTCCAAGGGTGCCACTTGCCTTTATTCATGTTTCAATTATGCGACATCCCCTTCAAGATGCACTATGTGCTCCAAGGGTGTTTGTAACGTACCTCCCCGACCAACAACAGGTCAGGGAACATCACTACTCAGACACTTAACTTAGTTCTGACAACATATGGTAACAACCCAATATCCAACTGAGGTATGTCACATAATGTTTCTTTTTAAATACATATATACACATAGAGACATACATACATACTGAACTGCATGCAATTAAACATATACATAAAACACTCTAGCGAAAGATTCACATATAAATCATAAACAAACAGTTGCATTTTGTAAATATACGATTTTCAGGTTGTATTAACAGTAATCACAGACATGCAGCGTACACAGGGGTATACCCTTAAACATACAGACAGATATGCTCACACATGAAATAAAACCCATAAACTAACACATAAATGACAATGCAGCATGTAAATTCATCATAGCACCGATACTTATCTTGGTAAGAATGTCACCAACTGTGTGTAGACCGTCCACGAACCTCCCAGCCTTACACTACATTGTTCATCACTCTCAACAATGAGTCACCCCCGAGCTGGGACTAAACTCCACCCAGGTAAGGGATTCATAACCAAGCTAAAGGTTCACGGTCAACATGAAAGACTCCATCTCAGGTGCTCACTCAACCGACAGCCTACAGCCTCTCATTCCCCACATGCCTATCCCACCCAAGGAAGTGTGCCCCTTCTCTTCTCAACAGTCCTTCGGTTGCTCCACTTCCCTTCCAGGGCTTCAGCAACAGGCCGGACTGGAAGTCTCAGAGCACTGTAGTTGTATTTTAGCACCTTCAGGAAATCGATCTCCAACAATTCTCTCACTCGGAGAATTTCTCACGGGCCTGACAACCCGCCTCTTCAATCCCGCTCCCAAGCTTAAAGGTACACCAACAAGAAAATGGCCATGAAAGCAGGTTCATGTATAGTGATAGGAAGGTATGAGGATAGCTCCCCGACTGACGGAATGTATTCCCCCCCAATAATGGTTTTCTGGTCTAAGGAAAAATGGTAAGCTTCCCCCAAAGGCACTAAGTCTCAGCAATAAGTATGCATGTATCCAATTTGACACTTGTCATGTTGGAAGCTTCTCTGATACACTTGTCCACTTCTTCAGGACTTGGGATAAAATAATTATCAATACTTTATGTTCTAAAAAATATTAATTTAATATTCCTTTTTGGCTTAAGCTCTCTCTCTTAGCCCTTTCCTTAGATTTTGGCCCTCCCTTTCCCTAACTAGTGGAATCTAGTCCCCCTTCTCTTTTATCATGGTCAGTCTGCGTGCAACAATGTATTTTATATTAATCATGAGACATATACAAAATAGGCGCATTGGCCTTTAACATCTAGGCACTCTGGCCTAATTCTAAAACATAAGCATTTCGGCTTATAATACTGGCTCACCAACTTATAATGTATATCATATACATAAAGTTTCATTGACCTTAATATTTCACCCACTTTAGTTACTACGCGTGGTATCCGTTATCCTCAAGGTTTCGCGCACTTTAGTTACTGCACGCGGTATCCAGAAATGTGCACACTACATCACTTTACTACGCAGTATATGCGCGCACCATACCATGAAAGGTGTATTACAAAAATGATGTCTAAACAACTCACTAGCTTAAATATACTTGGATTACACTTGCACTTGGGTTCGGTCGAGGGATATTACAATCCCCTCCCCTTATTTATGTACTGTCCTCAGTGCATCATGTACCCATATACAACAAAATTTTCAATTTTTTTTTTTCAAAAAGATGCGAGTATTCTGCCCGCATTGTATCCTCATGCTCCCAAGTAGCGTCTTCAGGTCCGTACGAGTTCCATTGGACCTTTACAATCCCTATGGCTCGATTTCGGAGTTGTTTGATTTTCGGGTCCAAAATACGCATCGGATGCACTTGGAAAGCGCCTTCTTGCTCCACCTGAATAACATTCCAATCAACAACATGAGTAGCATTAGGTATGTATTTCTTTAGCAATGATACATGGAATACATTATGAACAGACATAGATGCAAGCACTGCAATCATATAAGCAACTAGACCAATGCTCTCTACGATTTCAAATGGTCCACAAAATCTGGCTGCCAATTTGGCGCAGCTTCCCAGCTTCAGGGAACTCCTGTTAGCTTTCACCTTCATGAAAACATGATCACCCACTTTGAATTCTTTGTGGATTCTATTTTTATCAGCATAATGTTTTTATCTGTCTTGGGCAGCTTTCAAATTCTGCTTTAACTTTCTGGCATTCCATACATCTTGCGATGTATTTTGCTATCTCTCTATTCATGTATGGCCAAAAGTATTGGCTCTTGACCGCTGCTATGGTTTTCTGATATCCAGGGTGCCCTGCATAAGGAACATTATGCATCTCATGAAAAATTATACGTTTCAATTCCTTGACATTTGATACAAAAATTTTGTTCTTGTGCAGCAGTATTCCATCTACTCCCAACTTAAAAATGTCCATCTTTTGTGGTGTCTTACCTTGCTGTAATTTTGCTATCAATTCTTTGTATTGCAGGTCTATATTTGCAGCCTCCAGAATTTTTGATTTAACACCATTCTGATACATGATGATGGTTGTAGCATGTAGTTCATGCACCCTCCTACTAAGTGCATCAACCACTTTATTTTCTTTCCCCTTGATATGCTTTATATCAAATTCATATTCGTTTAGAAATTCTAACCATCTTATTTACCTAGCATTTAGATTTGGCTGATCAAATAAATATTTCAAACCATTGTGTTCTATTCTTAGCTCAAACCTTTTTCTCATGAGGTAGAATCTCCATTTCCTCAGGGTATGTACTATGGCTACCAACTCCAAATCATGAGTGGCATAGTTTATTTCATGCTCTTTCAACTTCCTTGATTCATAGAATATCACAAATCCATTTTGACTGAGGACTCCACCAAGTCCTTCATTACATGCATCTATGCATACAATGAAATCATCATTTGGGTATGCAATCCTTAGTATTGGAGTACTTGTCAATAATTGTTTCAAATGTTGGAAAATCCTTTCACAGTCTAATGTCCATTGAAACTTCATACCCTTTCTTTGCAAGGAAGTGATTGGGTGTGCTATCTTTGAGAATCCTTCAATGAATCTCCTGTAGTAACCTGCAAGGCCCATGAATGATCTGACCTCTGTCACATTCTTTGGTGTTGACCATTCTCTAATGGCTTCTATCTTCTCAGGGTCCACTGCTATCCCATCTTTTGAGATCATATGCCCCAAATAATGAATTTGTTTCTGATAAAATGAGCACTTGCTCAATTTGGCATACAATTGATGATCCCTTAATAATTGCAACACCACATTCAAATGATGTTCATGCTCTTCCTCTGACTTGGAGTATATAAGGATGTCATCCAAAAAGACAATGACAAACGTGTCTAAATATTCTTGGACAAAACCATTCATTAAGCACATGAAAACAGCTGGTGCATTTGACAACCCAAATGGCACCACTGTGAACTCATAATGACCATACCTTGTCCTGAAGGCAATCTTGTTGATATCTTCTTCTTTAATTCTTACCTGATGGTGTCCCGATCTGAGATCTATCTTTGAAAATATCTTTACATCCTTCAATTGATCAAAAAGATCATCGATCCTTGGCAGAGGATACTTGTTCTTGACAGTCACTTTATTCGATTGTCTGAAATCAATGCACAATCTTAACGTTCCATCTTTATTTTTCACAAAAAAGACTGGGGCACCCCAAGGTGACACACTTGGATGTATATACCCCTTCTTTAGAATTTCTTCAAGCTGCAATTGCAACTCTTTCAATTCCAGCGTACTCATTCTGTAAGGAGTCTTTGACACGGGAGTTTCTCCTAGTGTCAGATTTATAGAAAAATCAATGTCTCTCTTTGGGGGTAGTCCTAGTACCTCCTTGAATACATATTCAAACTCTTTTAGGACTGCATAATCCTCCAAATTTGGCACCTTGTCTTTAGGTGTCTCCTCCATATGAACTGCAAATATTTGACATCCTCTTCTATAACATTTCTTCTGCTACAATGCTGAAATTTCTCTAATGGTTACTACCCTGGGAATTCCCTGCACTTTCCTTTGGTTCCCTTCTTCATCCAAGCAAGTGAATGCTTTGTTATGACAATCCAATAGAGAATGATGTGGGTCCAACCAATCCATCCCAATTAGACAGTCATAGGAACCTAAAGGTAAGATGTTCAAATCTGCTTTAGTGCTCAGTCTGTTAATGTCCATAAAACATGACTTAACCATCTCATTAACCTTTCTTTTGGCTCCTGTAGCCAATTGTACCAACCAAGGTTTTCCATGCTTGCTTCTTGGCAATTGCAAACTTTATACCATATTAGGATCTATATAACTATGACTAGCTCCTAAATCAATTAAAATAGCAATGGTTTGGTCATTAATCATACCTTCCACTTCAATCATGTGTGACTGATATTCTTCTTGCTTGTTATCCAGGGCTACATAGATCCTTGGCACATTTCTTCCCATGTCCTCTATTGTTTCAGCTTGTTGTACATTATAAACAATCCTTCCCTTTTCACCTCTGTGAGGAAAATCTCTGAATCTATGATCTCCTTTACAACCCCAACATTGAATAGGTGGTTGCCTTGGCCGTTGGCCTTCTGCCTCTATTATTTTGGGCTCTTTAGGAGTTTGTGGTCCTTGTGGACTATTTATGAAGAATGGTGGTTTAAATCCTTTCTTCCTCTGATCCACCTTGAACTTATTTTTGTCTTACCAAGCTTTTTGGAAAGTTGGCCTTGCTTTCTGTCGATCATATATACATCTAGCTCGCCTTATGGTCTCTTCCAATGTCTTGGGATCATCATACTATATTTTGTCACTGATGAACGCTGGAAATCCACTCAAATACTTTTGAATTTTAATTGTCTCATCCTTGATGAAGGAGACGTACTTCAGCAGTTCTAGGAATCTTCTTTCATATTCATCTATGGTCATGCTTCCAAGCTTGAGTTCAAAGAACTCTTTCATTTTCTTGTCATAATATCTCTTAGTCAAGTGTTTCTTCTCAAAATACCTCATAAATTCCCTCCAAGTAACGCTCTTTTATTTAATGTGTTGTACCTGCACAAGTTGATCCCACCACATGGATGCCTTTCCTTTGAGTTTATAGATAAAAATTCTACCTTCTGCATGAGAAGAATAGTTGTGTAATTGAAAATACTTTCTCATGCCCAACAACCATGTTTTTTCATCTTCATCCTTCTTGTGCTCACCATCAAATGTAGGAGGTTTGATTTTGTTTATTTCTCCTCGTAGTTCATCCACCCCAGACCTCTTACGCTGTCTAACAAGGGATGGAATTGTGTTTCTACCTTCTCTCTTATTGGAATGCTTTGGGGAGTGATGGTGGTGTCTACTAACATTTCTTGATTTCTTTTTCTCATCTGAAGGTTTGTGACTTCTAGATTTGCTTGAGTCACTTTCTTTTTCCAAGTCCGTTTCTATTATGTTCAAACTTTGCAATAACTTCATGTTGAAGTCATCCTGCTACTCTTTGGCTCTCATAAGCCTTTCATTATCATCTTTATGGATTTGGAGATCCTTTTGCAGATTTTTAATGGTCTCTACCATATTTAGGTTTTCATCCCTTTCCTCTCCATGTCCATTGGAGTTTGTTCCTTCAATGTCCAAATGGAAATTCATCACTCTTCTCTCATCTTGTTGACTGTAATTTCTCCGTGTCTCTTCCATTCCTATGGATTCGGTAATGATCTGATCTGATCTAGTTGTTGTTAATTTTGCAAAATGTGCAGCCATTAAAACTTATTAGGTTAACTAAATCAACAATCCATGAGAAATATGAACTATTTCGGCTCAATAAATATATCAGAATTATCTTCTCTGATTTCTTGGTGTTGCCACCATGACGATTCTTAGACAAGACCCAAGTTTTGAGAACTTAGTAAGAACTACATCATCGCACATAGATACATCGAGCGAAAGGTGGCTTGCCGAAACCACTTTTTCATAAGTTCTGATGTCATGTGCTTCAATATGTCAAATCCACCATTCGTGGGACGGGTGGCGGCTAGTCAGATCACTCTGTCTCATTCGCTCGGTACATCAAAACCATTTGAAGTTAGGTGAACACCACCATGTAATGAACTCAAAAAGTTTAATCATTTGAAATGGATTAGCCGAGCATGGCAACCCATCGTACTTGTGTGCAAGTCTGCCAGTGATTCATGATTGAGGCTTTATAATAACCAACTCTCGGGTATGGAAGCATCATCTTATCCATCAGTGAGCAGTCTCCAAACTGGTTTGAGTTTCTCATCTCTACAAAAGTATTTTGGTGCCCACACAACTGAGGTATATGGACCTAGTTAAATCCAATGAGATTGGTTATTCGAGCAACATGTTAAATTTTCCTGCGAGTACGAAGGAAAGGGTAGTCGCGCAAATACTGGCGACTAAATTTCACACAGTACCTGTTACTGATTCTAGATTGGAAATCAGGCTAAATCCAATCATGAGAGATCTGGTTATCAACAAACCAGTTGCTAAGAAGAAATGAAGAAAGCGACAAAAGAAAGAACCCGTCGTTGAAGCGGCTGAAAGTGTTAGAGAGAATCAACTAGTCTGGTTAGATTCTTTTAAGGAGGAGCTAGCTAAGATGAAATGAGCCCTTAAATACAATTGAGTATATTTCAACGATTTTTGGACAGATGGTAGAAGAGGTAAGGAATCTTCGGAGATGACAGACCTGTTCTTGTACGATCTCTTTAAATATGGAAACTACTATTTTGAATTATCCCCTCTCATAATTTCGGATTTTAAATGAATATATAAGCGTAGTAGTGGATTTTGTACTACTTAGGAAAAGATTCCACTCGATGGTGATATGAATCTTGTTTCCTTTAATATTATGTGTCTTCTTGTAACTTATATGTCACTTTCAACTGTCTGAATAAAAATCTGAATTCATCTCACTCGCTTGACTCATTTTAAATAATACTTCAATGCAATTGTGTATTCCTCTTTCTTTGAATACTATGTAAATTTTCTATTAAACTCAGGTTTGTCGTCTTAATTAGCCTTTCAGACGTTTTTGCGTGCATAAAATTCAACTTGTGTACCTTTATTTATCGTGCAAAGTGACTTTATAAGGTAATTTCATGCTTCCACGCACCTATATCTGTTATACATTTCCTCTTCGTCGCGCCAATAACTTGCACGTACTACTTCTGCGTTGCGCACCAATATCCACTGCACATTGTTTCTGTATCGCACTCGGATATTCCACATGCATTTCTCTCTATGCATTGCACCATGCTAAAGTTCAATATGCCTCACCACGTGAAATACTCTGTATTCCCCATCGAATACTTTGTCTCTACCGCGCACAATCACCTGTGCGCACCCTTTCCTTCACTGTAGCGATACAACTCATACGCATATTGTGTGCGCACCAATCAAACTTCATTGTGCCTTACCATACCGCACACACCACTTCACCCTTACTATGTGTATGCACTCCACACAATGCTAAATTTAGCACACGCATCCCTACATATTATTCTTCCACGCAGTAGTTCAATTTCCATGAACGCAAATATACTATATACCATATTGTAATCTTGTCTCCATTCGACTTATTTGGCCCATTCAGGCTTAGTGTCGAAAACTGACGCTCTGATACCATATTGTAACGTACCTCCCCGGCCAACAACAGGCTGGGGAACGTCACTACTCAGACACTTAACTTAGTTTTGACAATATATGGTAACAACCCAGTATCCAACTGAGGTATGTCACATAATTTTTCTTTTTAAATACGTATATACACACACATGCATACATATATACCGAACTACATGCAATTAAACATATACATAAAACGCTCTAGCGGAAGCTTCACATATAAATCATAAACAAACAATTGCATTCTGTAAATATACGATTTTCATGTTGTATTAACAGTAATCACAGACATGCAGCATACACAAGGGTATACCCTCAAACATACAGACAGATATGCTCACACATGCAATAAAACCCATAAATTAACACATAAATGACAATGCAGCATGTAAATTCATCACAGCACGGATACTTATCTTGGTAAGAATGTCACCAACTGCATGCAAACCGTCCACGAACCTCCCAACCTTAGACCACACTGTTCATCACTCTCAACAGTGAGTCACCCCTGAGATGGGACTAGAATCCACTCGAGTAAGGGATTCCTAACCAGGCTAAATGTTCATGGTCAACAGAAAAGACTCCATCTCAGGTGCTCACTCAACCGACAGCCTACAACCTCTCATTCCCCACATGCCTGTCCTACCCAAGGAAGTGTGCCCCTTCTCTTCTCAACATTCCTTCAGCTGCTCCACTTCCCTTCCAGGGCTTCAGTAACAGGTCATACTGGATGTCTTAGAGCACTATAGTTGAAGTTTATCACCTTCAGGAAATCGATCCCCAACAATTCTCTTACTTAGAGAATTGCTCACTGACCTAACAACCCGCCTCTTCAATCCCGCTCCCAAACTGACAGGTACACCAACAGGAAAGTGGCCACGAAAACAGGTTCATGTATAGTGATAGGAAGGTATGAGGATAGCTCCCTGACTGACAGAATGTATTCCCCCCCAATAATGGTTCTCTGGTCCAAGGAAAAATGGTTAGCTTCCCCCAAAGGTACTAAGTCTCGGCAATAAGTATGCATGTCTCCAATTTGACACTTGTCATGTTGGAAGCTGCTCTGATACACTTGTCCACTTCTTTAGGACTTAGGATAAAATAATTATCCATATTTTATGTTCTAAGAAATATTAATTTAATATTTCTTTTTGTCTTAAGCTCTCTCGCTTAGCCCTTTCCTTAGCTTTTGGCCCTCCCTTTCCCTAACTGGTGGAATCTAGTCCCCCTTCTCTTTTATTATGGTCGATCTGTGCGCAACAATGTATTTTATATTAATCATGAGACATATACAAAATAGGTGCACTAGCCTTTAACATCTAGGCACTCTAGCCTAATTCTAAAACATAAGCATTATGGCTTATAATACTGGCCCACCAACCTATAATGCATATCATATACATAAACGTTCGTTGACCTTAATATTGCATGCACTTTAGTTACTACGCGTGGTATCTGTTGTCCTCAAGGTTGCGCACACTTTAGTTACTACGTGCAGTATCCAAAAATGTGCACACTACATCACTTTACTGCACAGTATATGTGCACACCATGCCATGAAGGGTGTATTACAAAAATGATGTCTAAATAGCTCACTAGCTTAAATATACTTGGATTACACTTGCATTTGGGTTCGGCCGAGGGATATTACAGTGTCACTTGCATTTATTCATGTTTCAATTATGCGATGTGCCCTTCAAGACACACTATGTGCTCCAAGGGTGCCACTCACATTTTGAATGATTTTTGTAGACGTCTAACCCTTGGAGTCAAAAATATGTCAGGTGACCTTGTGGGAGACTAAGGGCCTCTAAGGAATAAGGACCCTACCTTATTGCGCACCCCTTAGAATCTTCGTGAGCAATTGTCTCAGTCTACCCTCACGACATCGTGGATCTCTCGAACTAGGTAATCATTAACCTACAGTTCAAGCCATGACGAGAGTGCTAGTAGGTTGTGGCAGGGTTGTTGCCACACCTCTCCCTCAATATATATGGTTTCCATGCATGACCCCTTTACTTCAAATGTGATTCTGATTAGCAAGCAATCGTCAGCTTGCATCCATCAACGGAACATGTCAGTGATCCATAAACAACATCAGAATATACCTCGTCATATGTCACATATGCAATAACATAAATACTCAAACTATATACAGTCCACTTCCTGACTCGATCTAGAGTCCAAGGAGGTCCATAAATGCCATTGACATCCTCAATCAGTCAAGAGTCCTGCACACTCAGGAGTAACCAGTCAATATCATTTGTCTATACATAATCATAATATAACATCATAATCAATAGTCTCATCATCAAAATCCATAAGCGAAGTAGTCAGTTATATAATGAACCGGATCACTTGCACGTAAGTGTCCTCAATGATAAGTCACATCAGGTGCATGCAAGAGTGGGATGTTACATAAGCAGGGAAGACACAGTACACATAATTCCAAAGATGGAGAACGTTCTACCAATGAAGTTCATTTTGTACAACATGATCATGTAGAGGTTCATCCTGTATAAGATGATTAGGAAGCTAGATAAGGAGATGAAGTACATGATGTGGCCCTGTCAGGTAAAGAGAACGACTCTAATGTTGTTTTTATTAATGAAATAATTGTAATGATATAAACAAAACATATCAATTTAACATTTATTCATTATTTCAGTAGATCCTGGAACTTCAAAACAACATATTCCATGTCATGAGTACATGACCTGAAACACAATAAGATAAGATGCAAAGGCGACCATAAGAACTGATAAAGATGTTGTACAATATGATCACTCGATTTATGAATTTGTGAAAAGAAAAAATCCAAAAGAGAAGTGAGTGTAATAACATTATGACATATTATTTTTGATAATATAAACTAATGTCATGAAATATTTGTTTCCTATGAATGAATGAATTAATGTTATAAGTACTTAATGAATGGATGATGAATGTTTCTTTATGACGAAAAACACATATTTGCACATAAATTCATTTATTTTCAAGTACATGCATTGGGTATGGGTAATTGAGAGTGATGTGAGGAGGGGGAGGGGGGAAGGGGCCATATGAGCTTTCACCTTCACGTGGTTGGCCTTGTTCAATAGAGAATATTAAACTATTCTACAAATAGAAGCTCAATAAGGTAATGCTCTTTATTCTTATGTATTATATATTCGTTTAAATTTTGAAATGCATGTCTATTTCTTAAATTCGTTATCATGAATTTAACATTTCATGGTTTGTTGATTTCTACAGGACTTCGCACTAGGAATTGCAACTAATCACTAGTTTATCTGGAGAGGCTGCATCAATTGTACAAAAATGTACATAATTAATACTCATTAATCTGTCTTTTTATATGTTGTTTTATTTATTTACCTTTCATGTGCATTGTAGTGCTTTACTTCATTTATTTTATGTAGTTTATTTTATTCATTCATGAATGTATGCATCTCTACCCTAATAAACCTAATTCTCACTTTACCCTACCAACCCCTACCTTACCTTGCTCTCAACTTCCAACCCTAACTTGACGTAACCTATCTCGATCATCTTACATGCCCTATCTTTTCTTACCCTACCAACTCAACCTAGCCTAGCCTACCCTTACTCTAACTAAATCTAAATTAACTGTGTATTATATTGTACCCCATGGGCACCATTGATGGTGTGTACCATTTCATGCCAACACAGAAGCTTACATGGAACCAATATTGTTGGCATATTTTTTTTTTTTAAACCCATTTTTAACCTCAAAATTCCTCTAATGTAAGTGATTCAAAGAAATAACACTTTTCTTACATATTAGGGAACCCTTTTTACTTTACATCCTTTAATTATAAAAATAATTTGGCACCTTGGAGTGGTGAAACATTCATAGAGCAGGGCCAAAAGAGTTGTTGGCCCTAATCTTTTGTGCTACTTCACAAGGGGCTATGGCATTATCTATTCAATAAAACTCGGTAAGTTGGATAAAAATAAAACTAAAGATATCATGTCACAAGGGGTTATGGAATTATATTCTCAATAAAACTCAATAGGTTGGGTTCAAAAAAAACTAAATATCTCATGTACATACATTTGAATCTCCACCTTATCTCCATAAGGTAAGAAGAGTATCATTTAGGGTGTTTGAAGGATTGGGTTGTGGATCATAATAATCCTGGCTTGGACACTACTTTTCCCAATTTTTATTTAGGTGAAGTTTCTTCTTCATTTGAAGTAGAGGCTTCTTCAGGTTTGACCCCACAAGGAGCTTCAAATGCCTCTCGCGCACCTAAGAGAAATTGTATATGATGATGTACAAATTGATGATCATTTTTTTAGAGAAATAAATTTACCTCATCCTCCCATGTATTAAGCATTCATAACAAGGACATCGGTACCTTGCCAATGACCAAGGAATTCTCCCCTCTTCCTTAATATATGTTATATATATACCATATATAATATATGTTATATAACATATATAATATATAATATATATAACATCTATTATATATTATATAACATATATAATCTATGTTTTTTCCGAAGGAAAAAAGCATAAATTTTATTAAAGAGTATAAAATTTACATTATGAAGAATGCATGTAAAGACCTGCATTTAATACTGGAAATATCTCTACTACCAAGACTGGAAACTGAAGTCATAGATACACAGTTCACAAAAGAGTGCCTTTTGCTAATCTCTCTGAAAAAAAACTATGCTTCTAAAAATTGGAAATCATAAAAGTCTGCATCATATAAATTATAGAAACTATATAAAATTTTGAATATGCCTCATGGGGACCCCTCCCAAAAATGATGATAGTCTGTAACCTGTCCAATTGATTGTATCCGAACTATCGATAAAAAGAGAAAAAACTTAGGCATTGGAACATGGTTGACCCATTTGTTCTATAAAAGGTCTGTGATAATTTTCATCGCTATGCCCATCCAAGAACTCTATGATGCTCCCATGCACGAGAGCCATAAGTGTGTCCTCTTTAGATAAGGTGTATGTTGTGCCATTCCTTTCCTTGTAGACATGTTTGAATGATAGATTTGTAAATATATTTGCAATTAAAAATAAGTCTTCAAGGATATAAGTAATGTGTATGTTATGACACATTTGAGTTTTCCTCAACCAATTTATGACCACCATTGAATCTCCAAATATCTGAAGGTTTAAGATCCCTTTTTCCCTAACAAAAGTGAGCAAGAGATTTAAGGTCATAATTTCTTCATAATTATTTGTTCCCTGTCCCAAACCCCACTTTAACTTATAGAAATGAGATGGGGAGAGATGGACACTCCCTCCCCCATAATTATCTCTGTTGTCCTAGGGGNNNNATCGGGAAGCAACGCATTTTTCTTGAAGATAGTTATGTTTCTAGCAAGCTGGATTCCCTAGTGAATGAGGAGGGGTAGAGCCTTGATATTTTTATTTATATGGTCTTGTACCCAAGTCTTCCAGGCCTCTTCGATAGAGGGCCCATTCTAGGAGCATGTTTGACCTAAAGCAGATGAAGCAACTCTCCAAGTTTGGATTGAAAAAGGGAATCCCAAGAACATGTGTGGAGATGTTTCCTCATCCCCCTTGCATATAGAGCACCAACCCAGGCCTTCCAATCCCCTGAATTTCATTATGTCCCACATGGGGACCTTTTTCCTTAAGAGGCACCACATAAAAAATATTTCCTTAAGAGGACATTTGGATTTCCATATCCCCTTCCACCACCAATCGGGGGCTTCTTGGATGAGATTGGTCATTAGGAAAGAATAACCCTCTTTTGGAGAATATACCCTGAAAGGACTGAGTTTCCAAAGTAGTTCATCTTCCTAATATTTGATTATGATGTGGCTTATCTTGAGAACCCAGATGTAATCATTCCAAGGTACTGTAAAATGATCTTCTAAATTCAGAGCTTGAGCATCTTTCCATCCTCTGCTGCAAATCAAAGTTTGTTTCTCATCTGCAATCTGGTTCAAATGGAAAAAACCTCTCTCATGCAAATTATGAATTAATTTTTGGGGGAGAATGTGTTGATCGTTGTTTCTCGACCATGGATCCCTACCAAGTCTGATAGAATTTCCTTTGCCAAGTATGATATATGTTATAACATATATTATATATGTTATATAATATATAAAATATATTATATATGTTATAGCATACATTATATATATATATATATATATATATATTTAACAGGAACAATTCTGTTTTGGTATTAAAATTTCTGGCATAAATGCCCATTTACAATCTTTCCAATTTGTCGGGACAACTCCCATTGTTCCTCTATATTTAGGATTCCCCCGTCTCTAATTTTTGCATATCGGTGCTTCATGGACTTCAGATATCCCTTTAACGGAACGGATTCCCGTAACTTGAAAACGCATACAAACTGCTTCAGCAAAAGACAAAAAAACATAAGAACACTTCTAAGGAATTGGAAACCAGTTTTCCTTATTGTTCCATACTAGAGTGCCCGCAGGAAGAAGAGCAGCTCTATTTGCTTCTGTGCCTACCTCTTTGTTGTTTCCCCTCAGAACATGGAAGAAGCTAATATTTTGAAAGAAGATGACATTCTTTATAATTCTCTCCATCGATCTAGATAGTCGTAGATCCTTCTGATTTGAGTTTTCCACTAGCATTTTTATGAGAGTCTGAGAATCGCCAATGATCTTTACTTCCTTGATTCACATCTTTTGCAAGATCTTGAGGCCTTGAAGAAATGCCATCACCTCTACCTAGGTGTTGGTATTTTGACCTAGACCCCATGCATACCTGTGCTCAATTTGTCCTTGCTTGTTTTTTATGACTCCCCCTGCACTTGCATTTCCCAGATTGCCTTTTGCCGTCCCATCGAAGAACAAGGAGTAGCAATCCATTTCATTGTTCCAATTTCTGAAGCTTTCTTCTGGCATTCTAATTTTCCAGTCCTTTCTCTTTTCCACTTGGATATCTGCATTGGAGTAAATCAATCCCAACATTTTTCCCCACTCCTCCTCATGAGAGGAGAGGTTTTTATCTGTGAAGCTACACATATGCTCATTCAGGAATTCTTTGAGGGAGACTATTTTCCTAGTCATGATGACTTTTGCATTGTGCATTTTCCCTTGGAAGATCCTGCTATTCCACTCCAACCAGATTTGCCAGCAGGTAAGCTTTGGCAGGACCAACAACGTGGCCTTGAACCAACTATTATTTGGGAACTGTCCGGGGTAACAATGCAGCCAATTAGTGTGTAATTCTACAATATTTGTTGGAAGTGTTGTGTTCACTTGGCAGTGGGACATTACTTCGCCCCAAACTTCTAAAGCGTATCTGCATTCCAGCATGATGTGATTAGCGTTTTCTTCATTTTCCAGACACATGGAACATCTAGAGGGGCCATGCAATCCTTTCTTTGCTAGATTGTCTGCTGTAAGCACACAATTGTGAAAAAGAAACCAGTTAAACAAATCAATTTTGGAGATGCATTTTTGTTTCCAGAGACCTTTCCATAGCGATGGGCATGGGGGAGCATATGGAATTGCTCGTAGCAACTTATAACCGTGTGCGACAGTGTATACACTGGAGTGCGGCCCCCAGTCTCTCTGATCAATCTTCTTTTCATGCGCTGGATCCTTCCCTTTAAGCTTGGCACACAAGTTCAACCAAGCATTTTCTAGATTACTCGGCAAATTCGGCTTTCTCCACTCCAGCCAGACGTTTTCTTTCCAAACTGAGATATCCCACAAAAAGGCCAGGCCCACATTCTTCATCCATAGATGCAATTCTTGAAGCTCCTGGACATCCGCAAGGGGATACTCGTTCATTATTCGATCTTCCCAAATCTTTATAATTTTTCCATTCCCCGGGATCAAGTATAAATTGTCTTGAATGAGCGCATGGGCTTGCATGCACAATTTGTGAATTTGAGATCCATTAGTGACTTTGACTGGATTGTCAAGGCAGTGTTTTCTTGGGCCCATAAAATATTTCTTCCAGAGTGCATGTTGTGCCCAACCAGCCTTAGGAGCAATCTGCCTCCAGAGAATTTTGCTGCCCAACGCTAAATTGTGCGTTCTCATATCTTTGAAGTTCAGGCCTCCCTCTAAAAGTGGCTTGGTGACTTTGTCCCAATTGACAAGAGGCAGTCTGTCTTTGTTTTGTTTACCTCCTTTCCAGAAGAAATTTCTTACATATCCTTCCATCTTCCTGAGCATTCCAAGGGGAGATAGCATAAGGGAAGCTTGATAGATTCAGAGACTATTTAAAACCAATTTTATGAGCACTGTCTTCCCTGCAATATTCAACCAAGAAAATCCCCAGGCCTGCATTTTATTTTTAAATTTATCAATGATGGGGGTCTAGTCCTTACTTGTAGGATTTTTCTGAAAGATAGGTAGCCCAAGGTCCTTAAACGACGTCCAATGCATGGATCCGCCAAATCCTCAGCATCTGGCAATGGAATTGAGGTCGTTTTGCGTCACGTTCCAGCCATAGAAATGGCATTTTTCTAAATTCAATCTGTTGCCCGAGGCCTCGTAGAACTCGTCCACCACCAACTTGAATTGTCTGGCAATATGAACAAAAGTTGCCCCAAGGAGGAGGGAATTGTCTGTGAATAAATCATGATTGATTTCTTTTACTCCTCTCACTATTTGGAGGCCTAAGATATCCTGATCAATTCTGCTTTTTTCCAGGGTGAAGCTTAAGGCAGAGGCTTGGAGAACAAAGAGAAGAGGGGAAAGAGGGCATCCTTGCCTTAGCCCACATGTGGCTTTAAAGAATTATGTTGCTCTCCCATTCACCAGCGGAGTGATCCAGGGCTCGGATATACAAGCTTTGATCCAATTAATAAAGCCACGCCCAAAACCAATTTTTTGCAAAACTTCGAAGAGAAAAGAGTGCTTGACCCTATCAAACGCATTTGCAAAGTCGAGTTTAACTATCATACCTTTTTCTCTTCCCTTCAGGCTTGAGTGAAGCGCTTCTTGGACTAGAATTATATTGTCCGCAATTTGCCTTCCCTGAACGAAGCCCCCTTGATTCTCTGGTATGAGGTCTGAAAGAAGCCCTTTCAATCTGCTGGCAATCACTTTTGATATGATCTTGTATCAAATGTTGCACAAAGAAATGGGGCGAAACCTGTTGAAGGAATGTGCTCCCTTTTCTTTCGGAATGAGGGTGAGGAACATGGAATTCGTGCTGCCCCCAATTTTCTTACATTCTTGGGATTTTAGAACCATTTTATGTAAGTCTTTTTTCACAATCTGCCAACAATATTGAATAAAATTTGTCGTGAACCCATCTGGGCCTGGGGCTTTATCAGGGATCATGGCAAAAAATGTGTCCTTTATCTCTTTCCTAGTGACCTTAGCATCTAGCTTCTGATTCATTCTATCTATGATTTTAGGAGGTATCTCATTTAGAAGCTTATCACTGTGTCCCTGCACCTCTACTTCATTAAAAAGGATTTTGAAATGATTGAAGGCAACCTTTTTGATGCTTGGGAAATCGCCATACGTTTGAGGGCCATCCTTAATTTCTGAGATGGAATTGTAACCTCTCCTAGCTTGGGCTTGCTTATGGAAATAGGAGGTGTTTCTGTCTCCATATTTCAACCACGGGCTTCTGGATTTTTGCCTCCAGTATTCCTCCTCTTGTCTGCAAGCGTTCTGAAGCTTTTGCTGCAACTCTTCCTCCCTTTTTAAGATAGCGCTCGAGATTTCAACCTTTTCCATAATGACTTGATGAGTCTCAAGATCTACTTGGATTTTTTTTCTTTCATCCTCAGGACTAGGGATGGTTTTAGCCTAGATTTTCAAGGCTAACTTCACTCTTCTTATCTTTTCCTCCCAAACATAGAATGGGGATCCTGTGACCGGCCTCCTCCATATTTCTTCAACCTTCTTTGAAAAATCCTTTTGACTTATCTAGAGAGGAATAAATCTAAAGGGAATGGGGCCTAAATTCCTTTGGGGAGTGAGAACCAACATTATGGGCTTATGATCCGAAGTGTTATTAGAAAGAATCTTCATTTTCACATCGATGCCAAGAAGAAGGTAGGAACTTTGGAGAAGAAACCTATCTAACCTGGCAATGATATGCCCAGGGACTACTCGCTTATTTGACCAAGTGTACTTACCTCGAGAAGGCTTGACGTCGAGCAAATCCCAGTCTTGGATGAGGTTCTCCACCCACTCTCGAGCCAGATCTCTTACAATGCAGCCCCCACACTTTTTTCTCTGACTGAGGGAGATGTTCAGGTCCCCTATGATTATAATATTTTCCAGGACTCCCTCGTCTGCTAGGTATTTGAGAGAGTCCCAACAAAATTTCTTTTCCCCTGCATTTACCAGAACATAAACATTGAAAAGGCTGAAAACCTCCATCGAATCTTGATGTTGAAATTTTGTAAGAATCCAGTTTACATTTTTTTTTTCCAGCTACCATCTTATATTTGGAGTCGTTCCAAAGAATGCCAAGACCTCCCGAGGCTCCTCTGGCTGAAATAGCATTTATCCCGCCTTTTTTCTAGTATATTTTCTGCTTTGGAGGAAGATATTTTCCTCCAGTTTTGTCTCCTGGACTAGCATTTTGTTTGTGTTTTCTGTCTTGATTAGGGCCCTCATGGATTCTTCTTTCGTCTTGCTTCCCAAACCTCTGCAGTTATAGGAGATCACTTTCATTATTTATTTTTGTGAGAGTGCGGGCCTCCCTTGGAGCCCTGTCCCTGATTTCTTGCCATCTTTGGGGTTTTGGCCAAATTTGTTTCCAAGGTTGGCTGACTTCCCTGCGCTTTATCTTTGTATGTTTCTTTTTATCTCTTCTCCCTGGATGACATCCTTCCCCTTGTCGATATTCATACCATGGATATAGAGTCTCCTATCTCTCCTTCCTCTTTGGATTCTTCCGAGCCTTGGCTTCCCCCATCATTGGACGTGCCCTTGTCTTTGAATCTTTCTGATTCTCTTCCCACATGCCTTGCTTCTTTTGTCACTGTGTCCTCAACATCCTCCTTATCTTGAGTTCTTGCAATCTCCATCTGCTCGTTCTGAATCAGCTCCCCTTCAGGGAGTTCTTGAGAAGCCAGACCAAGGGTTTCGAACATGTTTCCTGACTCTTTTGACTGGAGGTTTTTCTGGGGCGCATTTTTATCTTTGGTCTGATTTCCTTTACTCTTCCCATGCCCTGTCGTATTTGAGGTCTTTGGGTTAGATTTGGATCTCTTAACCTTCTTCCATCCTTCCTCTTTTCCCTTATCTTCCTCACTATTTTTTGGGCAGTTTTTGGCAAAATGCCCGTATTCATGACACCCTCGGCACTTGAACGAAAGTTGTTCATAATCCAGTTTCTGTATATGAGACCAAGTTCCAACCCTGATTTTGATAGCCTCCGAGAGCCCTACCTCAAGATCCACCTACACACATATTCGGGTGCAGTCATATTGTTCTTTCTTATGTGCCATGTCAATGAATTTGCCCAACGCATCTCCTATATGTTTCATTGAGTCCCAATTCCAGCAGTGAATTGGGAGATTAGGCATTCTGACCCACAGTGGAACTGCTGAGGGAATGTCCTCTTCTGGGTCGAAATCCAGAGTCCATTTATTCGGATACAGTCCTTGAGGTCCCATAAAGTATGGGCCATTCCTGAAGATCAAATCCTTGTCGTCTCTGGAGGTGAATTCAAAGAGAAAATAGCCTCTGCCCAGGAAATGAGAGGTAACATTCTGCTTAATCAACGACTTCCAATTTCTTATGAACCAGGTTTCAGTGGCTTTGGGGGATGGCCACAGGTCGGTGAACTGCCCAACTAGCGCGCTCTTAGTCAATGACAAGGCGAATTGTATGGGCACGTCCGATGGGAGGGAGACCTCCGACATTTCTTTCACTCTTTTAACAAACTTCGAACTTTCCACCTTTTTCTTCTTGGGCAAGGAATTGATCAACGAGCAGAAGGCAACATCGTTTGGAGTGGACAGAGGGGGTTGGGGAGGAGAGGAGGCCCTAGGTGAGCCCTGCTCCTCCATGGTTGCAGCAACCCTAGCAGCAGGACTACATAGTTACAACGCGCGCGAGTTTTCCTTCACCATAT
>ML799639.1:9442-87140 GCA_009831015.1 Picea engelmannii
AAAATTACTTAAAAAAAACCTTTAGAAAAACTCAATTTTAAAAGACTTTTTTTAACACAAAATTCAAAATAAAATAAAAAAAAAAAATTGAAAAAAAAAAACTGAAATAAATAAAAATCTAACTTAAAAAAATAAACAAAATAAAAAACCACACAAAAAAATTTAATTTTAAAATTTGAAATGCAAGGGGGTGGGGAAGGGGGAGGATAATGCCCGATATCACCCCTTTCCCATTTGTGTAAGGAGGGGTGATATTGCCCTCCCCCTTCTCGAGCACCCTTTGCATTTCAAATTTTAAAATTAAATTTTTTTATGTGTGGTTTTTTATTTTGTTTATTTTTATTTTTAAATTTCATTATTTAAGTAAGGAAAATTTTAAGGATGAAAATTTATATTAAAATGTAGAAACATGAGCTAATCTTACTAGTTATTAATATGCAAAATGTAAAATGTTTGATTTCCTGCAATGGTGTCAACCGTCAAGGCCAATGTTTCAAGCAAGTCACAGTTTTAACCACCAAACAAAAAGTGGGTGCTACCAGTGACACCACTTTTTGAAATGGGCCACTAAATACAACCTAAAAAAAACGAGAACTCTAGAGGGTTCTCATCAACTTTGTTTTTAATACAAGGATGTGAATGACACAACTTCACAATAATGGAAAATATTACATACATTCACCGAAACAAAATTTTGAACATGAATTCCATCTTTACATTGAAAGTAACAATGTGACATATGCAACATTGTTACTCGCAAAATAACACTCTAACACCGCAATAACATTACGTGATGCCGTGGCGAATGGTTCTAGGGGTAAATTTAGTGATGAACCAACAAGGTATCAAACAACATTCCATCTTCAAATAATTGTAATTGATATATTTTTTTCTAAAAGTGAGATGAAATTTATATATGATTTTATCTTTGTCTACAAAGGACAATTTCTTTAATTTTATACTTTGTACTTCATAATTTATTATTTGTATATTATTTAACTTTTACAATGAATAATTAATGTGTTATATTAGTGATTTATCAATTATCTAAATGTCTTTTCAGAATGCTATCTTATCTTTTATGTTTACCTAAAATTATTAATCATTCTTTGAATATGGAAATCATAATATTTGTTTAGTTAGGTGTTGGTTGTATGATAATTAGGGCATGAAAAGAAGTGTCAATCAACCATGCAAGAGCTAATGACTATAGTAAAAATTCAATAATTCGTAGTAAATATATATTTCCTTGGATACCAATTCAAACATTTCGCACCTTGTTTAATCACAATTCATACCCGTCAAACACCAACCTCTATTTAAATCCGACTTTGTCTCTGTGTGAGGATGTGATCAAGACAACTTGGGCGTAAGAATCATGCCACTTCAACACAAGTAACATCCCTCTACTAGACTTATCATGACATGAAATTAAAATCGCGAGCATTGTTCACATTGAAATCCCTCCTTCCAAGCAAGCCAAGCTCATTAATGAGATTGACATCTATTCAATAAAACAAAATCTCCCACTTGTATTCCATAGACTCATCTTGGACATGTTCATTATTGGTGGCATTAGAGGAGGCGTCATGATATACATGCAAAGGATCTCCATTGACATGTCTTGGATTGCGGCTCAAGGTTTTCCCAGTTTTATGTTATACGATCTACATGTAAGCCTATATGGTAGCATGATAGTTAGAGTGAGGGTACTATGTTGGGAATCCTCTATTATATTGTAGAGTGATAGTTAGACTGAAGTACTATGTTGGGAAGGGAAGTGAAGTGGAGTCACCATCTTATTTTTGTGTTTATGAGATATTAGAAAAACTAAGTTATTTAAAATAATAATTATATTAAATTTTCTTAATATTCTATGGATTTGGGGGTTTATGTGTGAAGAGTTGATTAAAGTTAACTCACTATAACAAATAAATAACCAACAAAAGAAAGGAGGCAAACTAGGGTTTATCATATCCTTTCACTTTGGTGCATTGATTACCTACTTGCATGAAAGAGAAGTATATAAATGAAAAAATATGTAGCCTAGTTAAATCCTCATAGTAATATATATCTTCATGCCCAATCCCACCACCATTCTTAAAACTCCTGTATCTAGAGCCATTCAAATATTCGCCACCCAACACCTAGACGAATAAAGATCCATCCTCACTAATTCCCTCCAAGTTGATGGCTATTCTATTTCCCAAATTGACAGAGCTTTTCGCTTCATTCTCCATCCAAAAACTAAGACCCCCCTTCTTGCCTCTTCTCCTTGAGGCCAAATTTTGCTTCCTTACATTTATGGAATCACCAATCATATTTCCAAGATCTTGGCCAAAAAGAATATCAAAACTCTTTTCAAAACTCATAAAATCCTAAATTAGTTATTTAGAAGGGTCAAATATAAATTCAACCCTATGCTTTCTCATGGTTTTTATTAGATTCCCCGCTCTTATGGGAAATCCTAGATTGGCCAAATTGATAGATCCATCCAAACCCATCTCAAAGAACACATTGTTGATACATTTCATAATCATCTCTAAATCCATTATTGTCGAACATTCCCATAATGCCAAACACCTTATATGCTTTAATCGAACCAAAATCTTCATGTAAACTCTATCATGTATCATTAAGGAAGTCCTTGAAATTGAAAAACAACCTAACAATATTAATCAGGAAGATAGTTACAAACTTAGCCATCCTGGGAAACCCATCATCCATTGTCTTTTTCATTAACCCACACTCCCTCCACCAATTTTGTTCTCACGTTCAATAATTGTTTTAGATTCTAATATTTAAAGATTTCATCCCTAACATCTCATTTTAACCTATTGGAATCTCTTTTGATTGAATTTGTTAACTCTCTCTCTCTCATTCTGGTTGGGGAATATTTGTATCAAAGGTGGCCAAAATTGGCAGTCAATTATAGAGAAAAATGACATGCTAAAAATTTTCGGTTAGCACCCCCATCAAATTTTCCTTATTTTTAGCTATATACACGATCCTTTTCAGTCTCATTGAGGCTACAAAAATGCTAATATTGCATATATACTACCTATAGTAAACATTCAAGATGGATATAGATTTAAAAAACATATTAAAAACATTTATTCCTAACCACTTGCCTTTGTTGGATATGATGGTTGATCTCTTCCATTGGGTCCTTTGATTGCTCTATCCTCATTGATCCTTTTAGTTTGATTAACGCTGGGTGCTGTTAATTCCAACCATATGCTCCATTCTGTTAATTCCAACCATATGCTCCATTCTCATGCTAGCTTGGGTGTGTATATACTTAGGGGATAGTGGATTGATAAGTAACCCCAATTTTCCTTAAAGATCCTTGCGGAAAGCTAGAGGCTTCATTTACTAAGCCATCTGCCCTGTAATTGAATTCTCCCAAGACATGAAAGAGCAAGAATTTGGCTAGCTTTTGAGAGGACTTTTTTATTCAGGAAATAATTGAAGCTATTTGAGAGTGTTTTGGATGTTTTTGATGGGTCAAAGACTTTATGACTAACTTGGAATCTCCTATGACCACCAATTATTTTATTCCGAAGTCGAGAGTGATAGATAAACCTTGAAAAATAACATATGCTTTAACTTGATTATTAGTTGCAATTCTTAAACCCCAAGCATAAGCATATTTTTGTTTACCTTCAATATCAATAATGACCCCTCCTACTCCTACTCCTACCACCCCTGGATTTCCCTTCAATGCTTTATCAAAGAAAAGGATATGCGAGTTCTATATTGTTTTCCACTGCTCTAATTCTTGCTACCCTAGCATGATTTACTAATCGAAGGGTACTAAATGGTTCTTTAATCTTGGAGTCATTGGAGGTTCTTCGAATTGTCTCATCCATTCCATTTCCTCTCTGTCAAGTGTTTGCTTGTTTTGGAGGGGTAAATTTTTTATTATCAGGTTTTCCATCCTGAGGCTTTTAGCTATATTGACCATCGATACCAGAGATTCTAAACAGTAATTAAAGATGGCTCTGTTTCTGGCAAGCCACAGTTTCCATAATAAATATTTGGGTAGAGCTTCCCATATCCATCTGAAGATATTTTTTTCTTTGAGATCCCCCTATATATTCTGGTCCAACGAGTGAAAACTTCATTCCAGTATGATGGCTTCAGAAATATATGGGATAACTCTGCAAAATATGTTTCCCAGACTTGGATTGAGAAAGGAAATTCTAGAAATAGATGCTTACAGTTTTCCTTTGCATTCCTGCACAACACACACCAACTTGGGCATTGGATTCCTCTTTTCTGATGGTTGTCCGTGATCAATTTCTTCCATGAACCAGTAGCCAAAAAAATCATTAACTTTTGGTATACCATACCTTTTTCCATATTGTAGAGCATTGAGGTAGTGGGAGAGATTGAAGTTGATGTAGATATCCTTCTTAACAGAAAATCCCAAATATCCCCAACCACGTCGATCTGATGATTCCACGTTGATCCGATGATTGTGCATTCCTTGAGAAGCATAGACAAAGAATAAAGAAGGGGATGCAAGGAGGGTGGGGGCTCATCAAATTTCCATCCCAGCCAATTTCCCGAAGTCGAAGATCATTTCGATATATCAAAAAATGTGAGTTGGTTTCTTTCATTTAGCCAAGTTTTAAGAGGAATAAGCGCCAAGTTTTAAGAGGAATAAGCTTTGAGAAACTCTCAACGAATTGTGACCCATTATGCTATTTTTCCATATCCTTATATATTTTCCATTTCTTGGAACCCATGTGAGTTTTTCCCAGATTAGAGGGATTTCGATTTGAATAACCTCCATAAATGGGATCCTTTTTTGTTATTTTTCTCCTCTTCTCTACATCTTTTCCTGCTTGACCCAATGAAGTACTTTTTCCAGAGTACCTTTTTCCACCAATCAACTTTCCCAATAATCAATCTCCATACCATTTCCCCTCATTGCTAAGTTGAGAAGTGTTGGATCTCTAATGTCCAAACCTCCTTTGTCTTTGGGTTCTCTTAGAATTGGCTAGCTTACCAGGTGATATGTCTTTGTGTCAAATTTACCTTCATGCCACAAAACCTTCTCAAATCTTAAGCTATTCTTTTCTTTATTCCAATTAGAGCCAACATAGCATAGCACTGGAAGATATGGAGGGAAGAAATAACATATTTGACAAGAATGGTGTGTCTGGATGGATTTAACCACTATGAGCCCCATTGCTGAAATTTACTATTGATTTTGTCCAGGATGCTTTTCCATGACTCGGACGATGGGTTACTTAAGGAGAGAGGCATACCAGGGTACTTGAAGGAGGTCCACTTTTCTTGAAAGGGAAACTTCGTGATTTTTGAGATGCATTGTAGGAGTTTCAAGCTTGCATTTCATCCAAATATTTGACTCTTTTGCTTGTTGAATTTCCCCCCTGAAGCACGAATAAAGGAATAAAAAATAGACTTGAACTTGGATGCAATAACAAAAGAAGATCCTCCAATCAACATGGTATCATCCACAAATTGCGAATGCTTTATGATATTTACTCTTACAAATTTTATTCTCATTAGGTTACCAATTAACCTCTCATAATCCAACATCCTACTCAAGGATTCAACCATCATAATATAACGAAGAGGGAAGAGAGGGCATCCTTGTCTCAACCCTCTACTAATATGGAAGAAACAGACTAGCCTACCATTCACTAGCGGGGAAATCCATGGTGTGCTAATGCAATAATCTATCCATCTAATGACCAAAGGAATGAAGCCAAATTTGTGCATGACATCAAAGAGGACTGAATGGCTCACTCGATCAAATGATTTTTCCATGTCTATTTTGATTATCATACCTTTATCCTTATTAGCTTTACTGGAGTGGATAACCTCTTGAACTAGAATTATATTGTCTAATATCTGACTTTTCTACATGAATCCCCCTTGGTTCTATGATATTATCGTTGGGAGCACCTTCCTTAATATGTTTACCATTATTTTCGTCATTATTTTGTAGGAGGCATTGCATTGAGAGATGGGTCGAAACCTAGAAAATGAAGAAGGGTTTGACTCTTTTGGAATCAAACCTAAGAAAGAGGAATTTGTATTACCCCCTAGCCCATAATATTTTTGCGCATACCTTAGCATTCATAATAGATCATACTTATTTAACTCCCAACACACTCTATAGAAATGTATGGTAAAGACGTCTGAACCTGACACCTTGTCCGGATCTAAGATCCAAACTATATTAACCACTTCATATTCTTCGATTTGATTTAGAATATTTGCATTGTTCTACAGGGAGACAAGCAAGGGGATGTTGTTGAGAACTTTAGTAGTAATAATTGGGTATGCTCCCTCCTATTATGAATATAGAGCTTGAAAATGCTCCTTGGCTACAATTTTTATTTCCAGAAAATTTGCAACCTTTCTACCATATTCTAATGCAATTTATTTAACGTTATTCCTTTGCCTCCTAGCCCTGGCTTTATGGTGAAAGAAGGTTGTGTTGTGATCCCCATATTTTAACTAGAGGCTTCTTGACTTAAGTCTCCAATTTTCTTCTTCAACTCTAAGAGTTTTGACAAATTTTGTGCTCTACTTGCTATAGCTCTTTCGTCACTTGTCCCACTTCTACCTTTTCTTAAACTAAATTAAGTTGATAGAGCAACGTATCCTTTGAGGATGGGGATGTGTATGAGTGTTAAAGCCAATTTTTGAGAGCCAATTTCACTGACCTCAACTTCTGCTCCCAAATGTAAATAGGTGAGCTCACAATCCAAGTGCGCTAGGAATTAGAGATAATGTCCATCGCTTTTTAATCTTGCAGACACAAATGGTTAAATATGAAGGGGAGGGGACCATAATCATGGGAATCTTCAAGAACAAGAGGATTTGGTTAATGATAAAAATTGTCAGAAGGAATTATTTTAGAAGAAATGAGAAAATATTGAGATAAAATTTTGCTATGAACCGAAAAATGATCCATCCTTGCTTCTATATTCCCCGGCCCAATTCTTTTATTTGACCAAGTGAACTTCCCTTTGGAAGGCTTAATATGCACTAGGTCCCATTCAACCATTAGGTCCTCTAGATTTTCATGGAAAGGATCTCTCACAATGTTGCTCTCTCTTTTCTCCTTATTATTCAGAGAGACATTGAAGTCTTCTCCTATGATGCTATTATGTGACTCTTCTGAATTTTGGAGAGACAAGAGCGAGTTCCAACAAAATTATTTTTCTTTGTAAGTCATCAACATGTAAACATTTACCGGAATAAACTTCTTTCCTATTTGGATATGTACAAAACTAGTAAGAAGCTAGTGTTGGGTACTAAAGGAGTTTACTAGCTTCAAAATAATGATGTTCCATATTATACAGAGTCCCCCTGAAGCTCCTTGAGAACTTACTGCAATACCCTCTTTAGCACGCCATTGCTTTTTAGAAGATAAAAAAGCTTTGGAGCCTTCATATTCATCTCTTGTTGCAGAAGCCCCTCAATGATTCACCTTTGTTCTTACTCCCTAACCCTCTGTAGTTCCAAGAGGTAATTTTCCTTATTGGTGACTCCACTAGGTAAATGTGAAAATGAGCCTTATTTGCCCATAAATAGACCAATTTTGGGCCTTTTTGGGGCCTGAAACAACCATTTTTAAGCATGTACTGAAAACACACCTTTCACTACTTCTAATTCATGCTTTGATATTGTATTTTATGAGTTTTCATTATGTAATTGAACCTAAGGTCTAGTGTTTTTGAATGTTTTTTATAGGACTTGGTGACATTTTATTTGGTATTTTCCATGGTAGTGTCCACTGAACCATGATGTATGCATTTCGAGCTAGAATATAGTTATAGGTTCTTCCCTTCAATCCGATCTTGCATTATCAACCATCCCATTTTCCGTCATTGTACCTTAGGTTCAATCTCGCTATGTTGCGACATTAACCCTTCTCTTTATTGCATGTCATAACTTGTGCAGTAGTGTCTACCCTTCATGGGCACCCTAGTTAGCATTCCCTTTTCCATTTGGTTCTCATGTTGCAATTATTTGTAGGTCCGGGAACCCATATTTAGCCCCACCATGACTAAAATTTGAGACCTCATTCTTCTCTTTTAATATTTTCCTGACCATGTCCTGAAGGGGTTTCTGTCATCACTTATAATGATTTACGGTTGCATAAACTTATTATTTATTATGTCCTAGCGCACACTGCTATGCTATTTTTTTCTACGATCCCACTTATCACCATTGTAGTCACATTTGACCTCTTTCCATTTTCATTGAGTTTCTTTTGTTTTGTGACCTTTACCCTTGGATAAAAATGCTATGAGTGGACATCACATGCCCAATACATTTTTTGCATTTTATTTGCATAGGTCTATTCCATGTGCTTGGAACATATTAACATGCCATTGAGCTATTCATTTTATCCACTTGAGCATAATTTTACCTCTTTCCATGCTCATAAAAACATGAAAAATACACACGGAGAATACTTTTATATCTTTTTTGCACTCATAAAACCATAAAAAAGACACTAAAAAACAAAAAAATAAAAAAAAGAGGGGGAGAGGGGAAGAGCCTCGACCCATATCCAGTTGAGTGGCATCCATCAGTCATTATCTCCCTTGAACATGGCACCTATTTGCATCTTTGTCTTATAGTTTGCATTTATATTGCCTAGGAGTTGTACAATGATTATGAGTAATTTAATCCTCTATTTGGTTACTCTTCCACTCACTATGGAGAGTGATTCAATGCCTCATGTGTTGTTGCAATAGATTGTTGGTCCTCTTGAGTTAGTGATGCTATATGTTCGAGGGAAGAGTAAGCATGAGTCGACCATTATGTAGTCTTGTTCACATTTCATGTCGTCCATCCCTATGTTAGTTGTACTTGGTGATTTATCTCTTCACATAATCTCTCAATTATAGTTTCTTGTCAATTGATGGGGTATACATTAAGGCCCTCTTTAGACAAACTTCCTGGTTCCTTGAGCCATAAGACCCTTCCTTATGCCACTTGTTTCCATGTATTTTGATAATGTATCTCAGTCATCAATTCCTCTTTCGACCTCACACATTAAGGGGCATCTGTTACACATGTATTTGTGACCCTAGGACTTGAAGAGAACCAAATGATGTTTTCATGTCGAAATCATGAGAACATTTGTTGTAAATCACCACATTGGAGCTTGATTGTGCCTTTCCTAAGAAAAAGGGTAGTTGGTTGTGGAATCCTCATAGATAATTTAATGCCAGTCACTGGTTTTCCATACACAACCTATGGCCACACCCTCGATCTTCTAGATTTGGAGAGTTCTAAGGAGATCAATGAGAGATGGGTTGGCCTTGATGCATTATTGAGGATAGAACTTGTGCATGACCTATTTCCAATATTATCTACATTCCTATAAAGAGAGGCCAAATTGAGGGAATGGGAATGTAATATCATAGCTAATACAAGGGTCCTCATGCTAGTGAAAATAAATCAAGAGTCCTTTCATAATCATTTTATAGAGAGTTTAGCAGTGGGCATCAACACAAGATAGATCATAATCCTACGTGAGAGAGTCCATTATATTTTTTTCCGTGATATAGATATTTTCCTCACTTCTTCCAATCAAACAAGGTTGGCTAAGGGAGAGCTCAAGGAACTTGGAGCTAGGAGTGTAACAAAAGACTCAAGGTAAATCTTCACTTGTCGTAAATCTTTTCTATTAATATAGATCTATGTTATTTCCCCCCTCCAAACATTGTGTCAATCATTGTTATGTTATTTATGATTAAATTTTGGTATATCTAATGGTTCTTGAGGTATTATATTCGATATATTTGCATGAAATTATATTTTATGTGTTAAAGGGATTGAGAAAGGCCTGTTGTTTTTTGTGTGTGTAGGTAACACCTGTAAGAGGCTGCTAGGAGCTATATATCGAGAGCTTCTTCATAAGTATATGATTGGATAACCACTGGGAAAAACGTAATCTATCCTCCTTCTAATCTCTCTTAGAATAGTTTATGTGTGCATTGGATCTAGGTGGAATCCACATTGATCTATCCTACGGCCTGTTGCTAACTATAATAAGGTCAGTGAGAGGTATTTTCTATTCATAGACAAGTTTCTCTGCAACAATTATGGTTTCTCTTTCATAATGTTTTGCCTCTTTCTTCATTCAAATTTTTAGTGTGTCTGATGCATGAATGAGCTTAAAATTCAATCATATTCCTCTTTAACAAATCTACAATAAACACTTAAACTATCAAATGCAAATAGCATTAAAAAACAAGTAAATGGTGATGAAGAAGAGAAACGTCGTCGACACAAATCCTCCATGAATTCATTTGCAATAAACAAGTTAAAAGATGGAAATTTTAGTGCATAACAACAAAAATTGAAAGGAGAAGAAAAATTGAAATTACAAACTTTGAAGCTCTTTCCTCTTCACTCCAACAATAACAAAGAATCCAAAAAGATTTGGAATTCATTTTATTCATGATTTTCAATCCTCCAAAAACTCATTCATGGAGAACTGATTTAAAAAAATGCAAGTGTTGGCCTGAGATGAAATTAACATTGCATTTTGAATCCATAGCTAAAAACGTTTGTGCTTGAAAGGGTTTTTGCTTGGGTTTTCTCATGTAAACATACAAGCTACCCACTAAACCCCAAAATGCTACTTTGGTAACCATTTATCCTGCAAATTGATTCTTCTTGAGATGCACACACTCTCTCATGCTTCCAATGTTGAGCATGGCTACAAAAAAGTGGCGTATATGGGGTTTGAGACCCAGGGTTAGAAAGGATTTACCAAAAAATACCCCATAGGCACCAACATATTCAATCTTCAAGGGTTGAAGAAGGTCTCACCCGAGACGCCTTGAGAATCACTGAGATAGTAGGTTTTGTGAAAACTACGAAGGGATTGTATAGATAGAATACATTTTACTCATACCCATGCAATCATTTCACATTCAATCATAACATCCACATGAGTGCTACACAAAATAATAAATAATGGACATACATTCAAACTGGAATCCATAATATATAGAGGAAAAGGTGCTTCATGCTTTATTCATTAATGTCAAAGTCATTCAGATACATTTCAATATACAAAAGCCAAAGCCTACTCAGATCCCATTCAAAGTAAAATAGAGACGTGCAATATGTTCAGATCTCGATCTAATTTCTCTCTCATATTCACATAACATCCCCTAAACAACTAGTGAAGAAAAACATAACTAGAACTAAAACACTACTTTTCTAAAACCCTAAATCATCCTAACTTAACATGACAATGAACTACTAGTTCACCAAAAACCCAACCCTTACATTTTTGCATGCATTCCCCTTATCTCTACTAGAGTGTGGCAATCATAACAACCTTGTTATCTCACTCACAAACTCGACCATGGCCAGTCGAGTTGCTACAAAATCAATTATAATTATTACTAAATATATTCGAGGATTTGGCATGCATGCAAATTTCACAATTCTTTGCACACATTACAAAACTAGTTGGCATGCATAGTATAACACAGGTTGGTGTAGGCACCGAATCTTGGTGTTATGCGGTGAAAAATCTTGGCACACACACATTGCCAACTTGTGGCATGCATGCATTCTTTCCAAAACCTTAGGATGCCAATAGACCCCCAACACTATTAGTTGGCTCATCCTCAAGCCAAATATGTTGCTTCATCATAAGATCGCTAATGAAGCTTTAGAACCCTAGAGTCATACTAGTACAACCTCTTTAGTGGTCCCTAAGTAGGTGAAATTGTTCCATCACTGTTTGGTGTGGTGGATCTATCAAAATATGCATGTCTCTCCAACCCATGCTGTCAAAATGTGAAGTCTTATTTCCTCAGGGATATCGATCTTTCCATCGTCTATCTCGGTCTGAAGCTCCACATAAATATGGTGCCTCCATTGCGCTTTCCCATCATATTTTTCTTGTTTCTCACAAATTGTGGAAGAATGTTTGGGATTAGGGAAGTTGCACCTTATATTGGGGACAACCACGAGAAACAAACTACCTTCTTCAAAATTGGGGTTGGTCCATTTCCTAGTGATCATTTGCTCCCACTCCTTGGGGTATGGAATGTTGTCTGCATAAGATTCAAAGCATAATGAAAAGAACCATGTCACATCCCAACTATTTTTGTTGGAACATTGTAAGCTAGGTCCCCTACCCAAGAGATGTTTGTGGATGTGGTCTATTCACAGGAACTCAACAGTTGGTACTTGGGACATTGTTGCTGTTGACACTGTATAATGTTGCTTTTGCTGGTTGGAGGTAGATATTGCTTCAAACAAATCCTTGGGTAGAATGAATCTCCAACGCTGCTAGCTCCTAGTGTCTATGCCTTTCTCTGTCATTGGATGGGAAATGGGTTCAACTCTCTAAGTTGTCTCTGACTGCACCCCACTCTCTAAGATATTTGGACTTTGTGGTCTAATCCTCATCAAAAGTTATTGGTAGCGAGGTAATGGTAACTATAAATAACCAAGTTGGTTACTTCTCCCATGTGGGACATTATCCAATTGTGCATCCAATTCCCAGGCTGTTACGACGAGTGTCTATCATTTGTACCTATTGCTATCTTGATCTATCATTACACAACCTTCCTACCTATATGTCGTCACATTCACTTGTGTTTCTATTCATCCACATGTGGGGAGATAACTGTCTTATCCTATAACAGTACGCTGGTAATTATCACACCAACTTGGCCGAATCTTCCAAATCTTGGGAAGTGAAAATTTTTCCTTTCCCATGGATTACCTAACTATCTTATCTTAGTAATCATTATTTCTAGATACATGCCTTTACTCCTACCTACCTAACCTCTATCCTATGCTAAAAATGAAATTGCATCCATTCATAGTGCATTCGACTCTTGCACGCCATAATAAACCTTCAGTCAACTTCCATTGATCAATCCTTTAAGGGGATGACCCTGCAACATTCGAAACTTTGTTGCACCTGGCTCACTAACGTAAACTAGTCTAAAGGGTCCTAAATAGAACATGCGTAACTTTCTAAGGTGCTCCAAGAATTTTTTTTCACACAATAATACCAAAGATAAGTGTTGTAGAGTCTTACACTGAATGTTGCGGTCATGCTATGCCTCCTGTCTCTACTTCTCGACCATATGGATGTGACCTGCAAACAATTGGTCTTCTTCTAGTTCCAATATCTCATCCAACCCCTTTTGAAGGGACCGATCGTTTGACATCTGTGTTGCGATGGAAATTCACAGACTTGGTACCACAAATTCTAAGGGCATCCCTTCTTACCATAGACAAACCTAAAAGGTGTATTCTTAGTCAATCAATTGTAGGTCATTCTATATTCCCATAATACTATTTGAATTCACTGATCCCATATGTCACTGTACATTACATACCATAGTGAGTGCATGCTCTAATATATTGTTAAATGCTTCAACCATTCCATTGGCTTGGGGGTGATATGTTGTACTTCTTTGGTGATGGATCATGAACTCCCAAGTTAGTGAGCAGATGGTGTCATTCAAAAAATGTGTTCCCTGAAGGCTCATCAACACTTTTGGGCATCCAAACTTGGTGACCATATTTTCAAAGATGAAGCGTGTGGCTGTATCTATAGTAGAATATTTCATCGACGTAGGTTCTAACCAACGGGTCAAGTATTTTTTTGTGGTAATAATGTATCACACTTTGGTTCTACATGCAAGTGGATTGATCAGACCCATGAAATCAATTTCCCATTTTTTAATCAACTCTAGCACGGTGACCAGGAAAAGTGGCACTTCATCTCTTCTTGAAGGCTTCATCTGTTGGAAAATGTCACAACACTTGCAATATTCCTTAGTGTATTCAAATACTCATGACCACCCTAACCTTGCGCATAACACTTTCTTCATAGTTTCCTTTTCCGTGTTGTGTCCCCCCACAATTCCTTCATGGGCCTCATAGAGGACCATGTCACACTCATGCTATAATACACACCTACATAGGATCCCATCTGCATTAATCTTGTACAAGTTCCCTACGATCAACTTGTAATCAACGCTCGGGGTCATCCGTTGTATGCGCTGTGTCTGAGTATATTCCTTTGATGCGTGACATGTTGTTAAGTATGTTGCAATATCTACTATTTTACCAGACACTTCTTTGAACCTGAAGAGCTATGCATTAGGGAGATTATCATCTAAACTGCCTCCAACTTTAATGTTGGGTTGTTATATTCTTTGCAGTGAAATTCTAGTCGAGGTGGATCAACTAAAAGTCGAAATCGAAGGAATCGACAACAAGACAAAGGTTGAGGTGGTTCAACCGAGTAAATTTGAAGTCGAAGATATCTATAGCAAGTCGAAGGTCGAGGTGGTTTGACTAGGTAAATTCAAAGTTGAAGACATCGAAATCAAGTCAAAGGTTGAGGCGGTTCAACTAGGTAAATTCAAAGTCGAAGATATCAATAGCAGGTTGAAGAGGTCAACTGACATTGGTCGACAGGTGAGCATGTGGCTGAAATCAACTGAAGACCGAATGGAGGCCAACCGGTAGTCGATTGGTAATCTGACTTGGTAGTAAATTGTAAAGGAATACCAAGATTCGTGGGATTTGTAGCCAATGATTTGCATGGATATGTAACCATTTTTGGGCGCCTTGTATTTAGGGTTTTTCCTACTGTAAAACATATACATAAGGGGTGTTGTAATGTTGGAAAGGAAAATAACTAATCAATAATCATATAGGTTGCTGGTCATGCAGATGTTAGCCGAATTGGCTACAAGGTTGTTTTTGTGTAAAGAAAGAAGGTATGATGTCGATTGTATCTTAGGTGTAGACAAAGGTTAGGCAGGTAACATTTTATTATGAATGAATAAGACAACAAGAGAGAATAAAGATCAAGGAATGATGGTTTTTCCATTTGGGTTTCCAGGGTAAAATCTCCATGTACTGTGTGTTTTCTTTGTCATTTACTTTCTTTATCTTTCTTCCTCACTTCTACTAGGTTTAGTGTGGAAGTGTTCTTCATTTCCTAACATGTGGTATCAGAGACTGGTTTAACAACCTTGGATGTGAGCTAAACCCTAGGTCCAACAAGATTTGCAAGTCAGAAATCTTTAAAGATTGTTTTAAAGAATGACGAGCAACTCGAGAATAGAGATTGAAAAATTCAATGTCCAGAATTTTGAGCTTTGGAAGCTTAAAATTTAAGATCTCCTTGTAGATTGAGAACAATGGGCATCAATCTATCCAGGTACCATTCCGATAGGTATGGCGATGAAAGAATGGGAGAAACTTGAGAGAAGGGCAAGGAGTGTGATTCGAATTTGTCTTGTAGATTCGGTACTGTTGAATTTCTCAAGTTAAGATTCGACCAAGAAACTATGGGACAAGTTGGGGAGATTGTACCAGTCGAAATCCTTGGTAAACAAGTTGTTTCTAAAAAATAAACTATATCTTCTGAGGATGAGTGAGGGAATTTCAACGACTGAGCATTTAAATGTGTTTAATACCATTATAAACCAATTATATTTTGTGGATATTAAAATCACCGAGGAGGATAAATGTGTTACCCTATTATATTCTTTACCAAATTCTTGGGATAACTTAGTCATGGATATAGTGAGTAATACAAACACATTAGCGCTAGAATACATGGTTGCATCTATACTGTTAGAGGAAATGAGAAGGAAGAACATGGAATGATTGACAAAAGATTCTTTAGTCATGAGAGATCGACCAATTGACAAAGATAAAGGAAAATTCTCCGGTAGAAAGTCTAATTCGAAGGGTAGATCTAAATCCCTTGTTCATTCGACGAGAAGATGATGGAAATGCGGTAAATATGGGAATTACAAAAGGGATTGCGAAGGCAATGGAAGTCAATACAAGATCCAATGAGAAGCAGTCTACTGAGAGAAAGATGACTCCAGATAAGGGACACGATGTGTGTTAGCACTAGAAGTCACACCTAGAATGTTGTAGGTGTAAGCCTAATACCAATCAAAATTTTAATAATTAAATCAATTTTATGGTTTGTGGATCAACAAGAAAGAGAAAGAAAGAGGGCAACAAACTGTCTGCAGAGACATTCCATTGGGCATGGAGTCATAAACACCCTACAAATCAAAGGAAATCAAGTTGCATACCAGAAAAAAGGGCTATATAATGATGAAAATAAGAATGGAGTAGATGAGACTAAGAAAAATATTTATCAAGTAGAGATTCTGTCTGCAAAATGAATTAAAATAATACTTGAACATAAATCATGAAAGGAGGCAATCACTGCAAATCCTTTACAACTCATGAATTCTCCTACCCATGGAAAACCATTGATCTTCAATACCTGTAATATATTCAAGCAAGAGGATGAAAAAATAAATGGAAAACAAAGAAGACAATATGATAAACAACTCTCATGAATCTTTAATGGAAGAAAATGTGATTACAAACATGCCCTCAGGCTTACAAATAAGCAGCTAAATTTCCCCTCAACCTCTCTCCTCTCTTGGATCATGAACTCCACCCTTTAATCAACAAAAAAACTTCTATCTATAGTGTATGATTCCTCACTACTCTAAAGAGGTCGAATCCCAAGTGGTTTCATTGGATTACCTTTTCTCTAGGAGTTGTTACAACAAGGTGAAATAGAAAATCCACCTAGCTCCTACTTTTTTGAGATCTTGTCTATTGTGATAAATTCCTTTTGAAACAGGTCATGCCGCTTGTTCTGGTGATAAAAAAAATGTCCCTCATGTCCAAATACCTCCTAGGAAACCATTAAAACCCCCTCAGACAAGTTCCATCCCTCCTACAACTCAGATTTATCAGACTATTAGAGTTTTCAACTCAATTTCAGGACTCACTGCAAACTTTCCTATAGGTGATGTTTTCAACTTTTCTCCGAAACGACGAACCAGATCGGGATTATTTTTGGTCATAAATTCAAGGATATTATGATTCATCTCCATAAAATTATTTAGAAGAACCCAGATCAACAATTAAAAGTTATGATGAAAATACGATTCTGTTGTGTACTAATTTGCTATAAACTATTTCAATTTAGCAGTTCACAACGCCTCTACAGGATGCGCTGTGAACTTTCCTGTAGGTGTCATTTTGTCTTTTGATCACTACAATTGATGTCAAAATAATGGATACAAGATTCAAACCTCTGCTGATGCCTTGTATAATCTCTGATCCATGCAGGATGACTCCCGAAAACAACAAGTGAACAAAATCATGAACATCATAAGACAAAAATATTCTTTAGAGTTGTGAACCAACATATATGAGGAACCATGACAAAGCTGATATACTGTTGCAAAAAAAAATGGTGGCATATTTTCTCTTCTAATGTTGCACTTCCTTCCTTTGGTGAGTATCCGTGAAAAATAAATCAAAACCACCCTTTGATAACAACTGCTACCAGAGTAAGTGATGGAAGCTGGCAATTTAGGTTTTATTGCTTGATTTATAAGAATAAGGGTTTGCTGGAAAAATGATTTGTGCTTAAAGAAATAATACAGAATCTGAAAGAGACTAAAACTAAGAAGTGGAGGTAAAGATTACCACCTAAAACTGAAATAAACCTCCAATAGACAAATTTACAAGCGATTGTGTAAAATAGAGGGTCCGTAGCACAATTTGTAGTGAATTTTGAGTTTACAACAACTGGGGTTTGCAATGAGTAGGGTTTTGACAATAGGATTTTAGATAAAACATGAAACAAGTACCTGACATCAAATCCCACTCCCTACTATAGAGAACCAAGCCTATCAACCTTTTAATCTTCCACCATTGACCTCTTAAGAGAGTTTGCAGTGAAACAATATGCAACACTAGTTACAATTTGTAGCGAGTTGAACTAGTCTACAATGCCTTCTTTACAAAAGGAAAAGGATATATAAATGATAAACCATCCCTTTGAAAATGACCCTTTAGAGTTTCTTTGATGATGTGATGGCACTGAAAACTAGAGTTCATCTTATGTGCTAACATCTGGCTCCACAGGGGATGGAGACCTCCCTGTGAGGTTCCAAGAACATTTGCAGTTCCAGTGCCTTATCTGTCAGTTGAATATGATTCTGATTTCAATAGTTGTTCACCTGCTTGCAATTTAAGTCATCTCACAGAGACCAACTACTATTACATTGAGCATGGAGTCATTATCTCATTCCAAACTTTTACAACTTTCTCAAACTAAAAACAAACTGTAAAAACTGTTGAAAACTAACCTCAAACTATAATCTAACCACACTGTGTAAACTAAAGGAAATGCTTGAAACATCAAGCTTATTTATTTACAATTCCTATACTAACCAACTGAAAAACCACTTTTCTCATGTAAATACAAATTTCCAAAATATCCAATCAAGTAACCGATTTCTTGGCATGACTTTATGCTTGCTGTTGTCTGCGAAAATTTAAAAAGAATTTAATGTATGCAACAAAAAATTCTTAGACAACTCATACTCACAGTAGCAAAGAAACACCACACCCAAACTGTTAGTATGTGAAGCTTTTGAAAATAGAGACTCCATCCAATCGACTATTGGATTATGAAATTCATGACAATTTTTTTTAGGCTAATACAAAGGACAAGGCTGCCACTGTACTGAATCTGGTATGTGAATAACATTATGATCTCTCATATTTTGAAAAATAAAATACTGTTGCAATATATTTCCATCGTTGTCAAATATTTCAGGTGAAGACTGAAAATGAAGCTTGTCTTCATGATCTTTTATAGGAGTAAGTATATTTTCAAATTTATCATAAACAGGTAAAATTTGAACACACACAAGCTCATGGACCTGTTTATCATCCTTCTCTTCAATCATAGGTGAAAACACATCGTAGGAAACCTCTTGAAAGACCCGAGGAAAATCTTCTTCTGGAACTATTTATTCATGACAAGCATCATTTTCATAGCTATCATATGCTGATGTGTACATTAGTTCTTTGGAATCTGATTACTTAAAAGAAACAACTTGATCTTCATGAAAATTTGGAATAGCCTCAAAACTGCTAGAGACATTCGAGTCAAGGAAAAATGTGTCTACAGTGTTGCTATCACCAACATCCTTATCATTAAGACAATCAATAGACTCTTATTTCGAAGCTAAAGAACTAGACAATGTTTTACACGTGGATGATTACTCCTCTACATGCTCATTGTTTTTTTCTGCTTCATCCTTATAACTAGAAGAATTACTAAATGAATGCTGGATGTAGAATTCAAATTATTTACAACATTTAAAAAAAAGAAGATCAGTTGGATAAAATATTTTGAAATGATGATGAAACATGGTATGAAATTATTGTAATGATGAAATACTTGAGGGATGAAGAGATCTATACCATCCTCAAGCGTCTCCTTCTAGTGAATACATGAACATTTTCATGAGCACATCCTCATGATGTATATCTAACTGATCCATACATTTATGAAACATAATGAGGTGTTGTGCAGGATTATCCTCCTTCCTTTCTCCGAATACATGCATAAAATCTCCCCATTCCAATATATGAGGTACTGGATGTGGGAAACCAGGAGCTACAGAAAAGTTAAGAGGTGAAAACCTCTGAGGAAAAACAACAACAAATGCCTTTGACATTATGAAATTGTGGAGTTGCCACTGGATCTGTCCTTCATGGAGTCACTAGGTGAATGATGTAGTATGTACTATGTCAACAAACTTTGTTTACCATCAAATACTGGATCTAAGCTTTGTTGTTCTCCCAGGGAAAATCTTCAACTTCATCCCCGATAACAATGCCAAAAGTTTTAGCACTAGAAGTCAAACCTAGACTGCTGTAAGTGTAAGCCTAATACCCATCAGAATTTGAATAATTAAATCAATTTTATGGTTGGTGGATGATTCGTAATGATCTTTTAAAGACTATGTTTAATTTTTAAAGCATGAGTTCATTAACCAATTAGTAATGATGAAAGAAGCATAAACTAATGAGATATCATAGAATCCATAATAAGAAATGCATATCTGAATGTAAGCACAAAGAATAAAAAAACCATAATATGAAAGTTGTTAACAGAGTGCGACAAGATTGCCTACTTCTCCGGGCCTTTGTCTCAGTGGGTGAGGCTTTCTTATTTCTCTTCAATGCTTCAAAAGTACATCAGAAAATTTTAAAATGGATTACAAACTGGCCTGGCTGTGTTCTTCTCGACCTCAATAATTCAACACAGCTGACGGCACTGAAAACAGTTGAGCGTAGCTCCTGAAATTGGCCCACAAAGTTCCCCTCCTCAATGGCTTCCCTGCATAAAAATGGCTTTGGCTATCAAATTCCTTATAATTTCTCCTATTCTAAACTTCTCTAATGCTACCAATAACCCCTAGTTTATATAGATTTTAAGTGGGTATCAACCTCCTAACTTCCTCCTAATATCTGGCCTCAAATCAGGCTCTAGATCTCCTAATATTGGGCAAAATCCATTAAAAACAGGCTTAAAAATCAATAAAATTTATATAATATGGTTTAAAACCCATATTTGGCAAATTATTGGGCGCAACCCCTTATCTTCGGCTCCAGCTCACATGGGACAAGGCCATGTGTCCATAGGCTGGTGCACCCCTGGTGGTTATCCCCCCAACTTCGGCCCTTGGTCGTTGGCATGGCCAAATGGCCATATCCCTAACTCCCATATGATCCGCTCCAGCCTTTAGATCCTGGTCTTTAGCCCATGGTCGGTTGGGGTTGGTCCCCATCGACCAGGGCTTATCCCCTAACACGCATCACATGCAACTCAAATATTTATTTGGTGGTATATGGTTAAGCTCTGTCAGGTAGCTCGATCGGTCCGCCCCTTTCCATGAAGTTGTAAGTGCTCGTGGAGGTTAGGGGTTAGAATCCCCCAGAGGTTATAATTTTTTTTTGGACTAGCCGACATTGGAAAAATACGGGGTGCCATGTGGCGGCCTCTGATTGGGACATGTGTCATCCTGTGATTGGACCGTACCACATAGTCACCAACACATTCAACATACAATAAGCATGCCACGTCACCCCTGTACATCTGATTCATTTACCACATCAACTTCCGTACAACCCAATCACCTGCCCAATCACCTGCCACGTCACCTGTCGTACAACCACGTGTCGTGCCTTGTCATCATCTATACTACACAGTCACCCTACCACGTCACCTTTCGTACAACCACATGTAGTGCCTTGTCATCATCCATACTACACAATCACCTTACCACATCAGAATCCATATATCCCAGTATCGTCCGTACTGCCAAGTGTCAACCTACTATTGGGTCACGTCATGTACAGACTACCACATGTCAAATCCATACAGGTACCAACTCAGTCCAAAAATGCTGATTTTGAGTGACATGTGTCACCTCCTGGTGATGCCACATAAGCATGATGATTCCATCATAATGTCATGCTGACATCACTTGTCGTACTGCTGACATCAATAGTACATCCTGTTGACTTTGACTAATTGACTTTTTTTGCCAGTTTGAGAAGTCAGTCAGAACACGATAACTTTTTCATATGACGTCCATTTGTGAAAAAAATATATGGCAGAAATCAATGCGACGAGATAGACCCAATGGAACTAGTTTCATCCGATTCCAAGAACTTTGATTTTTAGGCATTCCTGGATCCATTTTGGATCATGCCTTCCCACTAAGACCTTTTGGTCCTCCAAAAGGGTATTAACCAGTCATCAAGTGCAGGATAAGCCACCCCACTTGTTCTCTATCTTTAAACTCTGTCCTATGCACCTGTCTCATAAAGATCAATTGCAAAAAAACCATGACAAGTAACAACATATTGTTAGCCACTTGTACTCTTTCACATCTTATTGAAGCCACTACCATCTATGTTGAAAATATTAGCAGCGATAACATAAAAAATATGATTGCAAATGAGCTAATATGTTTGTAGTACTTGCACGACATTAGCTTATCTTGAAGAAAAGTATGATTGAACTTCCATTATACAACCATCTCATGTTCATTCTTAATATCAATTGCTTTACTTGGCATAATTATAGGTGAGTTGCTTGCATAAACTGCCTTCCTTAATTGTTCCATTGTTTGTAGAGATTGATTTTCTTTTAAGTGATGAGCATGTACAACATATTCATTGCCTTATTTGATTAAGTGATATTGATTTTGTTCCCCGTAGAATATTTCTTTGCGATCATAAAAATAAGGAATGCCTAAGACCATTCCACATTCATTGAGTGGCACCACATCACACATTACCTCATCCACAAATTTTGATGAAATTGCAAACTTTAAAGTGCATTTCTTGGTTATGTGCAATTTATGATTGTTTCTTATCCATTTAAGTAAGGTTTATGATGCATCTTAGTGTTTATCCCAATTGTTTAACCACTTCCTCTGAAATCAAGTTAGATTGAGATCCAGTATCTATCAATGTATCGATATTAGTATCTTTCATTATCACCCTTATGTGAAATAACTTGCATCTAGAATCATATCCATCACCAATTTTACTTGTCAAACCAATTGGTATGATCTTAGTCTCATCACCTGAATCATATCCCAAGTCTATTGGCCGTGTTGCTGCTGCAACTGTTTTCCTCCCTTTCCTCTCTTTTAACCACTATTTCGGGGTTTCCTCCATTGTGATTTGGGGTGTGCGACGACAGGAGGTCTCGCACCTGGGTTTCCTGGGAGCCAAAACTCTGAAACAATGAAATCTAAACATGCTCCACTATTTTGGGGTTTCCTCCATCGGGATTTCGAGGTGTGTGACGATAGGAGGTCTTGCACCTGGGTTTCCCAGGAGTCAAAACTCCGAAACACCAAACTCTAAACATGCTCAACTATTTCGGGGTTTCCTCCATCAGGATTTCGCGAGTCGGGGTTTCGAGACTTGCGAATACATGGGGCCCGCACTTAGGTACCCCAGGTGCCAAAATATCGAAATATGATAACCTCTCCACACTCTATCTTTTCCGGATTTTGCAAGTCGGGACTTCGAAACTTGCGAGTACAAGGGAACTCGCCCTTGGATATTCTGGATGCTGAAACATCGAAATATTGGGATTTAGCCACACACTGTCATTTCAGGATTTCGCATGTCGGGATTTCGGGACTTGCGAGTACAAGGGAGTTCTCACTTGGGTATTCCAGGTGCTGAAACACCGAAATATCGTAACTTATCCGCAAGCTATCATTTTGGGATTTTGCATGTCCGAATTTCGGGACTTGCGAGTACAAGGGAGTTCGCCCTTGGGTTTTTCGGGTGTCGAAACACCGAAATATCGTAACTTATCCGCAAGCTATCATTTCGGGATTTCGCATGTCGGGATTTTGGGATTTGCGAGTACAAGGGAACCTGCCCCCGGGTTTCTCAGATAGATAAACTCTGAAATTCCACTCTTAAACCTGCTCATCTCATTTCGGGGTTTCATCCATCAGGATTTCGGGACTTGCGAGTACAAGGGAACTCGCCCTTGGGTTTCCCGGGTACCGAAACTCTGAAATGCCACTCTTAAACCTGCTCATCTCATTTCAGGGTTTCATCCATCGAGATTTCTCATGTCAGGATTTCGGGACTTGCGAGTACAAGGGAACTCGCCCTTGGGTTTCCCAGACACCGAAACCTCGAAATGCCACTCTTAAATCTACTCATCTCATTTTAGGGTTTCATTCATCGGGATTTCACATGTCTGGATTTTGGGACTTACGAGTACAAGGGAACTCTCACTTAGGTACCTCAGGTGCCGAAATACCAAAATTTCGAAGTCTAAGAGGACCATTCTCTCTCGTGCAGGGTTTTAAGACTTACGCCATAAAATCCTCCAGCAGATCCTTGGATAAACTTTCAAAAAGGGTGTCCCTAAATCCGTTCAAAACATAAATAAATAAATAAATAAATAAATATATATATATATATATATATATATATATATATATATATATATAAGCCATAGGTGGTCCTTCCAATATAAGCATACTACCATCATTTCTGATCAAAACACCATACAAACAATCTTATACTAAAACCATTCATAATTGCACAAACCATGAACATACATGTCAGAATATTAATTTCAAGATACAAGATATAACACTTATCGAAAAAACACCAGGTTTGATGCAACTGCTGAGAGGGGTGCTCGTTTCCACCCAACCGTAGGATCAACTATTCCGAATGGATTTACCACTAGCCACCCCCGAGCTTAGACCACGATGCTGTGAGACTGAGTCTCTGTTCATCAGAAGTCGAGAACGAAGTTTACTCTCCTTCTTCTCTGCTTATCAATCATTTTGTATATTTTTCCATAGTCCTTCCGATTTCTCCCCTCTTGCGATCTCTACCACGACTACCCTCTTCCACACCTCTTTCTTGCCTTTTCTTTTTCGAAGAGGTTGCATGTGGCATGAACTTCCCCGTGGTGTTTAGGTCTGAGGCTTCCACAAATGGGTGGTTCACCCCCATCCCTCATTAACTCATGAGGAGCCTCTTCACCTACCAACCTGGTGAGTAATTCATTTCGGGGCCAGCGAGCTGCTCTTGATCTTCGAGCCAGTGAAGACCAAATATGGTATTGGTTTCGATGGAATTTAACGCCACCATTCCAGGTGCCTTCCACCACCTTTCATCAACCATCGTGGTCTCTTTTCATTACATCCCCCTCCCAACAGTCCTGTAACATATATTCATAACATTATTTACATTCGTCGACCTTTTATACTAAGGTCCATTCTAAATCACACATTCACATCTTTGAGTCTACCATAGTTCTTGGCCAGTATAGTTAGTTTTACAGACTGGGGGAAACATGGTGTTACAATTCCCTCCCCCTTAAAGGAACATTGTCCTCGATGTTCTATCTATCAATATGACATGTATGTACAGAGGTAAACAAAATTGGATATGCCTGTTTCATGGCATCCTCCATTTCCCATGTAGCCTCATCTGGGCCAAAATGTCTCCACTGCACCTTGACCTGTGAAATGGTTCGGTTCCGGAGAGGGGTTTCCTTTCTGTCCATTATGCATTGAGGTTCTGGTAGGAATTCTCCCTCCGGTTCCACCTGGATCACAGACCGGTCAATTATATGATTAGAATCATGTACATATTTCTTCAATAATGAAACATGGAAAACATTATGTGCTTTTACTATGGGAGGAAGTGCTAACTTATAGGCTACAGGTCCCACTCTATCTAGAACCTCAAAGGGTCCACAATACCGAGGTGCCAACTTGGCACAAGCTCCCATTTTTAGGGAACTCTTCCTGGGCCCAACTCTGAGATATACATGGTCTCCCGTATTGAACTCTCTTGGAGTTCTCTTTTGGTCGGCGTAACTTTTCTGCCGGTTCTGAGCGACCTTCAGGTTTTGTTTTATCTGAGTCACTTGCTGTTCCATGTCTTTCAACATGTCGGGTCCAAAATAAATTCTATTTACGAGATTACTCCAACTGACAGGAGTGTTGCATGGCCTACCATAGAGGACTTCGAAGGGACTCATATTTAAGGATTCTTGGTAGCCGTTGTTGTAGGTGAATTCCACCAGTGGCAGGTAGTCTTCCCACTTCTTGCGTTTATGCATTACATGCATTCTTAGAATGTATTCTAGCACTTGGTTCACTCTTTCCATCTATCCATCGGTTTGCGGGTGATAGGCGGTGCTAAACAACAACTTAGTTTCTAAACCCACCATCAGTGATTTCCAAAAGTTGGAAGTAAATTTCGTGTCTCTGTCAGACACGATCTTTTTTGACATACCATGCAGTCTGAATATCTCCTTCATGAATACCTGGGCGATGTCTATTGCCTTGAAATTCAACTTGACACGGATGAAATGAGCAGACTTGCTCAATTTATCCACCACTACCATGATGGTGTCATTCCGTTTGGTTGAGGTTGGTAATCTGGTGATGAAATCCATGGAGATGGTTTCCCATTTCCATCCCGGGATTGGTAGAGGTTGTAATAATCCTGCTGGGTGTCGGTGTTCTGCTTTAACCTGTTGGCATTCTATGCATTTGGCTAAGTACTCAGCTATGTATTTCTTCAATCTAGGCCAATAGAATTGTTTCCTGGTGGTCGTGATCATCTTCTGGTATCCTGGATGGCCAATATAGGGTCTTTTGTGCAGTTCATCCATTATGAACCTCTTCAAGTCGTCACAATCCGAGACATACCATCTGTTTCTGTAAGTGAGAAGACCTCCTTCCATCCTCTGGTAGCCTCCATACTTTATCCCTGTGGGTTCTTACTGCAGGTACAAGGTCACGGTCTGGAAGAATGGGTTTGTCTCTTGTGCATTTCTGACTCTTTCCTTGACATCCGTCTCGCAGGTGCTTACCGCTGCCAGGTAAATTATTTTCATGCTTATGCTAAGGGCATCAACCACCCTATTTTCCTTTCCCTTAATATGTTTGATTTCAAAATAAAACTCACTGAGGAGGGCCATCCACCTAGCTTGTCTGGCATTGAGCTTTGGTTGGTCAAGAAAATATCGCAATCCATAGTGATCTGTGATAAGTAAAAATTTCCTTCCTAGGAGGTAATGCCTCCACATTTTTAAGGCATGCACTATAGCAGCCAACTCCAGATCATGGGTCACATAGTTGAATTCGTGCTCATTCAATTTTCAGGACTCATAGCAGACCACACTTCCTCCCTGAATAAGGACTCCTCCGAGCCCTTCCTTATAGGCATCTGTGCACACGAGGAAGTTAGCTTCGGGATCGACGATCTTCAGCATGGGTGCGTGGGTCAATAGATGTTTCAGGGTTTGAAATCTTTCTTCACATTTTGTGTCCATGTGAATTTTGTCCCCTTCTTCTAGAGGGCAGTGATTGGACAACCAATCTTGGAGAATCCTTTTATAAATATCCTATAGTATCCTGCTAATCCCATAAAGGATCTGATATCCGAAACGTCCTTTGGGGTAGGCCATTCCATGATAGACCTGATTTTGTCAGGGTCTACTGCTACTCCTTCTTCAGATAGGACATGGCCTAAGTAATGTATTTTATTTTGGAAGAATTCACATTTGCTGAATTTGGCATAGAGCTGATGTTCTCTTAGCACTTGCAACACAAGTCTAAGATGCTCTTCATGCTCTTCTCCATTCTTGGAGTAAATTAATATGTCATCGATAAAAACCAACACAAATTTTTCTAGGAATTTGTTGAGTACATTGTTCATCAAGCACATGAAAGTGGCAGGGGCATTGGTTAACCCAAATGGCACTACCACAAACTCATAGTGACCATACCTCGTCTAGAAGGCAGTTTTATGGATGTCTTCACCCTTGATTTGGACTTGATGGTATCCCGACCTCAAGTCAATCTTTGAGAAAATAGACGCACCCCCCAATTGATCGAACATGTCATCGATCCTGGGCAAGGGGTACTTGTTCTTTATGGTTACCTTATTGAGTTGTCTATAATCTATACATAGTCTAAGGGTACCGTCCTTCTTTTCCACAAATAGGACTGGTGCTCCCCATGGAGGCACGCTGGGTCGGATATAGCCCTTATACATCATTTCTCTCAATTGCAATTTGAGTTCAACTAGTTCAAGTGTGCTCATCCGGTAGGGTGTCCTAGACACCAACACCACTCTCGGTGCAAGTTCTATAGAGAAGTCAATGTTCCTTCTCGGAGGTAGACCCGATACCTCTTCCAAAAATACATCTCTGTATTCTCTCAGGGTAGAGTGGTCTTCGAGGCTTGGTTTGTCGCCTTCAATTGTTTTCAACACCTGTATTGCATATAGGGGACATCCTTTTCGGCAATACCTTCTCATTTGTAGTGCTGATATTTGTCTCATCGAGATAGGTTTTCAGATCCCTTGAAGGGTTATCCTTTTTCCTTATTTACTTACACATTCTAAGGTTTTATGGTAACAGTCCAATCTGGCTTTATGGGAGGCTATCTAGTCCATACCAATCAATAAATCATACGATCCCAGGGGTAATATGTTAAGGGTTGCTTGGGTGGGGAATTCACCCAACATTAAATGGCAAGCTAGTATGACCTCTGCTACCCTTCTTTTGGTGCCAGTGGCTAACTATACCAACCATGGTTTGGTAGGTTTATGTGGCTGTAGTTTAGACTTATCAACAGTCTTAGGGGCTATATAACTCAAGTTTGAACTAGGGTCAATCAGAATAGACACTAGATGGTTGGAAATCATACCTTCTATTTCCACCACTTAAGCTTGGTGGTCGACTTGGTTATTATCCAAGGCTGCATAAATTTGCGGCACACTTCTGGCTACATCATTGACGATGGTAGCTTCCTGGATGCTGTAAATTCTCTAACTATTCTATTGTCAGTGTGGATAGTCTCTCAGTAGATGTTCTTCTCTACAACCCCAACATTTCAAAGGTTATCTCTTTGGGTTATCAACCTTCACTAGTACAGATCCAAAAGTTTTATTTCCGCCCAAAGAGGGAAAGTTCTGCTGGTGTACACACTGGGCTGGGAAACGCATCCTCAAGTTCTTCTTATAGTTCTTAAATCTTGGGGATTTAATCCCCTTTCTTTGAAATCCTGAACTATTCTTCGGTTTCCGGCCTTCGCGAGGTTTTGTCCGATGTCCAAACTATTCATGACAATATCTTGCCTTTCAGATAGTGCCTTCTAGGGTCTTTGGCTCATCAAATTCAATTCTGTTCCGATAGTCCTTAGGTAGTCCGCTGATGAAACGTTGCAACTTTTCCTTTTCTGCTTTTATATAAGGTACATACCTCAACAACTCGAGGAATCTGCTGACATATTCCTCTATAGTGAGTTGCCCCAGTTTGAGTTCATAGAATTCTTTAGTCTTTTTGTCGAAATATTTTTCCAACAGATACTTCTTCCAGAAGTATTTCTCAAACCATTCCCAGGATAGGTCCTCTTCGCGAACCCCTTTCACATTCTTAAGGTCTTCCCACCAAATGGAAGCCTTTCCGTTCAAGTTGAACGTGGCCACTCAGGCCTTCAAATTTTCCGAGAAGTCATGGACTTTGAAATACTTCTTTAGTCCAAGAAGCCAGGCCTTCGCTTCCTCTCCCTTCTTTATTTCACCATCGAAGGAGGGGGGTTTGGCCTTCTTGAACTCTTCGAGATTATGACTCTTGGAAAGTTTCAACTTCTTTCATTTTCTTCGGGAATGAGAACTAGTTCTGCTGCTAGAAGATCCCTCCGAGTCGCCAGCTTCCTTTCCAGAGAAATTGTCCGATGCTTGTTCCTTATCTCTGGGGTGGACCTTTATCGAGGTTCTCCTCTTAGTGTGGCCATTGACATGACCATGTTTCTGTGTCTCAGTTTCATGTTGCAATTTCCTTTGTATGTCGGATAAGCTTTGCAGTAAAACTGCGTTAATTTCTGTCTTCTTCTCTTGCTCTTTTATCATCCTTTCATTGTCAGCCTTGCAGCTCTGTAATTCGACCATGAGGCTCCTCACAGTCTCAACCAGATCTGGAGGGTTCACTACCGCCCTCCTTTCGTCAGACTCTTCGTCTCTATTGTGGGAGCCTTCCCCCACTTCATGGTGAGTCACCATTCTCTACGTCTGCAATTTTCCGCGGTTGATCTTCGGCTTTGTGTGCAAAAGAAAAACGCTGGTTGTTAGTCAATATTTATATTCATTTACAACCAGTACATAATTCATATTTTTCACATGCACACACACAATAGGAGTTTTCATTCTTAACTTTGACTTTTTAATTAAGGGGATCAAAATAAAGATTTACTCCTTTTAAAAGTACTCTGAATGGAGTCTCTGTGCAACTCGTTCATGAGACCAAGCAGGCCAAGTGTTGTAACCATGCTCTGATACCAATTTGTAACACACCCACCACGGGTCTCGAAAATTTTCAGGTTTCTTTCCTTATTCTCGAGGGACAATGCTCCCCGAGATTCTAAGGATCCTAGCACAGACCCTCCTTTCCCTTTAAAGTCCCTCATATGACCGTGGCTATGCCCATAGTCCTTACCAAGAAGGCACTTTTGCTATCGCGATATGGGGAGTTGTGAGGCAAGCGATCCCTTGCTCTCTTGACTTTTGAAGGGATGAAACTCGAAATGGATCTAACCGCTTATCGAGATTAACAACAACCCAGAATAAGTTTGGTACTTTACCTTCGAAGTTTCCACCATCGGGATTTCGGGAAGTGCAATGACATGAGGTCTCACTCCTGGGTTTCCTGGGAGCCGAAACTCTGAAACTTGCATATATATATATATATATATATATATATATATATATATATATATATCACTCAGCCTATTTTGGGAATTCACAAATCGGGTTTTCGGGATTTGCGATGATAGGAGGCCTCGCACCTGGGTTTCCTGGGAGCTGAAACTCCGAAACACCAAACTCTAAATGTGCTCCACTATTTCGGGGTTTCCTCCATCGGGATTTCGGGGTGTGCGATGACAGGAGGTCTCGTACCTGGGTTTCCCGGGAGCCGAAACTACGAAACACTGAACTCTAAACATGCTCCACTATTTCGGGGTTTCCTCCATCGAGATTTCGGGGTGTGCGACGACAAGAGGTCTCGCACCTGGGTTTCCCGGGAGCCGAAACTCTGAAACACCAAACTCTAAACATGCTCCACTATTTCAGGGTTTCCTCCATTGGGATTTCGTGAGTCGGGGTTTCGAGACTGGTAAATACATGGGGCCCGTACTTAGGTACCCCGGGTGTCAAAATACCGAAATATGATAACCTCTCCACACTCTATATTTTCGGGATTTCGCAAGTCGGGACTTCGGAACTTGCAAGTACAAGGGAATTCGCCCTTGGATATTCCGGATGCCGAAACACCGAAATATAGAGATTTAGCCACACACTGTCATTTCAGGATTTTGCATGTCAGGATTTCGGGACTTGCGAGTACAAGGGAGTTTGCCCTTGGGTATTCCAGGTGCCGAAACACCGAAATATCGTAACTTATTTGCAAGCTATCATTTCAGGATTTCGCATGTCAGGATTTTGGGACTTGCGAGTACAAGGGAGTTCGTCCTTGGGTATTCTGGGTGTTGAAACACCGAAATATTATAACTTATCCGCAATCTATCGTTTCTGGATTTCGCATGTCAGGATTTTGGGACTTGTGAGTACAAGGGAACTTTCCCTTGGGTTTCCCGGATACCGAAACTCCGAAATGCCACTTTTAAACCTGCTCATCTCATTTCGGGGTTTCATCCATCAGGATTTCGCATGTCAGGATTTCAGGACTTGCGAGTACAAGGGAACTCGCCCTTGGGTTTCCTAGATACCGAAACTCTGAAATGCCACTCTTAAACCTGCTCATCTCATTTCGGGGTTTCATCCATCGGGATTTCGCATGTCAGGATTTTGGGACTTGCGAGTACAAGGGAACTCGCCCTTGGGTTTCTCGTATACCGAAACTCTGAAATGCCACTCTTAAACCTGCTCATCTCATTTCGGGGTTTCATCCATCAGGATTTCGCATGTCTGGATTTTGAGACTTTCGAGTATAAGCGAACTCACACTTAGGTACCCCGGGTGCTGAAATACCGAAATGTCGAAGTCTAAGAGGACCATTCTCTCTCGTGCAGGGTTTTAAGACTTATGCCATAAAATCCTCCAGTAGACCCTTGGATAAACTTTCAAAAAGGGTGTCCCTGTGGGGAGATCTATCCAGGGCATTACTTGAGACAATTAAGGGAATAAATTTCCCGAGAACAGACTTGAAAACTAAATCCGTTCAAAACACACACACACACACACACACACACACACACACACACACACACACACACACATATAAGTCATAGGTGGTCCTTCCAATATAAGCATACAACCACCATTTCTGATCAAAACACCATACAGACAGTCTTATACTGAAACCATTCATAATTTCACAAACCATGAACATACATGTTAGAATATTAATTTCAAGATACGAGATATAACACTTATCGAAAAAACACCAGGTTTGATGCAATTGTTTAGAGGGGTGCTCGTTTCCACCCAACTGTAGGCTCAGCGATTCCAAATGGATTTACCACTAGCCACCCCCGAGATTAGACCACGATGTTGTGAGACTGAGCCTCTGTTTGTCAGAAGTCGAGAACGAAGGTTACTCTCCTTCTTCTCTGCTTATCAATCATTATGTATATTTTTTCAGAGTCCTTCTGATTTCTCCCCCTTGCGATCTCTGTCGCGACTGCCCTCTTCCACACCTCTTTCCTACCTTTTCTTTTCTAGTGAGGTTGTGTGTGGCATGAAATTCCCCATGGTGGTCAGGTCTGAGGCTTCCATGGATGGGCGGTTCACCCCCATCCCTCATTAACTCATGAGGAGCCTCTTCACCTACCAACCTGGCGAGTAATTCATTTTGGGGCCAACGAGGCGCTCTTGATCTTTGGGCCAGTGAAGACCAAATACGATATTGGTTTCGGTGGAAGTTAATGCCACCATTCCAGGTGCCTTCCACCACCTTTCATCAGCCATCATGGTCTCTTTTCAGCACATCCCCCTCCCAACAATCCTGCAACATATATTCATAACATTATTTACATTCATCGACCTTTTATACCAAGGTCCATTCAAAATCACACATTCACATCTTTGAGTCTTCCATAGTTCTTGGCCAGTATAGTTATTTTTACAGACTAAGGGAAACAGGGTGTTACACCATCTCAGACATGGTGAATAAAGTCTTTTACAACTCGATCTCATTCTAAGACATGCCTTCTTCCGATGCCATCTCCTCATTTTGAGAAGTACTCTTTCTCGATCCAATCTCTGGATCCCCTTCTACAATATTTCCTTCACCACAATTCATATTTTCCCTGGTAATCATGCAAACTCAAAAACCAACCGTCAACCTGCTCTGATACCACTTGATCCGTAATGATCTTTTAAATACTATGGTTAACTTTTAAAGCATGAGTTCATTAACCAATTAGGAATTCATGAAATAATCATAAATTAATGAGTTATAATAACATCCATAATACGAATTTCAGATCTGAATGTAAGCCCAAAGAATCGACAAACCATAACAAAAAAATTGTTAACGAAGTTCGACAAGATTGCCTATGTCTTCAGGCCTTTGTCTCAATGGGTGAGGCTTTCTTATTTCTCTTCAATGATTCAAAATTACATCAGAAAAGTGTCAAATGGATTACAAACTGGTCTAGCTGTGTTCTACTTGATCTCAATAATTCAACGCAACTGACGACATTGAAAATGGTTGAGCGTAGCTCCCAGAATTGGCCCGCATAGTTCCCCTCCTCAATGGCTTCCTTGCATAAAAATGGATTTGGATGTCAAATTACTCAACATTTCTCATGTTCTGAACCTCTCTAATGCTGCCAAGAACCCTTGGTTTATATATATTTGAAGTGGGTATCAACCTCTCAACTCCCTCCTAAGATATGGCCTCAAATCGGGCTCTAGATCTCCCAATATTGGGAAAAATCCATTAAAAACAAGCCGAGAAATCAATAAAGTTTATATAATATGGTTTAAAACCCATATTTGGAAAATTATTGGGCACAATCCCTTATCTTCGACTCCAGGTCACATGGGACAGGGCCATGTGTCCATAGGCTGGCGCGACCCTGGTCGTTATCCCCCCAACTTTGACCCTTGGTCGTTGGCATGGCCATATGGCCATAGCCCTAGCTCCCACGCACTCTGATCCAACCTTTAGATCCTATTTTTTAGCCCCTAGTCGATCGGGGCTAGCCCCCGTCCACTAGGGCTTATCCCCTAACACACCAACACATGCAACTCAAATATGTATTCAACAATAGATGGTTAAGCTCTGTCAGGTAGCCCGATTGGTCTGCCCCTTTCCACAAAGTTGTTAGTGCCCGCGGAGGTCAGGGGTTCTAATCCCCCAAAGGTTATAACAAATTTTTGGACTAGCCAACATTGAAAAAATATGGGGTGCCACGTGGTTGCCTCTAATTGGGCCACATGTCACCCTATGATTGGACCATACCACACAATCACCAACACAATCATCATACATTCATCATGCCATGTCACCACCGTACAACCTAGTCAGCTTCCACATCAACTTTTGTACATCCCAGTCACCTTCCATGTCACCTGCTGTACAACCACGTTTCGTGCCTTGTCATCATCTGTATTACATAGTCACCCTATCACGTCACTTGCCGTAGAACCACATGTCGTGCCTTGTCATCATCTGTACTGGATAGTCACCCTGCCACGTCAGCATCCTATTAACGGGCGAAAATGAATGCTTGCCAACTGGAGGAGTGGATCTGGTCCGGGGTTGTCTAAATAACCCAAGCCGTTTGGGATGATCCACCCCGACGGGTTTAGCAGCTCTGTTGGCCGATCTAAGTTCTAGGACAACGAAAGAAAACTAAACTAAAGGAACTAATCTAAATGAGAAAAAACACTTCAACAAATTATATACCAATCTGAAATATATATACAACTTACTTACTAATATTATACAAGAACAATTCTATGAAATTAAGTGTTCCATTATCAACAGAATTAGATCCCAACTACAAATGTACAATATTTACAGATTACAGATTTTAAAACGAAAACCTGCAAAAAAAAAACCATTTGTGAACTGTCCTATGACAACAAAGCTATTATTTTTGAATTTTATAATTTTGTGAAACAAAAATAAAATGACAATTATCAAAGCTGAATAATTAAAATAACAATCTGTACTATAAAACTAAACTATACATCTATCTAAATTACTGAAAATTCTCGAATTTATTATCTATCAAATTGCAAATAACGATCTAACCTGAAGTAACGCTTTCCAATTTGTCCCGTGCAAAGTATCCGATTCAGCTGTTCGATGGGAGGAAACTCGCACCAGATTTTCCACAAGCTTCTTGTAAACAGGAAGCAACAATGCTCTTTGAATATAAATGACAGGACAAACAAGACATAAAATGACAACAATCTTAAAATTTACAAATCATCACATTTAGATAAACCCGTATGCGAATATTTGTACAAAATGATTCATTTAACGAAGAAGATAAACCTTTAATTCATTAAATTGAAACAAAGTAATTGTTGTACTTTAAAATAAGAGACATCAGATATGGATAACACATAAACCAAATCACATCAACCTGCAATGAATTATGATAGCTAAAGTAGTCGATAATTGATTGCAAACTGATATGAATAAAAATTGAAATAAAAGTTTGATATATTGAAAGCTAAAGCTGTTACAAAACATCCACTTTCATCCCTGTTTGTATCCTCACAAGTCCAAAGTCTTTCTTCTCCCAATAGTCATGGGTTCATTACAAAAAATTAATGAGTATATAAAGGCCACAGGGTAAAACATCCCTGTGGGAATTATCAAAAACAGTTTACAAAAAATCTGGGAACAATCTCGCAAGTTTCTTTTTCTGACTTAAGCTAACAACCTAAAACAAAACTACATCATAAAAGCACGTTCTAAACTGCCACAGCATGTCCAATTTTCCATTGAAATTCATAGGTACCTGTAGGTGGACAAGAATAGACAAGTTTAGATAATGTTTTATTGGTAAAATTAATAAAAATCTAAATTTTAAGACTAGCTACAGAATCTCACTATTCTGTAGCTGGTCTAATTTGAAAACAAAACTGTTTTAAATCAATCCAAAACTAACAGAAATATGTTCGACTTATTAAACAAATATTTAATCACTAATTGAAAACAAAGCGAATCATTCATGCCGGAAGTAACCAAATCTTTATGCCAATTTGAAACAGATAGAAATCGTGTTTAATTAACCGAATGGTAACAGGGATATATGCAATCTGTCAAACACTTTTTATTACCAGTTTGGACCAGACATAATCGTTTTGATAATTCGAAACCAACAAAATCATTTTTGAATTAATCTCAATCGAAACAGACTATAACCGATCAAGCAAATTTTTCATATTCATTCAATACAAACACAATATTTTATGTCGACTCAGAACTTAAAAAAATCGTTGTTGAATCAAAACAAAACTAACAGAATTGTTTTTCAATTCAAAACTAACATAACTATATCAAACCAATCTTCAATGTATATACAAACGACTATGCTAATTCAGGGCATACAACATCATTTCAGAATCAAATCAAAATAAATGAATCGAACTAACTCAGGGCCGACACAATCGTTATACTAATGCAAAATCGTATCAATCAAAACATAGCTGTGTCCGATTTTAGCAAACAAATCTTCTGTACATGATTCATAACAAAATCATTTTTTGGTAATTCAAAAATAACAGAATCATTTTGAATCTATTAAAATGAACATAACTAATCGGCTATGCTAGTTCAAACCAAATCATACAAAATCGACGTGGAAAAAACCATACCTGGGCTGTAGGAAAACAATTCGGTCAGCACAACTTTGAATTGACAAAGGCCATAGCTGCCTCAACATTTATGAAGACAATTGAACCCGTAGTCTTTTGCTTCTTCTCGTTGGCTTGTAGCCTATCTTTCTCCTTTGACAACACAGTAACTCGTTCCTCTAATGATTTAATCTTAGATTGCAACAGGGGAACGTCGGTGTAATAACGTTCAAGCCAATAATTGCATTGAATGCAAGGTGGATGATTGGGCCTTGGCATTACAGGTGAGGGTTCTTTCAAGTTACCAGGGGTGTCACTGTGAAGCTTAATTCCTGGGAATTTAGGGTCGTTCTTGAGGCACGGAGGTAGGTTGGAAACATAGTCATAGGGTTCCACAGAGTAGAGGCCATGAGAGTAAGGGTATTCCTCGGCTAGGAAACGTTTAATCTCAGAGTCTGAATCCTCGCTCAAGATGATAGGCTTTTGGTCAATGCTCTGCTTGGGTTTGTTCCAAGCACATCTCGATATCCATCATGCATTTTTATTTCCCTTACTATTTACACCAGTATCACCTTTTCCTTTCTTCCTTACAGGTTTCTTGATGGCCTTAGTATTGGCTTTAGCACACGGGTCGGCCATGGTATCAAGTAGGTCAAAGTTGGGGCATTTCGAGGGTTTGACAGGGGGTAGAAGGGTAGGATATGGCATGGTAGGCACAACCAGGGTTTCATTGACTACAACCTTGTCTATCTGAACACACTCGGGAGTGGCAAAGCCATTCCTTGATAGGAAGGCTTGCCAACAGTCACCACTAAGATTCAAATGATGAACGATAATGACTTTGATCAAGCAGTGATGGAAAAGGCTGCTATCAGCCTTCTCACACTTAAATCGTTTGGAAATTTTGTAAAGACTGCGTAGGAGATAGTGTGGCATGTTCAAAGGGTAGCCTATAAAATTCATAAGTAACTTGAGATGATAAAGAAACACTAACCCATAATGACCTTCGCAGGTCACAAATTGCTTAACAATTGCTAATAGATCATGCCATATGGTCTTGAGGGTAGTGACAGGCATACCTTTGTCACAACTAACAATACTTCTTGATGTGAATAGGAGCGGCCATGAAACCTCGTCCACTTTAGAGTTCTTAAACCACCTCTGTCCTTTAACTGGTAAGCCTGTAGTTGAGCTGAGGAATTCCTCATTTAGCTTGAGCTGTATGTCTCCGACCTTAGCCCTGCATCCGTCGAAGGTGAGGGCGAATTGTTGGGCGACCGTAAGGTTGAAACCCTCAAATCTCTGGATAAAACCTAACCAGCCAGTGTTCTCCAGGTCTTCGCGAGCATTGTCAAATAGCAGGAGTGTTTGGTTGCCATTAGGTTCTATGCGCACCATAGGTGCCATAGGAGAGAGCACGCAGTGAGCCGGGTAAAGGGACAAGGGTTTGGACATGGTATACGTAGGATCAAAAGATCAGGGATTTCCCCAAAACCAACAGAGGTAACCCAGGATAGAAGGCAGGCATTAATGGCTAAGTGTGCGAGGGTGGTGGAATGAAACATTCATATCGAATGTACAATCGACGAACCTATGGTGATTGAATATTGGTGTGTGTTAAAAACAATGCCAATCAAACAACTGTTAAAAAATATGATAAGTCGACCCAAAAATTTGCACAACAATAGTGTTTGCATGGTTTAAAACAAAGCAATATTTCAAATAAGGATTTGACCATAAAACTTATACATTGTATGAAACCATTGCACTAAGGGTCTAATCACAATGTTAATGCGTTGTTGTGAAACCATTGAACTCGATAAAAAACAATAGAACATGGAACCACCATCGAATCAAGGACTTAATGACAGTCATTATAATATCATCACAATCTTATAAAAATGAAGTTATATTAACAACAAAAAAATGCCAAATGAGTAAAGGTTTTGGTGTCTTGCCAACCGTGTGACCATAATTGAATTGGAAATGCAATGAACACATAGAAAAGAGTGACCATAGTAATCCAGTGATGATTTTAATGCTATTGACACGACTTCGAACCAAGGTTTTCACGCTTTCAGTCGTGAAAATGAAAACAAAAGGCAGGTGTGCGAATGAGCAAAAGATTGCGATGAGAATCAAGGTTCCAAAACACTTGTGTAGGCAGCTTATAAGGATAGGATAAAAATGCGAAATGGCTACCAACAATGGCGACACACTGGTAGAAGCAATTATCTCTGCCAAAAGAACAAATTCAGATTATGATAATGAGAATAATTCTAACTCAAAAACAACCAGAAAATTGTTTAAACATCATTATTAATCAAATAATTCCAACAGTGTTTAAAGGATGAAAACTGATAACAGTCTTAAGATAAGCGAACCATGATATTAAAGATAAAATCTCCAATACTATTGATAGAGCCACTGCTGCCAGCAGGCGTCCATAGCCTCGACATGGTTGCCATTTAACCCGCTCTGATATCCGTATCCTGCCAAGAAGTTCCAGATCAAAATAAAGGACATTTTAAGGTCAAGAGATTTCATATTTACGAATTTTCATATACCCGACATTGCTTCGCTTCTAGTGGGCCTATTCAGTACCCCGACGAAGTTGTCTTGGCATCATGCATGCATTTACCCACTGCCAGCAGACCTGTTTAGCATCCCGGTGGGTTTACAAGCACTTCCCACAACTCTTTTATGATTTATTTATTTTTTAAAGATATATAATTGAGCGGGGTGACGCTGAAAATTATGATATTTTAACATATTTTTTACAGACCTTGAAAGAATTTTTTAAACTGTCCTTCATTAAGATTCAAAGATGGTTTGTTTACAAAATCGACCTTCTAAGGCAGGGAGACATCTTCTGAGTCGTTCCCTTAAGGAACAGGGACAACATAAGAAGATAATGGATGATCGTGATAGGCTTTACTCATAGATCGAAATCAGTTAACTTCTTTCAAACAACCGTCTTTTCTCAACATGGATGTAAATTTTAGAAGCATATTACAATAGATGTTTAGACAAACTTTCAGCAGTCATTTCAGAGAAAGAATTTTGTGTTTTCTTTGTCTGACCAGTTCATGATGAAGGCATGTGTGTTTCAAAAGAAAGACTGATAAGCATAAAAGAAAACAAAACACACCAGCGAAGAAAGATTTGAAAGCAAAGAAATCCAAAAAACAAAAGAAAATATGTACAGAACGTGCATCTAAAAACCTCCTGCAACAAATCCCTTGGGAAACTGAAAGAAAGAAAAGAAAATCCTATTTGATGGGAAAGCAGTCTTACTCGTGGTACCTTGGGTCAGGGTTGATTTATATTTATTTATCTCTTTACTTTCCATTTAAGATTTTCATGACGATACTGCGTTTTTGAAAATGAATGTTCAACTAAGAGTAAAGAGAAAAAGGATCAAGATGACTTCCCTGACAAGAGCCGTATTATGGTTCTAGTGGTATGCCCACTTGTGTTCATGACTGTATTATTACAAGGAGAAATAGTGAGAAATAAAACTGAAAGGAAAACCTATTCCTAAACCTACCCTAACTATTAAATAAATCAGGATACTACGTGAAGTCATGTTTCCAATGTAGCCATCGGAGTAGCTCCAATCCTGCAATGTAAACAAGATCAAGAATTACTAATAAGAATGGTATCATATCAACAAATGACAGAAACATATCACACTTACCTTCATAATCATCATCTAAAAACAAAGTAAGCATGATCTTACCATTTCCTTGGATATTCTTGTTGTATGAATCCTCCAACCATTGCGCAATCTTGTCGTGATAAGGGTCATAATGGCATGGGCGAGTGTAAGTAGTTTTGAAAAACTTGTCAGGATTATGAGGAAATGGAATAACCATTAGCCAAGGCTGAAATGCCCCATCCTCCTGACAATTCTCTAAGTGTTCATTAATTTCCTCACATGGAGGATCTAAAAGAAATATGTCACGCCTACTTCCAAGATACTTAGGTAAAAAGAAAGCAAGCACAACTTTGTCTTTATTATGATTTTTTTTTATATATGAATATTCAAGCCATCCTAAGATCCTGTCACAAAAATGGGGATGCAAACCATGAATTTGATGAAATGAATATATCAATGGGAAACTCATCATAGGAGGATTCATGCAATCAATTGGATCATTGGTTTGAATGTTTCCTTCGATGAGATCGATCATTTCAAAATGTGAAGTATTAAGATTCAAGCTAAGAAAAGAACGAATATGAAACTTAGAATGTTTGATGTCCATAAGATATAATGCATTGTATTTTTCAACAATAAATTGTGTAAGATCATCTCGCAACATGTCTTTTTCCCATGTGAGTGATGAAAGTGAACAAGCGTCAAATCCGGTTTTATCAATGTTATGCTCGAAATTAATTTCACCAAAATTTAGCATATCGAAAGGATACGATTGTGGTGAAAAAGAGTAGTATGTTGTAGGCAAGATGTCAAGTCCACCAGAATCTAAGAATAGATCAAGATATAAAGAATAAAAGGAATCAGAAATAAGCAGATGAAAAGAATCTCTTGAGCTATGATACTCAACAATGGTATTCTCAAGACAATTCTCTTCACTTTCTTTAAAACTCTTACTCTGTTTTGGTGACGAATTCCTCAACATAATATGATCATCTGGATTTGATTTTTGTGTGATAGATAATTCAAAATTTATGTGACAAGCATCTAGTCTTTCTTGTGAACAAAGTGCATTTTGAGGATGAAGGTTTAAAGTTTCTTCTTCTAGTTGCATAACTTCTCCTCTAATCAATTTCATAGGAGTACTAGAAAATTCAAGATGATTTTTGTCGCTTAAGTGTTCTTCAATGACTGATTTCAAATGTTGATTAGAGCATGAGTTACAAGAATGAGGATATTCACCTTGAGCCAGAAACGAATCTTCTTCCATACTAGTCGAAGACTGAAAATACAATGATTCAAAGGAAAAACCAATTTGGTTGTCCATAAGAACTTGGTCAATAGATTCTACCTCCCTGGCTTGTTCAACATTCTCGAAAGATTTTTTCTCTTCTTGCGAAATAGATTGTTCTTGCAGTTGAGTGATAGGATTTGCAATTAGTTCTTCATTCGTGATTGAACATGACTGGATGGAAGGGATGGAAGCATCATAGAAGAGACTTAATTCCAATGACATGTCATCGAGATTAAATTTACAGAGGATATGATAGACTCTTGTCAAAAATTCTTATGAAGATGAATCGCCGTTGATTAGTGAAGTATGAAATTCTTCACATAATTGATCAAAATCATAAATTTCAAAAGCATCTAGAAACTCATCTACAAATTGAAACCAATAAAAAATGTGACATGCTGGAAAGGATTCAAACCATTGTTTGATCCGACCTCTAAAAGTAAAAGCGAAAAGTCTTCATAAAAATCTTAAATCTGAGATGTCATGTTTGATGCATTTGCACCAAAACTTGTTAAGGTGGTCTTTAGCAGATATATTGCCTCCACCATCAAAGGTGAGTTCGGACAAGCGAGAGACTATCTTGTTGGGAACATTGGGTAATGAGAAGTTGAAAGCATGTCCCAACACAGTGATTTGGGGAGCCATGGGGGAAATTGAATACATTTAAAATAAAGGCTCCTACAAGGCCAACTTGTCAGTCGACCCTCCTTCTAGCGCCATTTGTTGACGCGGAAAATGAACGCTCGCCAACTGGAGGAGTGGATCTGGTTCGGGGTTGTTTAAATAACCCAATCCGTTTGGGATGATCCACCCTGATGGGTTTAGCGGCTCCGTTGGCCGATATAAGTCCTAGGACAATGAAAGAAAACTAAACTAAAGGAACTAATCTAAATGAGAAAAAGCACTTCAACAAATTATATACCAATCTGAAATATATATACATCTTACTTACTAATATTATACAACAATAATTCTATGAAATTAAGTGTTCCATTGTCAACATAATTAGATCCCAACTACAAATGTACAATATTTACAAATTACAGATTTTAAATCGAAAACCTGAAAAAAAAACCATTTGTGAGCTGTCCTATGACAACAAAGCTATTATTTTTGAATTTTATAATTTTGTGAAACAAAAATAAAATGACAATTATCAAAGCTGAATAATTAAAATAACAATCTGTACTATAAAACTAAACTATACATCTATCTAAACTACTGAAAATTCTCGAATTTATTATCTATCAAATTGCAAATAATTATCTAACCTGAAGTAACGCTTTCCAATTTGTCCTGTGCAAAGTATCCGATTCAACTGTTCGATGGGAGGAAACCCGCACCAGATTTTCCACAAGCTTCTTGTAAACAGGAAGCAACAGTGCTCTTTGAATATAAATGACAGTACAAACAAGACATAAAATGACAACAATCTTAAAATTTACAAATCATCACATTTAGATAAACTCGTATGCGAAGATTTGTACAAAATGATTCATTTAACGAAGAAGATAAACCTTTAATTCATTAAATTGAAACAAATTAATTGCCATTCTTTAAAATAAGAGACATCAGATATGGACAACACATAAACCAAATCACATCAACCTGCAATGAATTATGATAGCTAAAGTAGTCGATAATTGATTGCAAACTGATATGAAGAAAACTTGAAATAAAAGTTTGATATATTGAAAGCTAAAGTTGTTACAAAACATCCACTTTCATCCCTGTTTGTATTCTCACAAGTCCAAAGTATTTCTTCTCCCAATAGTCATGGGTTCATTACAAAAAATTAATGAGTATATAAAGGTCACAGGGTAAAACATCCTTGTGGGAATTATCAAAAACAATTTACAAAAAATCTAGGAACAATCTCCCAAGTTTCTTTCTCTGACTTAAGCTAACAACCTAAAACAAAACTACATCATAAAAGCACATTCTAAACTGCCACAACATGTCCAATTTGCCATTGAAATTCATAGGTACCTGTAGGTGGACAAGAATAAACAAGTTTAGATAATGTTTTATTGGTAAAATTAACAAAAATCTAAAATTTAAGACTAGCTACAGAATCTCATGATTCTGTAGCTAGTCTAATTTGAAAACAGAACCATTTTAAATCAATCCAAAACTAACAGAAATATGTTCGACCTATTAAACAAATCTTTAATCACTAATTGAAAACAAAGCGAATCATTCATGCTGGAAGTAACCAAATATTTATCCCAATTTGAAACAGATAGAAATCGTTTTTAGTTAACCGAATGGTAACATGGATATATGAAATCTATCAAACACTTTTTATTACCAGTTCGGAGCAGACATAATCGTTTTTATAATTCGAAACCAACGAAATCATTTTTGAATTAATCTCAATCGAAACAGACTATAACCGATCAAACAAATTTTTCATATTCATTCAATACAAATGCAATAGTTTATGTCGACTCAGAACTTAACAAAATCGTTGTTGAATCAAAACAAAACTAACAGAATTGTTTTTCAATTCAAAACTAACAGAACTATATCAAACCAATCTTCAACGTATATACAAACGACTATGCTAATTCAGGGCATACAACATCGTTTCAGAATCAAATCAAAAGAAATGAATCGAACTAACTCAGGGCCGACACAATCGTTATACTAATGCAAAATCGTATCAATCAAAACATAGTTGTGTCTGATTTTAGAAAACAAATCTTCTGCACATGATTCATAATGAAATCATTTTTTGGTAATTCGAAAATAACAAAATTGTTTTGAATCTATTAAAACGAACAGAACTAATCGGCTATGCTAGTTCAAACCAAATCATACAAAATCGATGTGGAAAAAACCATACCTGGGCTGTAGGAAAACAATTCAGTCAGGATAACTTTTAATTGACAAAGGCCGTAGCTGCCTCAACATTTCTGAAGACAATTGAACCCATAGTCTTTTGCTTCTTCTCGTTGGCTTGTAGCCTATCGTTCTCCTTTGACAACACAGTAACTCGTTCCTCTAATGACTTAATCTTAGATTGCAACGGGGGAACGTCGGTGTAATAAAATTCAAGCCAATAATTGCATTGAATGCAAGGTGGTGGATTGGGCCTTGGCATTACAGGCGAGAGTTCTTTCAAGTTACTAGGGGTGTCACTGTGAAGCTTAATTCCTGGGAATTTAGGGTCGTTCTTGAGGCATAGAGGTAGGTTGGAAACATAGTCATAGGGTTCCACAGAGCAGAGGCCATGAGAGTAAGGGTATTCCTCAGCTAGGAAACGTTCAATCTCAGAGTCTGAATTTTCGCTCAAGACGATAGGCTTTTGGTCAGTGCTCTGCTTGGGCTTGTTCCGAGCACATCTCAATATCCATCGTGCATTTTTCTTTCCCTTACTATTGACACCAGTATCACCTTTTACTTTCTTCCTTATAGGCCTCTTGACAGCCTTAGTATTGTCTTTAGCACACGGGTTGGCCATGGTATCAGGTAGGTCAAAGTTGGGGTAGTTCGAGGGTTTGACAGGGGGTAGAAGGGTAGGAGATGGAACGATAGGCACAACCAGGGTTTTAGTGACCACAACCTTGCCTACCTGAACACACTCAGGAGTGGGAAAGCCATTCCTTGATAGGAAGGCTTGCCAAAAGTCACAACTAAGATTCAAATGATGAACGATAATGACTTTGATCAAGCAGTGATGGAAAAGGCTACTATCAACCTTCTCACGCTGAAATCGTTTGGACATTTTGTAAAGACTGCGTAGGAGATAGTGTGGCATGTTCATAGGGTAGCCTATAAAATTCATAAGTAACATGAGATGATAAAGAAACACTAACCCATAACGACCTTCGCAGGTCACAAATTGCTTAACAATTACTAATAGATCATGCCATCTAGTCTTGAGGGTAGTGACAGGCATACCTTTGTGACAACTAACAATATTTCTTGATGTGAATAGGAGCGGCCACAACACCTCGTCCACTTTAGAGTTTTTAAACCACCTCTGTCCTTTAACTGGTAAGCCTGTAGCTGAGCTGAGGAATTCTTCATTTAGCTCGAGCTATATGTCTCTGACCTTAGCCCTGCATTCGTCGAAGGTGAGGGAAAATTGTTGGGTGACCGTAAGGTTGAAACCCTCAAATCTCTGGATAAAACCTAACCAACCAGTGTTCTCTAGTTCTTCGTGAGCATTGTCAAATAGCAGGAGTGTTTGGCTGCCATTAGGTTCTATGTGCACCACAGGTGCCATAGGAGAGAGCACGTAATGAGCCGGGTAAAGGGACAAGGGTTTGGACAGGGTATATGTAGGATTGAAATCTCAGGGATTTCCCCAAAACCAATAGAGGCAACCCGGGATAGAAGGCAGACATTAATGGCTAAGTGTGTGAGGGTGGTGGAACAAAACAGTCCACGCAGAACATTCATATCGAATGTACAATCGACGACCCTATGGTGATTGACTATTGGTGTGTGTTAAAAACAATGCCAATCAAACAACTGTTAAAAAATATGATAAGTCGACCCAAAAATTTGCACAACAATAGTGTTTGCATGGTTTAAAACAAATCAATATTTCGAATAAGGATTTGACCATAAAACTTATACATTGTATGAAACCATTGCACTAAGGGTCTAATAACAATGTTAATACGTTGTTGTGAAACCATTGAATTCGATCAAAAACAATAGAACATTGAACCACCATCGAATCAAGGACTCGATGACAGTCATTATAATATCATCACAATCTTATAAAAATGAAGTTATATTAACAACAAAAAAATGCCAAATGAGTAAAGGTTTTGGTGTCTTGCCAACTGTGTGACCATAATTGAATTGGAAATGCAATGAACACATAGACAAGAGTGACCATAGTAATCCAGTGATGATTTTAATGCTATTGACACGACTTCGAACCAAGGTTTTCACGCTTTCAGTCGTGAAAACGAAAACAAAAGGCAGGTGTGCGAATGAGGAAAAGATTGCGATGAGAATCAAGGTTCCAAAACACTTGTGTAGGCAGCTTATAAGGATAGGATAAAAATGCGAAATGGCTGCCAACACATTCGTACATCCCAACTGTCGTCAGTACTTCCACGTGTCATCCTGCTATTGGGCCACGTTATGTATGGACTTCCACGTGTTATCCGTACAATGCCACATGTGAAATCCGTACAAGTGCCAACTCAACCCCAAAATGTTGATTTTGAGTTACATGTGTCAACTCTTGGTGATGCCATGTCATCATGATGACATCATCATTATGTCATGCTGACATCACCTGTCGTATTTCTGACGTTATTAGTACATCCTGTTGACTTTGACCAGTTGAATTTTTTTCCTATTTGGGAAATCGGTCAGAACGTGATAATTTCACATACGGTGTCCATTTGTGAAAAAAATTATATGGCTGAAATTGACACGATGAGATAGACACAATGGAACTAGTTTCGTCTGATTCTGAGAACTCCTATATCCATTTTGGATTAGTGGATCAACAAGAAAGAGCAAGAAAGAGGGAAACAAACTGTCTGCAGAGACATTCCATTGGGCATGGAGTCATAAACACCCTACAGATAAAGGGAAACCAAGTTGCATACAAAAAAAAAGGGCTATATAATGATGAACATAAGAATAGAGTAGATGACACTAAGAAAAATATTCATCAAGCAATGATCCTCTCTGCAAAATGAATTAAAAAAATACTTGTACATAAATCATGAAAGGAGGAAATCACTGCAAATCCTTTGCAGCTCATGAATTCTGCTACCCATGGACATCCATTGATATTCAATACCTGCAATATATTCAATTAAGAGGATGGCAAAAGAAATGGAAAACAAAGAAGACAATCTGATAAACAAATCTCATGAATCTTTAATGGCAGAAAATGTGATTACAAACAGGCCCCCAGACTTACAAATAAGTAGCTAAACTACTCCTCAAGCTCTCTCCTCTATTGGATCATGAACTCCACCCTTTCATCAAAAAAATAACTTCTATATATAGTGTATCATTCATTCCTACTATAAAGAGGTTGAATCCCAAGTGGTTTCATTAGATTCCCTTTTCTCTAGGAGTTGTTACAACAAGGTTAAACAAAAAATCCACCTAGCTCCTATTTTTTTTGGATCTTGTCTATTGTGATAAATTCCTTTTGAAACAGGTCATGTTGCTTGATCTGGTGATAAAACACATGTCCCTCATGTTTAAATACCTCCTATAAAACCATTCTAACCCCGTCAGATAGGTGTCATCCCTCCTACAACTCAAATTTATCATACTATTAGAGTTTGTAGCGCAATTTCAAGATTCACTGCAAACTTTCCTGTAGGTGATGTTTTCAACTTTTCTCTCAAACGACGAACTGGGTCGGGCTGATTTTTGGTCAGAAAGTCAATGATTTTATGATTCATCTGCAATTTTTTTTTTATAAGAACCCAGATCAGAATTTAAAAGTTGTGATGAAAATATGATTATGTTGTGTACTAATTTGCTATAAACTGTTTCAATTTAGCATTTTGCAGTGCCTCTGTAGGATGTGCTGCAAAATTTCCTGTAGGTGTCATTTTGTCTTCTGATCACTATAATTGATCTCAAAATCATGGATACAAGATTCAAACCTATGCTGATTCCTTGTATAATCTTTGAGCCATGCAGGATGACTCCCAAAAACAACAAGTGAACAAAATCATGAACATCATAAGACAAAAATGTTATTTAGAGTTGTGAACCAACATATATGAGGAACCATGACAAAACTGATATATTGCTGCTGCAAAAAAAATGGTGGCATATATTCTCTTTTAATGTTTCACTTCCTTCCTTTGGTGAGTATCCATGACAGCTAAATCAAAACCCTCCTCTGATAAAAACTGGTACTAGAGTAAGTGATGGAAACTAACAATTTAGGTTTTGTTGTTTGATTTATAAGAATAAGGGTTTGCTGGAAAAAGGATTTGTGCTTAAAGAAATAGTGAAGAAATTGAGAGAGGCTGAACTTGAGAAATGGAGGTAAAGATAACAACCTAAAACTGAAAGAAACCTCAAATAGACAAATTTACAAGTGACTGTGTAAAACAAAGGGTTCATATCACAATTTGCAATGAATTTGGAGTTTGCAACAACTGGGGTTTGTAGCGAGTAGGGTTTTGAAAATAGGATTTTTGGGAAAACATGAAACAAGTACCTGACATCAAATCCCACTCCCTACTGCAAAGAACCAATCCTATCAACCTTTTAAGCTTCCACCATTGACCTCTCCAAAGAGTTTGCAGCAAAATAGTCTGCAACGCTAGTTACAGTTTGTAGCAAGTTGAACTAGTCTACAACATGTTATTTACAAAAGGAAAATAAGATATAAAATGATAAACTCTCCCTTTGAAAATGAACCTTTAGAGTTTCTTTGATGATGCTATGGAACTGAAAACTAGAGTTCATCATATGTGCATCAACTAGTACATAGTCAGATCAAGATGTTTGGTTGATCGACTCAGGAGCATCCTATCATATGACACCACATAGAGAATGGTTCTTTGAATATGAACCATATGAAAAAGGATATCTGTTCTTGGGAGATGAATCGACAACCAAATTTATCGAGCGAGGAAGAGTTTGAATGATACTACAAAATGGGAGGAGGAGAACCATTCCATGTGTGCTACACATTCAGGGTTTGGAAAGAAACCTGATATCCGTCAACAAGATGAGTGATGCAATGGTGCATACTCTATTTCATAAGGATTCATGTAAGATGGTAAAAGGTGCGATTGTATTAATGAAAGGAGTTTGGATTGGAACTCTATACATGTTATTAGGCAACACCAACTCGAATGGATGCAATAACATTGATGTTCCTAAAATTGACTTGACTTCGATTCGACTCAACTCAACTCAACTCGGGCCGAGTCAATTCAAATCGACTTGACAAGTCATCGTAAAGTTGACCTGACCATGCTATGGCATGAGAGGATGGGACATATTGGAGAAAAATTACTTTGAGCTATGTATAACAAATGTATGGTAAAAGATTTTCCTGAATGTAATTTAGTATTCGATTTTGTGAACATTGGATATATGCAAAACAAAGTCGGGTAGGATATTCAGTGATATTTTTTCCCATATTGAAAAATTAACTTCCATTAGAGTACTAATGTCTCTAGCTGCAACATTTGATCTGGAAATACAACAGATGGATGTAAAAACAATGTTCCTACATGGGGACTTGGAAGAAGAAATATACATGAAACAACTTGAAGGATTTGTAGTAAAGGGAAAGAAATATTTGGTGTGCAAACTAAAAATACCCCTTTATGGTCTAAAGAAATCACCAAGGATGTGGTACCAAAATTTAGGCACATACATCCTTAGTTTGGGGTTTGTGAGAAGAAAATATGATCATCGCATATATTCCAAAGAAGAAGGTGGGCATTTCATATATGAAGAATTGTATGTCGATGCCATGTTGTTGATTGGAAATAACATGAACATAATAAAGGAGGTGAATAAACAACTATCCTCCAAGTTTGAGATGAAATATCTCGGTGCAATGAACTTCATTCTGGGAATGGATATCAAAAGAGATAGAGTAGCTAGAAAAATCTGGTTGGACTAGAAGAAGTATATTGAAACAATCTTGAAACATTTCAACATGCAGGATTGAAAACTTACGAAGGTGCCAATTCTTGTGGGAGCAAGGCTAACTGATGAATAGTGTCCAAGGACACATGAGGAAATAGAGGACATGGCATGTGTTACCTATGCAAGTGCCGTTGGTAGTCTAATGTATGTGATGGTCTGCACTCAACCAAATATTTCCCATGTAGTGGGAGTGTTGAGTAGATACATGTCGACACCTGGGAAGGAACATTGGATAACTGTCAAGAGAGTATTCAAGTATTTGTGTGGAACAAAAGACTATTCTATATTCTACCAAGGAAAATGTAGAGGTGACAATGAATTGAATGTACATGGTTTTGTCAATGTCGATTGGGCTAGAGATCTAGATCGATGAAGGTCAACCAATGGATATGTATTCAAGTTTTTCAGTGGAGTAATCAACTAGATGAGTAAGCGATAGATGGTCAGAGCCTTGTTAACAACATAATATGAATACATGACATCCACTCATGGGAGAAAAGAAGCAATATGGCTGCAAAGGTTGTGTTTAGGAATCAGGTTTGAGCAGAGAGCTATGAATATAAGTTGCGACAGTCAAAGGGAAATATTTATGATAAAGAAACCAACCCATCATTCTAAGACTAAGCATATTAATGTACAATACCATTTGGTGAGAGACACGATGGAAAGAAACAAGGTGCTTCTGGAGAAAGTAGACATGTTGGAAAACATAACAGACTTTTTGACCAAGTCTGTGAGTGTCGTGAAGTTCTCTTGGAGCAGAGAGGAAATGGGAATTGATGCTCTGGGTCTGTGAACAAGAGTTTAAAAATATCCCTATTTCAGCAAAGAAAACAACAAGTGGTAGAATGTTGGGTTTTTATATTCTTTGTAGTGAAAGTCTAGTTGAGGTGAATTGACTAACAATCAATGTCAAAGGAATCGACAATGAGATGAAGGTTAGGGTGGTTCGACCGAGTAAATTTGAAGTCGAAGACGTCAAAAAGAAGTCGAAGGTCAAGGTGGTTTGATCGAGTAAAGTGTAATTTGAAGACATCGATGACAATTCGAAGAGGTCAATAGAAAATAGGTCGACAAGAGGGCATGTGGCAACCAATTGAAGACCAAATGAAGGCCGATTGGTAGTCGACTAGTAATTCGACTTGGTAGTTGACTGTAACAGAATCCCGAGATTCACGAGATTTGTAGCCAATGATATGCATGAATCTGTAACCATTTTTGGGTGCCTTGTATTTAGGTTTTTACCTACTGTAAATCCTATAAAGAAGTCATGTTGTAATGTTGAAAAGGAAAATCACTAATCAATAATCATAGAGGTTGCTGGTCATGCATATGTAAGCCAAATTGGCTACAGGGTTGTTCTTGTGTAAATCAAGAAGGTATGATTTCGATTGTGTATTAGGTGTAGACAAAGGTTAGGCATGTGACATTTTATTTTGAATGAAGAAGACAACAAGAGATAAAAATGCTTAAGGAATGCTGGTTTTCATGTTTGGGTTTCTAAGGTAAAATCTCTGTGTACTGTGTGTTTTGTTTGTCATTTAGTTTCTTGATTAAATATTTCTTCCTCTCTTATACTAGGTTTAGTGTGGAAGTTTTCTTCATTTCCTAACAATCAACATATCCTTCCCCCCAACACTAGCTTATTTAACAAGTACTTCAGTGTCGAAAGGTCTGTAAAAAAATTGAAGGGAGTGTCAAATAAATAACGTCGAAAATTATGTAGGGCATAAACCATCACCATTCCTTTTCACTTCATGGTCATATAATTTCTCTCAAAACATTATAGATTCCTACTAGAAAAGTAGATTGGATTATCAATGTTTTCTTCCTCAAGATATGCAAGCATTGCACCCAGTGCAATTGAGGATGCACCCACATGCACATGGATTTTTTTTTGGGTATTGGGTGTAACCTGTTACGAAAAAAATAAATAGAATTGGAGATAATCAAAGAGGAATAAGTTTCAAAAATAATAGGTGGTGTCTAAATACACCATTAAAAAAGTTAATCAAAGAGAATTATGATCAGAACATCACAATGTATATTGAACATGCACAAATTGTTCAACATTGGCATACAACACACTTGTGTCACTTGTTGATAATGACCCATCAAGTCTGCTATTTATAGATTCAATATATAACCAGATTCCTTGGAATTGGGAATATCTTGTCCACATATAATTGTCAGTGGTTAGAGTTGACTTCGTCAAATATGCACTATCTAGTCAGCTTGATAAGGATGCTCAACTCGACCATCCATGCGTCCAACCCATAGTCGGTTGCTTGAGTGGTCAATCCACCGACCAACTGTCTTCAACTATTAGTCAACTTCCTGACTGAAAATTTTGTCTACTATTCAAACAATTGTTGTAGATATCTGGTTGATCGCTTGATCATCTTTCTAGATGTTGGTTGACCACCCGACTGACTGAATCCAAGAGAAGTGTGATGAAACCCCCATCATCACATGAATTTGGATATTCAGGAGGTGAAATTGAGTCAGTAGGACACCCTACCATAATTGTAGCTTCCTGAATCCCAAGCATGATATGGAACTTGATAAACTTAGCTTCAGATAATGGCTTAGTAAAGATATCAACTACTTGATCATCTCTTCTGCAATCAACAAGAGAAACAACATTATCATGAACCAAATGTCTCAAATAATGAGCATGGAGCTCAAAATGATTCATATTACTATGGGAAATAAGGTTTTCAACAACTTGAATGACACTCTAATTGTCATAGTAAAGTGCATTCAAGGTTGGTATAGGAAATCCAATTTCTCTGAGAAGTTGGCGAATCCATACTGCCTTTGTACTTGCATGAAAAATGCCACAACATTCTTCTTTTGTAGTCGACAAGGAGACTACCTTATGTTTCTTCCATGACCAAACCAACGGTCCAGTGCTGAAGAGAAACACATAGCCATAAGTGAACTTCTGATCATTACTGTCGCCTACCTAGTTGGAGTTGGTGAAGCCCAACAACAAATCTAAGCTTCGACAATACTTGATACCAAGATGAGTGGTACCGTTGAGATAGTGAACAATTATTTTATCTTCTTTCCATTGGATTTATCTAGGATATTGCATAAAATGAGAAACCACAATAACAACAAAGGAAATGTTAGGTCAATTGTGAGTAAGATAAATGATACTTACAACTAGTTGTCAGTAGCGAGTAGCAACGACTTTGGGAGTTTGACAAATTTTTCTCATCTTAACTCCAGATTGAAAAGGAGTAGCATAGGGATTACAATTTTCCATCTTAAAACGTTTCAAAATATCCATTACATATTTAGATTGAGAAATGAAAAAACATCAGAAAGTGGTAATACTTGAAGACCCAAACGATAATGCAGAATACCAAGATCTGTCATGTCAAATGAGCCAACAAGTTGTTTCTTCAATCTAAGAATGAGATCAATGCTATTGCAAGTTATGACAAGTGCATAAACATATGCAACAATAATAAATTTTTTTCCATGAGTATGGAGTACATATAAGCCGTGATCATATTCACAACATTTGAAACCAATGCAAAGAAAAAACCTGTCGATCTTAGCATACCAAGATCAGGGAGATTGTTTCAAACCATAAAGAGACTTTTGAAGTTGACAAACCAAGTTATAATATGTCACAAAAATAGGAGTTTGTTCCATGAAAATTTATTCACATAGTTCTCCATGAAGAAACACACCCTTCACATCCATATGATGGATTTGTCATCCAAATCAAGCAACAAGGGAAATAATCATTCAAATAGAATTCATATTTATAACACGGAAAAAGGTCTCAGTGTAGTGGATGCCTTCTTGTTGAGAAAATCCATTCTCAACCAAATGAGATGTATGACACTCAAAAACACATTCAAAGGTAAATTTAGTCTTGTAGACCCATCAACATTTCACAATGTTCTTCCCTTGAGGTCGTGGAACTAAATCCCAAGTGTGATTCTTCAAAAAAGAATCCATTTCTATTTGGATAACCTGATCCCATTCAGGTTGTCCTTGTGCATCTGAGTAAGTAACAGGATAATAAGTTTCAAGCACAAGAGTCATCAAAGAAACACTAGCACGCTGCTTCTGACTTTGATTTTTTTGACTTGAGGAAAAATCACTAACATCTAGTTCAATAGATTAAATGGTCTTGACAAACCATTTGGGTAGACAAGAAATAGGTGAACTATTGTTCAGTGCGGAAGGTTGATAAGAATTTAGAACATTTTTAGTCAAGAGAGATGGTGGACTGGTCAAAACATAAACCGTCTGGCCAGTTGACTCGAAGGTTGAAGGTCCAATCAAAAAAAGAATAGAGTTTGACTATCAAGTTGAATGAATGAAAAATGGAATAAGAGAACCAGAGTTGGAAATAACATCAAAGTTATCATTCTGTAAAAATCCAGAGTAGACATTCAAAAATTTGATGGAAGGAGACTTCTCATAAAACCATACATTTCATCTAATAATGATCTTTCATTTGATAGGGTTAAACAATTGATAGGCTTTGGAATATTCATAGTAGCCCATCATGATGCAAGCATGAATCTTGCATCCAATTTCTTTTCTGTAATCATAAAAAATATAAGCCCAGGAAAAGCATGCAAACACACATAGGTGTTTGACTAAGGGCTTGCTTCAACACAATTGTTCGACTGGAGTCTCCAAAGGAGCAACTCGAGTCGAGATTTGATTGAGAAGATAGTTTTCGAAATAGAAAACTTCATCTCAGAAGTGAGGAGGCAAGTATTTGGCCTATAAAATACATCTATCCATTTCAACTAATGTCTAATTCTTGCATTCTACAAAGCCATTCTGCTGAGGGGTATGAGGGACTGACCACTGCCAATCAATACCAGATTGAACCAAGTATTCTTCAAAAGGTCAATTCAAATACTCACCACCATTGTCTGATCTCATGCACTTGATGGGTCATCCACAATTTGTTTCAGCAAAGGCTCTAAATTCTTTGAATATTTCAAAGACAAGATTCTCATTCTTTATAAAATAAACCCAAGTGAAACGATAGAGATCATCAATGAAAGTCAAGATATACCTTGCACCTGCTAAGGAAGGTATATTGATGTAGCAAAGATAATTGTGAACGAACTCCAAGAGGTTATGTGATCACCATGATTTTCCAGAGTCAAAGGGTGGCTAATGATGCTTGCAAAGCACACATCCTTTACAGACTCCATCAAGGGGAATTGTTTTAGGTAAACCAACAACCATATTCTGAGTTTCCATCGATTACAAATGTCAAAAATTTAGGTGTCTTAGTCTTTCATTCCAAGTTTGAATTCATTCTTCGTTGTTAGAAATAGGAGTAGTGGGTTCAGAGTTGGGTTGATTCAATTCATAAAACTTATACAAACTGTCCTTTGGGTCGAGAAACCCTTCAGCGACAATCGACCAAAATTTATTCAAATATCGAATGAAGAATTGATCTAGCTAAAACTCCACAATATTACATGTCTTTGTTAATTGAGAAACTAACAACATATTGACACTGAGGTTCAATACATGATAGATGTCGACAATTCTTCCATGTCGATAGAAAACATCATCCTGACTATCAATGTCGAGAGCAAAATCATCAACAACATAGATTTTTCTCTTCGTAGCTTCATCACATATAGATTTTTCTCTCTGTAGCTTCATATAAGGACGTGAATAAGGAAGCATCCTTGTCCATATGATGAGTTCACCTAGAGTCGACTACCCATTAATTCTACGCAGAATGATATAGCAAGGGTTGAGAAGTTTTGACTTGGATGGTGAAATTATCAGCGGGTTGGTGAACGTTGGTGTTAGCACATAGAATTGTAGGGGTCAAAATGAGTCACACCTTTGATTTTTTCATTTTTACCTTGACATGTCAAACCTATAGTAGTACAAAAAGTTCCCTTTGTCATCATCTATCTGTTTAAATTTCAAGTTAAAGACAGTTGTATGTGCTGCCAACTCACAGGAGAGTTCGTAGCGTATTCATAAGTATCTCATGCATTCAATGATTATCATTGAATTTAAGGATCGTGTCAAAGAAGATATTATTGTTTCCAGAGATTTTATTTTAAACAAATTCTTAGGGATTATGTCATAAAATTTTCTAATAGCTTCCTCTAAGTGTGTAAATTGTGTTTAAGCCAGGCGCTGCGAACTGACGTTGTGAATTGGCTGAAGGAGAGTGTTGGAGGTTGAATAGTTTGCAAACACGTGTGTTGAAATACCCAATTATAGGCATCAAGATCAATTCTATTAGATACGTCATAAGATTTATCATGCTATTTGAAGGTTGAGAGGTCCTTTTACTGATATATTTGTTGGCGCTGCGAACTGTGCTGCAAACCCTCTGTTCTAGGACTGCTGAAACTTTCACCTTTTGTGTCTTTTCAAATTCAGCCTTAAAGGAGTGCATTATTACCCCTATAAAATTCACAATGTGTGGTTGATCATTTGCTGAAGCAGGCTTAAAGTTGAAAATGTTGTTAATTCTTTTAACCTATTTTTATGCATTTTACAACATTTTTTGGGTGATGGCTATGAGTTATAAGCCATGAGTATCACTTGTGGTTATTTCCTCTAAGTCATATATCAATATAATGAAGTCTTGCAACATATATAGACTCCTGGCATAAGTTTTGATATGTTAAAAACTTTGGTAAAATGAAACAGGCTTCTACAGGAAAGTTCGCAATGCCAATGCTGTGAACTGGTAATTTATGACAATTTACAAGAATTAACACACAACATAGGATGGTTTTTCCCATAACTTTTGAATTATCATCTAGGTTCCTCTTAAATTTGGTGTGGATGGAAAACATGGTGTTTTTGACTTGCTGACAAAAAATAATCCCGACCTAGTTCATATTTTTGGCGAAAAGGCAAAATCATCACATACAGAAAAGTTTGCAGCACATGTTGTCATAGGCGCTGCGAACTCTAATAGTTTGACAAATTCGAGCTATGGGAAATATTCTAGTTGTCAAGGAAGGTTATAATGGTATCCTGGGAGTTAGTTGGACATGGGGGACATGTGTTCCATCTCCAAATCAAGCAGAATGACCCGTTTCAAAAGACATTTATCACAATAGGCAAGATCCCATAAAATAGGATTTTGTTAGGTTTTTGTTGGAATCTTTTGTAACAATACTCCTACATAGAGGAGGATCCTATGTATCTCCTTGGTTTCAAAGTCCTTAGGATATATAGAGATCATTATCTATATATGAAAGGAATTTTGAGAAGGAAATGGTTGGATTCATGAGCCAAGAGAGGAGAGAGATGGAGGAGCAGTTTTAGTTGCTCATTTGTAAGCCCGAGGGCCTATTTGTAATGACATTTTATGCCATTAAAGATTCATGAGATTTGTTATCATATTCTTTTCTATGCTTTTCCATTTCTTTGTTATCTTCTTGATTGAATATATTGTAGGTTTTGAGGATCATAGCTGCCATTGATGGATGGATTCATGAACAACAGAGGATCTACTGTAGCTTTCCCATTAAATCATTGTTTATTGTCAAAGAAATCTTTATCTATTTGCAGAAAGGATTTCTGTACAATGGATGTTCTTCCTTTTTTTATATTCACCATGCTTCTACTCATCATTATATATCCCTTTTTCTGATATACAGTTTGATTTCCTTTGATCTGTAGGATGTTATGACTCCTTTCCCAATGGAATTCCTCTGCAGACAAGTTGTTTCCCTCTCCCTTTCTTTCACAGTCTTGCTGATCCACCTACCCAAACCATTTCAATCCATTTATGTTCTGATGGGTACTGAGCTTACACTTACGACAGTCTAAGTGTGACTCTCGGTGCTAACAAGTGGACACATCTCCTTCAAGGCATTTGACCTTCTCTTATAGGTCGTCTCTCTTCTTGTAGTAGAAATTTTCTACATGTCCAATATTTCCACACTACTGACATGCCTTCTTCTTTCAACTCTAACAAGATGCATCTGTCTTCTCTTTATGTTTCTGGTCAAGCCATCCAAGTCTTTATATAGGGGTATCAAACCATTCTCTTTCCTTGTGATTTGACTTCCCCTTTCCCTTTAACAAGTGGGATTGATGTTTATCACCAAGATTTCTTTCATCAAGCAATATGTGCGGATAAGTGATCAAAAATCCATAGAAATCTTCAAAGGTGTAATTCTTACCATCTTCCTTGTGTGCTCGCCAGTTGGTGCATAAATTCAAAATGAACATGTCAAATGGTGTTCTCAAATTCATTAGAACTAGATTGATGAGTTGTCTATCTTTCTTATGATATTTCTTTCCACATTCACCCAATTTCAACTGCAGTTCCTTCACACTTGCCAAATAGTCCTCTATCCTATCGAAAGAATGAGGATTGTGAGATATCAAATCTTTCTCTAATTGTATGACATGGATTTCATTGACTCTGTCAAATAAATAATTCAACTTCTTCCATACTTGATGAGGGTAGTCAATTCCACTGACGTGAAAATGAATCTCCCACGAGATACAAGTCGTGATGACCCCCACAAACTTATCCTTGTTTCCATCAACAACGAATCTTGCTTGATCATTTATTGGATCCATAATTACAGATTCATATATTGCCACAATTATTTACTCTTTAGTAGCATTTCCATGTCTAGTGCCCATACAACATAATTTGATCCATTCAAGACTATAGGATCGATCTTCATGTTGAATTATTGTAACTTCGAAGGATATTCTAATTATAATAGAGTTATTATTACATAGATCAAGTCATTTTTTGTGGATTGATAATGTCGAGACTTATGTATGATCAAATCCCCTTTTGTGGATTGGTCAAACCATATTCATATGGTGGTAATTAAGAAGTTGACCCCTAGGGTTTATTAAAGTGGTTTTAACCACTATTGGAAGAAGTCGGCACTGCTTGGTGAAGAGACATAACTGTAGTGCCCCTTAGATAATATAAATAAGAGAGGGAGGTGCCTCATTCACTCACTCACTCATCTAGTGCGCAAGTTTTGGAGGTAGCTGCAATTGCAAGAAGAAGGAGAGAGAGGAACATTGCTCAGTATTGGATATTCTCTAGTGTTTTGTTATTTAGTCTTGGCATTGTATTGGCAATCTATTATTGAGGAAGTTTTTGCTGGGTTTTCTCCCCCATGAGGGTTTCATAGGATAAAATATAGTGTACCTTGTGATTGTGTTTCTTTCAGTGATCCTGCATATGTTATTATTGTCTAGTAAATTGAAAAGAACTTAATAGCAACTCTAAAATTAACATGGTATCAAAGATGAACTGAATAGATCACCTTTCACTGGGTAATACAAAATGTCATCGTTGTCGTACAAGAAAATTAGGGATTTTTATTGGAGGAGAATTTATGCCTAAAAACCATCTATAAAAGTGTGCCCTACCCTAGCACATCATTTGACATCTTGAGGCCACATTTTCAGTGGCCAGAGCCTCCAGAAAGTGAAACCCTAGTTTTGACTGGTACTAGAAAATCACAAAACCATGAAACCATAATCAATACCAGAAATACCAGTCCATATTTGCGCAGGTCTAGTTTCAAAGGGTAAAATTTGGATTTTTTTAAAACAAATAGCTCTATCTTACTCGCCTCAACCCAACGCATCTCTTTGTAAGTTCAGTTTCAATTTATGATCACTTTCATTTTTTTTGTCATTTTCCCAGATTTAGGTCAAGATGTCTCCAAGCACCAAGCTTGTTGACAAATTAGAAGGTGTGGAAAACTTCCATGCTTGGAAGTATAGGATTGCACTCATTCTTGAAGAGAATGACCTTGCAAAATTCATAAAATAAAATGTAATAGAACCCAAAGAATATGCAGCCAAAGAAAAGTACAAGAAGGATATGGTTAGGGCCAAAAGGATCACTGCAGACTCTATTAAAGATCACTTGATCCCTCAAGTATATTCAAAGAATAATCCAAAATATATGTTTGATTCCATAACAATAATGTATGAAGGAAAGAACATTAACTAGAATACGAACTTGAGAACTCAACTCAAGAATACAAAGATGCAGGAAGGAGAAACAATTCAAGAATATTTTTGTAGGGTTACTCATTTCAAAGAAAAACTATAAGGAATTGGAGACCACTTGGATGAATATGAACTCATCATGAAAAATCTTAATTCTCTCACAAGACCTTGGGATGCCTTCATCCAAACCATTTGTGTAATAAAGGAGAAACTCCAATTTGACAGTCTGTGGGAAGAATGTGTTCAAGAAAAAGCAAGAGTAGCTAACCGAGAAGCAATACTATTAAGGGATGAATACCAAGCCCTAGCTACTAATTCTAAATGAGGAAAGAAAAGGTCTCACTTCCAAAAGAAGACTCACCTACATAAGGAATCTCACTTCCCAAAGGGATTCACCCACTTCCATAAAGAATCTCACCCTCCAAGGAGATTCCAGAAATTTTAGAAAGGTCAAAGAAGAGAAAAATATTTCTCCTCTTATCAATGTTATCATTGTGATAATATGGGACATATTTATAATAATTGTCCTTCCAGAAGAGAAGAATACAAGAAGAGAAATAAAAAAGTACATCATACACATGCAATTGAAGATGATGAGCCACCAATGAAGTTGACTAAAGAAGAGATTGAAGATTATGTTTTATTTTACGCCCTCTCAAGATATGTGACACTTGGTGAGGATACTTGGATCATAGACAGTGGTGCCTCTAAGCACATGAAAGGTCAGAGATATATTCTCTTTATCCTTACAGAAAATAAATTTCCCCAGAAAGTTACACTCAGAGATGATTACCAGTACCCTATCAAAGGAGTGGGAGAACCCACATACAAACTTGATTCAGGGACCCCGATGAAAATGAAGGATGTACTATATGTACCGGGTTTGAAAAAGAAATTACTTTATATCTCAACTTTATATAAGAAATGTTTCAGGGTTGCATTCATAGATGGTGAATTTATTTATGTGGTGGCCTAAAGGAAAAGCCATAGAAGATGAAATTGTCATTGGAACAGAAGAAGGTGGCTTGTATAAGTTAAAAGGTCACTCAAATGCAGCCTTGACTCACTCCACTGAGATTCCATGTGAACTTTGGCATATAATACTAGCTCATTTCAGCTACAAATCCTTACCATATGTAAGTAAGGTACTTACAGGTCTACCAAAGTTCAAGGTTGATCATGAAGGCATGTGAAAGGGATGTGCACAAGGGAAGAACATAAATAATCCTTTCCCAAAGAGCGACGATAAAGAATAAGGAATCTTGGAGCTCATCTAATCAGATGTATGTGGTCCAATGACATCAACCTCTCTTAGTGGGTATGTATACTATTTGTTATTTATTGATGACTATTCTCGCAAGACTTGGGTTTATTTATTGAAATCAAAAGATGAAGTATTTGGAAAATTCAAGGAATTCAAAGCCTTTATAGAGAATATTTCCGAAAGAAAAATCAAGATACTCAGTTCATATAATGGAGGAGAATACACCTCAAATGAATTTGTAATCTTTTGCAGCGATGCAACGATTAATAGGGAGCTCACCAATCCCTATAATCCTCAGCAAAATGGTGTAGTAGAAATAATAGAACAATAATGGAAGTAGTGAAGACTATGATCCATGATCAATATCTTCCAATGCACTTATGGGATGAAGCAACAAGAAAAACAATTTATGTACAAAACAAATTATCCCATAGTGCACTTGGATTCAAAACCCCCAAAGAAATGTTCTTTGGAAAGAAGCCAGAAGTAAGCCATCTCAAGATATTTTGCTGTCCATTGTTTGTACACATTCCAAAAGAAAGGAGAACTAAGATGGACCCTTTAGGAAAGAAAAAAATATTTGTTGGATACTGTGAGGTCTCTAAGGCCTTCAGAATTTACATACCAGGTTACCATCATATTGAGATCAACATATATGTAACATTTGATGAAGATGCATCACTCAAGAAATCAAGGAGATGCCAACTTGAAGAAGTATATGAAGAATAAACTGTAGCTACCAGAGTTGTAGAACCAATGAGGGAAGTTATAGATACCCTTGATGATGAGATTCCAGAAGATCATGATATGAAAGAATCTCAAGAACCTCCCCAAATGAAGATCTCTCACAAGAGAAATCCATCTTGGGAAAGGGAACTTATTCAATATGGAGAAAAGTATGGTGCCCCGGAAGGAACCATGAGAAAAAGAAAGAAACCTAAGCCATTCTCCAGTTATATGGCATTGATGTGTGATCTCATAGAAAAGGAACCTACTTGCTTTGAAGAATCCATTCATAAGAAATAATGGCTGGATTCCATGATAGAAGAATACCAACCCATTATAAAGAATGATGTATGGGAAATAGTTCCCAGACTGAAGAACAAAGACATGGTATCTTCCAAATGGATATACAAGTTAAAACATGATGCAGATGGAAGTATTGAAAAACATAAAGGAAGGTTTGTATCTCATGGATTTTCTCAAAAGGAAGGCAGTGATTATGAAGAGACATTTTCTCCTATATCCAGATACACTTCTATCAAAACAATCATAGCTCTTGCAGCCAAGATGAAGTGGAAGTTACACGAGATGGATGTGAACAAAACCTTATTAAATGGTGTTATTGAAGAAGAAGTGTATATAGAACAACCATAAGGGTTTGAAGTTGAAGATAGAAAGGCTCATGTCTGCAGGTTGAAGAAGGATCTATATGGGTTGAAGCAAGCTCCTAGAGCTTGGTATGACATAATTGATATTTTCTTGATGAGCTTGGGATTTACCAAGAGTAAAGCTGATTCTAAGATTTACTTCAAGGTTATGAATGATGAGCCAGTTATATTGCTGATGTATGTGGATGACTTATTCTTAACTGGAGAAGAAAGGCTCATCAAAGATTGTAAGAAGAAGCTCGCTGCATAATTTGAGATGAAATACCTAGGCTCGACACATTATTTCTTAGGTCGTTAAGTTTTGTAGAGCCCAGAGAAGATCTTCCTTAACCAAGGGAAGTATGTAGTTGAAATACTGAAGAGGTTTGAAATGTTGGAATGTAAATCCATGCACACACCCATGGAAACAAAGTTGAAGCTCATGGTTGATACTTTGTCAGAATTGGTTGATTCTACTCTATATAGAAAAATTATTGGTTTGTTGATGTATCTGATGAATACCAGGCCATATATATGATTTGCTGTGAACACCTTGAGTCAATATTTGGTAGAGCCCAGACGTGTTCACCTTGTAGCTACAAAACATGTGATGAGATACCTTAAGGGTACATTGGATTATGGTCTCTATTATACTGGATATCATGACTTTAGACTGTATGGTTATACTGATTCACACTGGGCTGGAAGTGTTTTTGAGAGAAAGAGAACTTCAGGATGTTGTTTCAGTCTCAGATCATCCATGACTTCATGACAGAGTAAGAAGCAATCCATTATTTATCTCAGCATGGTAAAAGTGGAATGCATTGCTGCATGTTCTGCCAGTTGTGAATCCATATGGCTTTGGAAGTTGTTGACATGTCTATTCAATATAGAGATGGAATCCACTATGATTCTATGTGATAACTAGAGTTGCATAAATATGACAAAGAGCCCATTGTTCCATGACAAGTCGAAGCACATAGATATCCAGTATAACTTCATTTGTGATATGGTGTAGAGAGGAGCTATAAATCTCCAATATGTTGGCACAGATGAGCAAGTTGCAGATGTTGACCAACCCTCTGTCTCATGTGAAGTTTGAATACTTCCGAGACAAGCTTGGTGTAGTCTGAAAGGGCCTCCCCCAAAAGGGGGAGTGATGCTGATGATACTATGGTATCTTGACCAACAACGGGTAGCTCTATTAGGATTTTATATCCTAGGGTATTGATCATCCTTGGATAGATCCCTATGCATGTATATGCCAACTGTGGTTAGTAGTGGTAGCTCCATTAGGATTTTATATCCTAGTGAATCTTTTGATTCCTAGACAGATCTTGAAGGTCTGGTAAGGATGGTCTGTCAAAGTACAACATGGTAGCTCTGTTAGGATTTTACATCGTAGGGAATCTTATGATTCTTGGGCAGATCTCGAAGGTCCGGTAAGGATGGTATGTCAGAGTACCACAAAATGTTGTTGTTACACCTACCTCATTATGTTTCCCTATGCTGATGATTTTGTTATTTCAGCCTCGTGTTGATGATGTTGTTGCTCCAGCCTCGTGTTGTTGATGATGTTGTATCAACCTCATGCTATTGTTGATGATGTTGTATCAAACTCATGAATTGTTAATGATGTTGTATCAGCCTCGTGTTATTTTTGATGATGTTGTACCAGCCTCATGTTGTTGATGATGATGCTTTATCATCCTTGTGTTGTTAATGATGTTGTTGTATTAGCCTAGTGCTGTTGATGTTGTTGTTATAAATTTTATGCTAATTTATGTTGATGCCAATGATGATGATGATGCTACTCCAGCTCCATGCTATGAACGATGATGTTATTGATGATGAGAAAAAATTCTGATGATTTATAGATATGCCAATCAATGTTCCAGATAATGATGATGTTGATCCCCTCTCTCTCTCTCTCTCTCTCTCCTGATGATGTTGTATTGAGTTATGTCTATAGAATACCCTTCTTGTTAAGGGGGAGTTTTGAAATATTGTAATTGCGAAGAATATTCTAATTATAATTGAGTTATTATTACATAGATCAAATCCCCTTTTGTGGATTGATCATATCGAGACTTATGTTTGAACAAATCCCCTTTTGTGGAGTGGTCAAACCATATTCATACAGTGGTAATTGAGAAGTCAGCCCCTAGGATTTATTAAAGTGGTTTTAACCACTATTGGAAGAAGTCAACCCTTCTTTGTGAAGAGACATAACCCTAACACCCCTCAACTAGTATAAATAAGAGAGGATGGCACCTCATTCACTCAGTCACTTAGTCACTCATCTAGTGCACAAGTTTTGGAGGTAGATGCAGTTGCAAGAAGAAGGAGAGAGAGGCACATTTCTTAGTCTTGGATATTGATGCAGGAGCATCGCCAACAGTAAGCAAGCATGAAGGCAGAAGATAGCTGGAAAGTGCAACATACATTTTACATGTTTTGGAAATGTTTTGAAGCATTAATGTAATCGATAAAAGGAAGCGTACTTGCATATTGTAAACATATTATGAGCGATTCTCTCTCATCTGTAGGAGGTAGAGACATTTATGCATAGTTAATGAAAGTAGGTAGATTTAAATTCCAGATTAGACAATTTTAGGAGCAGGAGGGAAAACGACTATAGACACCCTCATCTTTGTATCATTGTATCAATCAGAATTAGATCATTGTAGCATTAGCATAGATCAAGAGAAGAGAGAATTGTAGCAGAGAGTTGTAGAGAAGAACCCCATGTACAGGAGCTTTGAATTAATATAAGAAGCTTTGAGACAGATTTCATGGTGTTGTGATGTTTTCTGTGTATACATGGTAAATGGTATGCTCATGGTTGTTTATTATCTCTCTATGGTTCATTTGTTTTAATACTGTGTGTATGTATGATTTCATGTTGGATGTTTGAAGTCTGAGAGAGAGAGGAAATGAGTTTCAATTATTTCTCTTCTCTAGTGAGAATTTCCTACAAGGAGTGTAGTGAAATGTTCACAAGGAGTGCGTTGATGAAGGCTCAGAGTTTATCTTTGAAAGATCAAGAGGGATACCGTTGTTCTCATTAGAAGTGCAAGACAAGAATAGAAGTCGTGAAAGGTGTGCACAGGCTAGTTGAGATCTTAGAACTTATCAAATAAGGTTGAGAGATTGAAGGACTGCTGTTGCAGAGAAAGTGCACAGAGTCGAGAGTTCAAATACCCAGAAGTATTTGACAGATTGCCGCAAGGAGTGCGTGCTGGAGTTATTTCGTGGTTTGAAGTTGTCAGAGAAAATATCAGAAGGGTTAATGCATTTGAAGTGTTCACTGGGGGGTAGTCGAAGTCATTTCGTAGGATTTGAGTTCCAGTATAAGAATACTAGTTTATTTCGAAGGAGCTGTCAAGGAAGAATCGGACAGTCAAAATTCTCTGTGGAGAATCCCCGAAATAACGAGGACCATAGGATCCAGGAGAGCTATGGGGAAGTTAAGTGTTGGATAGATCCACCTTCGAAAGGCAGGATTCAACGTGGATCGTTGATTTCGATCATTGGACCGTCGAGATCATTTCGGCATCTCGGGGATCATAAATCTGAAGTGTGGGTGAAACCTTTGGTTAGTCAAATCCCCAAAATGTGAAAAGAGTTTTCGTGTATAAAGATGAAGGGTGACGAGGTCGCAATTTCGGAACTTCGGAATTTGGGATTTCAGAGGTCCTGAGGACAAGCGATCGGGACACAATGGAGTGAAAGACCCAAAGTAACAAGTCGCGACAGAACTTGATGTGATTTTCAGGATTTCAGAATACTGGAATACTAGAAGTCTCGAGGACAAGGAGCTTGGTCCCTTGCACTTAGAATTTTGAAGTTGCGAGATCCGGGATATCGTGAAGTGGTATTTTGGCATTTGGGGAATCAGGATTTCTGCATTCCCATTGACAAGAATTTGGGCTCTTCACATGAGAACCCTCGAAGTTGCGAAATGTGAAATAGTTTGAAGGGGCGTTTCGACAATTCAGTGTTTCGGGGTTCAGGAAACCGAGGGGACAGTGCTCTGGGATCGAGAGTATTGGACTCCCAGTACCCGAAATTCCAAAATCATGCTGGTCGTCAGATTGAAGGGAGGCTTATAAACGTTGACCTCGTTGGAGATATTGTTTCGGAGTTCAGGGTTTGTGGAGTCTAGAGAGCCATAAGCCTTACATTAGGACTCGTGAAATCGTGAAGTATGAAACTCCGAAAAGGGGAAAAAAGTTCCGATAGAAGCCAACCTTTTTCTGAACGTTTTGGGTTTCGACATTTTGGTAGTTGTGAAGACAAGAGGTTGGGATTCCTTGTTCCGAAACTCCTGAAGTCGTGAAATATGATACAACTGTGTAGGAGGACGCATCCAATCATTTCAGAATATCAACATTTCGAGGTTTCGGAAGGTGGAAGGGTCAAAAAAAAAAACCCGATACAGGAGAAAAACGTGGTTAGAGATTTTGGCATATCGACATTTCAGGTTTCGGCAAGTGGAAGAGTTTAGGAGATCGACATTAAGGATCATGAAAACCCGAAATCCGAAGTCCTTTGTGGCTTAAGCGAAGGGTTCGGTTAACCCTCGACGTGGTTGTAGTGAAGATCCTGAGCGGATCTCGGCCTGAGGGCAGGGGGATCTGCATCAAGTGGTATCAGAGCCCAGAATAATTTCTTTGCTTTCTGTAGTAGATAAAAGAGAAATTTCCCATCCATGCCACCGAGAAGAAGAGATAGACCCATGCAAATGCCTGATCCAGTCGTGGAAAGAGAAATGCGCGAACTACGTGCTAGGCTTGATGCCATGGAGACAACACAGAGGCGCACAATCAACGCTGGGGATATCAATGAGGTTGAAAGTGAAAATGAAGCTGGACATAAAGGAGAAGAAGTTGTAGCTGAAGATGCAACAAATGAACGCCTATTCATGGCTGTTGCAAGGATAGGTGCCAGAGCAAAAATGGAGATTCCCATGTATGAGGGAAACCTGGATGTTGAAGAGCTTCTAGATTGGATTAGAGCTCTGGATAAATATTTTGACTATGAGGATGTCGAGGAAGACAAGAAGGCCAAGCACGCTGTCACAAGACTTAAAGGGCATGAAACATTATGGTGGGATGAACTACAGGCTGACAGACATTGCAAAGGCAAGCAAAAAATCAAAAGTTGGGATAGGATGGTTACGAAGATGAAAGCCAAATTCATACTCAAGGATTATCAAATTACTCTGTTTCGGAGAATGCAGAACTTGAGACAGAATTTGATGACAGTGAAAGAGTACACTGAAGAATTTACAAGATCAACATCAGGGCAGGTCATCGGGAAAGTGATGATGAAAAGGTTGCAAAGTACATGAATGGTCTGAGATACGACATCCAAGATGATATGAGCATGATGAGCCTTCATAATGTGGAGGATGCTTATCATATGGCTCTGAAAGCTGAAGAGAAGCTGAGCCGAAAGCAAGGTCAGAGAGGCCAAGGCAGAAGTCAAGCCAGAGGCAAAACAATTTCCCAGGATAGAAATCAGAAACCTAAAGAAGAGTGGAAGAAACCTCAAACTCAAACTGAGAGAGGGGGAAGCTCACAGAGAGGAAAGTAAGCCGATAGAAATACTTTTCCTTGAACCAGATGAAGAGGAAGAGGTAGAGGTGGAGAAATAAAATTCTTTACTTGTGGAAAAAATGGACACAAATCCTATGAATGTCCAGATAGAAAGAAAGAAGGAGGTGAAACTCACATTGTCGAAGCACAAGGATGGAATCTTGAGGCAGAAGATGCTGAGGGAGAAAGATCACTGATGATGAGAAAAGTTCTCTTAACACCAGAGAAGGAGGCAGAGAACCCAACCCAAAGGAACAAACTTTTTCGGATTGCTTGCAAGACCAAAGACAGAGTATGCAAAGTCATCGTGGACAGTGGTAGCACAGACAATATCGATTCTACAGAGATGGTAGAAAAGCTAGAGCTGGAGACTATTGAACATCCAAGCCCATACAGAGTTTCGTGGCTACAAAAAGGACATCAGGTAAATGTCACTAAACAATGTTTAGTTGAATTTAAAATAGGAGGATATAAGGATGAAATGCTATGTGATGTTATTCCCATGGATGTTTGTCATCTATTGCTGGGTAGACCGTGGCAATATGATAGGAATGTGATTCATGATGGGATAAAGAACACATACACCCTGGAGAAGAATGTGAGAACTCACATGTTGCTGCCGATTAAGGATAAAGAAGTGAAACCAAAGGTGAGCAACACTTTACTTCTCATGAGTGGGAAGGAAGTTCTTAAGAAGGTTAAGAAGAAGGAAGATACACAATTTATTGTGGTCAGGAAGCCTAGAATTGTTTTAACCAGTACAAGAGTGGATGATTTACCAGAAGAAATCCAGAAGTTGTTGGAAGAGTTCGTTGATATAGTAGTGGACAAACTACCTTGTTCGTTGCCACCTATCAGAAGTATAAGCCATCATATTGATCTTATACCTGAAGCTAGTTTACCAAACAAAGAAGCATACAGATTGACGCCACAGGAGAATGAAGAGGTCAAGAGACATGTCCAGGATTTGATGGACAAAGGATTGATTAGAGAGAGCTTGAGTCCATGTGTCGTTCCAACAGTGCTTAGCCCAAAGAAAGATGGAGGTGGGAGGATGTGCATAGACTCGAGGGAAATCAATAAGATTACCATCAGGTATAGATTTCCTTTACCAAGGATGGATGATTTGATGGATTGCTTGAGTGGAGCAAATTTTTTTTCAAAGATTGATTTGAAAAACGAATATCATCAAATTCATATGAGAGAAGGTGATGAATGGAAGATAAGATTCAAGACAAATGAGGGGCTGTATGAATGGCTTGTTATGCCATTTGGCTTAACAAATGCGCCCAATACTTTGATGAGATTGATGAATGAAGTCCTAAAGGATTTCATAGAAAAATTCATCATTGTATATCTTGATGATATATTAATTTTCAGCAAGACAGAAGCAGAACACTTGAAGCATTTAGCTACAGTGATGAGGAGATTGCAACAAGAGAAGTTGCTGATAAATATGAAGAAATCAACATTTATGAGGACATAACTCATTTATTTGGGTTTTTTTATCTCTGCAAATGAGCTGAAAATGGATCCAGATAAGGTAGAGGCGATTAAGAATTGGCCATCACCGAAGAGTATATTTGAAGTTAGAAGATTTCATGGATTGGCTAGTTTCTACAGGAAATTTATCAGAAATTTCAGCGGAATTAGTGCACCGATGATGGACATGGTGAAGAAAAGACATAAGTATTTTCTCTGGATAGAAGAAGCAGAGAAAATTTTCAATCTATTGAAAAAGAAGATTACTGAACAACCAATTTTGGTGTTGCCAGATTTCAGTAAGACATTTCAGGTCAAATGTGACACAAGTGGGTTTACAATTGGAGCGGTCTTGAGCCAAGATGACAGGCCGATCACATACTTCAGCGAAAAACTGAATGAAGCAAAGATTAAATATTCAACATATGACAAAGAATTTTATGCAGTCATACAAGCGCTGAAGAAATGGAGACATTATTTGGTCCCTAAAGAGTTTGTTTTGTACAACGATAATCATGCTTTACAATTCGTGACTCAACAAAAAAATTTGAACCAAAAGCATGCAAAATGGGTTGAATATATGCATAATTTTACTTTTGTAATCAAACATATTTATGGAAGTGCTAACAAAGTTGCTGATGCCTTGAGCAGGAAATGTTTGCTTATGCAGGAGTTCAGAGTCGAAACATTGGGTTTTGATAACCTCAAGGACATGTACAGAGATGACCCAGATTTGAAAGAGGTGTATGAGGCATCTGAGAATCCAATTCTCAGGGATAGAAGTCAATGGACTGAGTATATGATCCAGGATGGATTATTATTCAGAGGCAATCAATTATGTATTCCAAAATGCTCCATGAGGGAGAATCTGCTGAAAGAAAAACACAGTGGAGGACTGGCAGGACATTTCGGTCAGGACAAAATGTTCTCAAAATTAAGTGGCTCATATTTTTGGCCAGGGATGAGGATAGATGTTAAGAGATTTGTGGACAGGTTTAGAATTTGTCATCACACAAAGGGAAAAAGGTAGAACACAGGGTTATACCAGCCATAACCCATACCTGAGAGGTCGTGGGATGTAGTGAGAATGGATTTTATATTGGGGCTGCCAAGAACACAAAGAGGATTTGATTCAATCTTTGTGGTGGTAGACAGATTTTCAAAGATGGAACATTTTATACCATGTCATAAAACCAGCGACACAACACATATTGAGAACCTGTTTTTCAAAGAAGTCGTCAGACTTCATGGCTTACCAAGGAGTATTGTTTCTGATCGAGACACCAAGTTCGTGGGACATTTCTAGAGGACTTTATGGAAGAATCTAGGGACATGTTTATCATTTAGCTTATCTTATCATCCTCAGACAGATGGGAAAACATAAGTTGTGAACATAAGCTTGGGATATTTACTGAGGAGCTTAGTGACTAAACACCATAGTCAGTGGGATCACATTCTGCTAGAGGCAGAATTTGCTTATAATGATTCGATCAATAGAAGAACATGGTAGAGTCCATTCCAAATTGTGTATGGAATGAAGCCAAGGGGAGTTTTTGAATTGAAGAATTCAGAACAGAATGAAACTAGAAGTGCTAGTGCAGAGGATTTTGCAGAAGCAATGAAGGAACTTCACAGCCAAGTGAGGGAACGTTTGCAAAATTCGAGTCAAGAATACAAGCGCAGAGCAGATCAACACAGGTGAGAACTTCAGTTTGAAGTTGGTGATTTGATTCTTGCACATCTGAGGAAGGAGAGGTTCCCAAGGGGAACATATAACAAACTAAAAATGAAGAAGATTGGACCATGCAAGATCGTAAAGAAATTTGGGGCAAACGCATATGAGATCGAGTTACCCGATGGAATCATAATTTCACCAATATTCAATATCTCAGATTTGTACCCTTACAATCCCGAAGAAGCAGGAGAATATAGTGAACAGACAGAGGTTCAGTGGACTAAACAAATGCATGTAGCTGCAAATCCACAGATGGAAAGTATAATTGATAAGAGGGTCAGCAAGAAGACTAGGAGGAAAGAGTATTTTGAATACTTGGTCAAATGGAAGGGACATCCAGTTGAAGATGCCAGTTGGGAAGATGGAGCAGAAATTCAGAAGCATGGACAGACCATGCAAGAACTCATGAACAAGATTCCATGAAAATTTTCAAGCGAGGGAGTATGATGCAGGAGCATCGCCAGCAACAAGCAAGCATGAAGGTAGAAGACAACTGGAAAGTGCAACATACATTTTACATGTTTTGGAAATGTTTTGAAGCATTAATGTAATGGATAAAAGGAAGCGTACTTGCATATTGTAAACATATCATGAGCGATTCGCTCTCATCTGTAGGAGGTAGAGGCATTTATGCATAGTTAATGAAAGTAGGTAGATTTAAATTCCAGATTAGACAATTTTAGGAGCAGGAGGGAAAATGACTATAGACACCCTCATCTTTGTATCATTGTATCAATCAGAATTAGATCATTGTAGCATTAGCATAGAGAAAGAGAAAAGAGAATTGTAGCAGAGAGTTGTAGAGAAGAACCCCATGTACAGGAGCTTTGAATTAATATAAGAAGCTTTGAGACAAATTTCATGGTGTTGTGATGTTTTCTGTGTATACATGGTAAATGGTATGCTCATGGTTGTTTATTCTCTCTATATGGTGCATTTGCTTTAATACTGTGTGTATGTATGATTTCATGTTGGATGTTTGAAGTCTGAGAGAGAGAGGAAATGAGTTTCAATTATTTCGCTTCCCGAGTGAGAATTTCTTGCAAGGAGTGTAGTGAAACGTCCGCAAGGAGTGCATTGGTGAAGGCTCAGAGTTTATCTCTGAAATATTAGGAGGGATACCGTTGTTCTCATTAGAAGTGCAAGACAAGCACAAAATCCATGCAAGGTGTGCACAGGCTGGTCGAGATCTTAGAACTTATCAACTAAGGTTGAGAGATTGAAGGATTGTTGTTGCAGAGAAAGTGCACAGAGTTGGGAGTTCAAATACCCAGAAGTATTTGATAGATTGCCACAACGAGTGCATGATGGAGTTATTTTGTGGTTTGAAGTTGTCAGAGAAAAGCTCAGAAGGGTTAACGCCTTTGAAGTGTTCACAGGGGGAAGTCAAAGTAATTTCGCAGGATTTGAGTTCCAGTATAAGAATACTGGTTTATTTCAAAGGAGCTTTCAAGGAAGAATCAGATAGTCAAAATTCTCTGCGGAGAATCCCCGAAATAATGAGGACCCTAGGATCCAAGAGAGCTACGGGAAAGTTAAGTGTTGGATAGATCCACCTTCTAAAGGCAGGATTCAATGTGGATCGTTGATTTCGATCATTGGACCGTCGAGATCATTTCGACATCTCGGGGATCATAAATTTGAAGTGTGGGCGAAACCTTTGGTTAGTCAAATCTCCGAAACGCAAAAAGAGTTTTCGTGTATAGAGATGAAGGGTGATGAGGTCACAATTTCAGAACTTCGAAATTCGGGATTTCGGAGGTCCTAAGGACAGGCGATTGGAACATAGTGGAGTGAAAGACCCGAAGTCATAAGTCGTGACAGAACTTGATGTGAGTTTCAGGATTTCGGAATACTGGAATACCAGAAGTCTTGAGGACAAGGAGCTTGGGCCCTTGCACTTAGAATTTTGAAGTTGCGATATTCGGGATATTGTGAAGTGGTATTTTGGCATTTCGGGAATCGGGATTTCGACATTCTCGTTGACAAGAATTCGGGCTCTTCACATGAGAATCCCCGAAGTTTCGAAACGCGAAATAGTGTGAAGGGGAGTTTTTGCAATTCAGTGTTTCAGGGTTTGGGAAACCAAGGGGACAGTGTTTTGGGATCAAGATTCTTCGACTCTCGGTACCTGAAAGTCCGAAATCACTCAGGTCATCAGATCGAAGGGAGGCTTATAGCCGTTGGTCCCGTTGGAGATATTGTTTCAGAGTTCAGGGTTTGTGGAGTCTAGAGAGCCGGAAGCCTTACACCAGGACTCTTGAAATCGTGAAGTCTGAAACTCCGAAAAGGGGAAAAAAGTTCCGATAGAAGCCATCCTTTTTCTGAACGTTTCGGGTTTTGACATTTTGACAGTTGTGCAGACAAGATGTCGGGATTCCTTGTTCTGGAACTCCCGAAGTCATGAAACGCGATACAACTGTGTAGGAGGATGCGACTAAGCATTTCAAAATATCAACATTTCGGGTTTCGGAAGGTGGAAAGTTCAAGAACCTCGACAACAAGATTCACAAAATCGCGAAGTTCAAAACCCCGAAAAGGCGAAAAAAACCCGATACAGGAGCAGAATGTGGTCAGAGATTTCGCCGTATCGGCATTTCGGGTTTCGACAAGTGGAAGAGTTGAGGAGCTTGACATTAGGGATCATGAAAACCCAAAATATGAAGTCCTTTGTGGCTTAAATGAAGGGGCCAATTAACCCTCGACGTGGTTGTAGTGAAGATCTTGAGCAGATCTCGGCCCGAGGGCAGGGGGATCTGCATCATATATTCTCTAGTGTTTTGGTATTTATTCTTGACATTGTATTGGCAATCTATTATTGAATAAGTTTTTGCTGGTTTTCCTCCCCCATGAGGGTTTCCCAGTAAAAAATGTTGTTTACCTTGTGATTGTGTTTCTTTCGGTGATCCTGCTTATGTTATTATTTTCTAGTAAATTGAAAAGAACTTAATAGCAACTCTAAATTTAACACTTCGAAGCCATCTTCGATATATAGATAGATATGATATGTTTCCACAAGTTACAGTCAACAAATCACTAGTCCATAGTCAATCACACAATAGACTTGAATCAACATGATTTGTGGACAACATGCGAGGTCACAACTAGTCGCTTTGATACCATGTCAGTGATTGGGTGTAACTTGATACAAAAAAAAAGAAATGAACATAATCGTAGAGGAATAAGTTTCAAATATAACAAGTGTTGTATAAATACACCATTACAACACTTAATCATACATAATTGTGATAAGAATATCACAATTCATATTGAACACACACACCATGTTTAACATTGACATACAATACACCTATGTCACTTGTTGATAATGACTCATCAGGCCTGTTATTTATAGCTTTAGGATCTAACCAACTTCCTTGGAATTAAGAATATCTTGTCCACATATAACCATCAATGGTTAGAGTTGACTCCGTCAAATGCACACTTTTTAGTTGGCTCAACAAGGATGGATTAGAGGAAATTTCAATTCAAAAGTGTCCTCCTAAAGAAAAATCAAGAAATTGATAAAATAATGCCTTGTAGATAATTTTTTAATATTTCAATTTTATAGAATCTGCCCATGGTTATTTCACTTTTATAGAAGCTGCCTTAAATATATGTTTTATATTAATATCAATTTATGAATATGTAGTATTTTCCCCTAAAATAAGGAAATAAAATTAAATACTCTATCTTAAAAGTTATGGGACCAACTTTTCAAGGTGTAAAGTTCCAAACAAAAACTACTAAATATTATTAAAATCTAATATACAAAATTACACATACTCAAAATTATATAGGATTAAAATTGTAGAATAAATATTATATATTTTTAAAAATCATGTATTAGATATATATTATTAAAAATATTTAATAAGTGACTTTTAAAAATATATATTATTTATTCTACAATTTTTTTTTAATCCTATACAATTTTGAGTATGTATTAGATATTTTTAATTATATATATATATATATATATATATATATAGGAAAATAAAGAAAATAATAGGATTCCCTTAAGGGACTGGAATTCCTACCTTAAAAGTATTTACGAGTTCCCTAATTCCATGGACACCATTCCTATTGTCCCTACAAAGGAATAAGTTTTTTATTTAGATGACATAGAGTTTGAGGTTAAGCGGTTTGCAAATGGGAAAGCTAAGGACATTGAAGGCTACCAAGATGAAATTTTTAAAATCGAAGGGCCAATCCTTATCCCTCACATACACAAGCTCTTCAATTTAGTAGTCAAGCAAGTCTTCCCTAAACCATGGATGCAAAGCCTCATTGTTCCTATTTTTAAAAAGGGGGATAGAAACATTCCCTCTAATTATTGGACCATTATGATTAGCCTAATTTTAGCCAAGCTTTATGGAATTATTTTGGAAAAGAAGATTAGTCTTTGGTTAGAAAGTCACGGTAAAAGAGATAAAGGACAGGTCAGGTTTAGGAGATATCATTCAACTATGGACCATCTTGTTACTTTTAGGATCATTGCAGAGGAGTTCCTCAATACTAAAACCAATCTTTTTATTTATTTTGTTGACTTTAGAAAAACTTTTGACATGGTTCCTAGGAAAAACCTTTGGAATAGGTTGGAAGAGATGAAAGTGCCTCTCGAGTTGAGGGATGATGCAATAAGGATGCATGAGAACATTATTTCTAAGTTTAAAAACACTGAGGGTTGGTCAAAAGAGATTAACTGCAATATCAAAGTCAAACAAGGTTGTCCCTTGTACCCTACCCTTTTTGGCATATACATTGACAAGTTAGAAGATTGCTTGGAAAAAGCAGGTTGTGTCGACCCTACTCTCATTGGTATAGTCATCAATATTCTTATTTATGCCGATTATATCGTTCTTATGGAAAGGATTCTCCATGATCTTGAAAACCAACTAAGAATCCTCAAGGAGTTTTGCTCCAATATGGGTATGACTGCTAATACTTATAAGACTAAGGTCATGCTTATTAAATCCAATAAGATCCCTCATGATACCTTCATATATGGCAACGACAACTTGGAGGAAGTGACTTCATACAAATATCTTGGAATTGATATTCACCACAAACTCAATTGGAATAATAAAATTGAGAAAATGATTATTGGGGGATGGAAAGATTATTATGGTCTTGAAAACAATTGTAAATCAGCTGATATTTGGAGTTGGTATAAGAAGAAACTCCTCTTTGAGACTCTTGTTACACCTGTTATTCTTTATGGATGTGAAGTCTGGGGCAGTAGTATCTCTCGTGAATCCTAGAGAAAGATAGAGCAAATACAAAATAATTTTGTAACCTATCATCTCAAAATTAAAGGAAATACATCCTATCCCATCCTCCTCTTAGAAACAAGCCTCTCCCCCATTGAGAGCATGGATATGACTAGACATCTAATTTATTAGAACAAGTTAAACAACATGGAAGACAAGAGGCTTCCTAAAATTGCTTCAAAATCGAGTCATAACCACCATCGACTCAAGCGATGATGGAATAAAGATGCCCGATCTTAGCTAAAATATTGGGGAATCATGAAAGACACCATTTCAAAGAATAAAGATACTATTAAAAAAACGTCAAATCAAAATTTAAGGAGAAAATGTGGTGTGATAAAGAGTAAGAGGAAAAAAGAAAATTAAGGTGTTATAAGGATGTAATCAACCCTAATCTAGAAGATCAAAATTATCTATCTGTTATTCCAAGTGTAAAGAAAAAAATAAGCATTGCCAAGATAAGAACAAATTCTCACTAGCTTCATAGTGAAACTGGGCGTTGGTCAATTCCTAAAATGCCATGGGATGAAAGAATGTGTCACCTTTGTGACACTAAGAATGTTGAAGATGAAAAGCACTTTCTCTTAGATTGTCCACCCTATACCCATATTAGATCTCATTTTAAAAATATTTGTCACACTACCAACCTTCCTAACCTATTAACTCAACAAAAGTATGGTGACCTTGGAAAGCTTCTCTTAATGCTTTTCGAGCACATAAACAAAATTCTAAAGAATCACAAGTAATCACTTACCCTCTTAAGGTCCGATTCGGTATTAGTGGACGTTAATCATCATCATCATAATTATATAATTATATATAAAGGCTTCATTACATGTACTCCATGGGCATAATACTATGGCCTACCAAAACCATGGGTCACCAATACCATGGGCCCAAAACCCACTTGTTTACTTAAAATAGAGTTGACTATTTACTTGTATATATCATAATTTTCCTTTAATCACAATGAATGATGATAAGTTTTATCACATTTCTAAAAAACATTATATATATATATATATATATATATATATATATATATATATATATATATATATATATATATATATATATATATATATATATATATATATATATATATATATATAT
>ML799639.1:87252-108478 GCA_009831015.1 Picea engelmannii
TACAATATGTCTCATTTATTACAACTATTGGAAAATATGTTAGAATATTAATTCCACTCTCGATATCCAAGACAATTTCACAGAGCCTATGCCACGATCATGCTTAGGGTAGAAAAAATATATTATAAAAAAATACCACCAATCTCCAAATTATATAATAAAAAAATTACCTTCGACATGCACCTCTTTTGAATTTTAAAGCATTTTGATTGGATAATATCGTATAACATGGAATTGGTATTAGGGTTTGGGGGCACATTTTTTAGTCAAATTTCCTCTAATGCTTGACCTGATAATCCATGCATCCAAATATTATTCGATTGCTCATCTGGTTGATCCATCGATCGACTGTCTTCAACTGTTAGTCGACTACTGGATCGACAAGCTTGTTGACTATTCAACCAATTATTGTAGATATCTGTTCGATCGCTCGACTGAATGTTTCTAGATATTGGTTGACTGCTGGACCAACTGAATCCAAAAGAAGTGTGATGAACCATCATAACCGAAGGTTCCAACAATATCTTGGTTCATTCTAGAAATATCAGGATCGATGCAGTCACCAATATCTCTTTCAATGTGTCCAATTCCTCCTGGTATTCTTGGGTCTATACATACTTGGTATCTTTGCATAGTAGCTTATCCAATGGCGCAACAACCTTTACTTAACTTCCTATGAATTTTCTATAATAACCAACGTGTACCAAAGTTGCACGCAACTCTCTTATGAAGGTGGGGACCAACATGTCCACTATTGCTGCAATCTTTGCTTGATCTACTAGCAAGCCTTCTGATCCATATTATATTGAGAAAAAAATGAGATATAAGAAAAATATAGTAGAGAACATAAAAATGCAGTGAAACCCAATTTTTATTGGTGAATAAAATAACATAATACTGCAGAACAAAAACTGGCTAGAATGGTGGTAGCTTATCTCTGAAGAGAAAGATATGCCGATTGCACTCATCCACAACAATATGATTACAAAGAGGCCAAAAAGGGTATTTTATCATGAAGCCTAAAAGACAAAGAGGAAAAAACCCTGAACATCGAAACCCTACTCCTTGAAGATGAAACATCAAAAGTATTATGGGCCATGAGGTGGTTAGTTGATATGTCAACTTCTCAGGGCCACAACGTTTGCATATGATCTCCATTTAGGTGCACGATAGCTCATTGGAAATAACTATCTGAGGATTGCACATTTTGTCTAGGACCATGGCATGCCATGGAAACCCATGGTTGTCAGAATTTCTAAAAAATACCATTTACGGTCTCAAAATGGCATGGAACATTTGGGACCCGAAAAACTATAGAAAAATTGCCAAGAAGATATAGAATCATTGAGCCAGTGGAAGAGGTAGGTGGCCACCAATATCCACTTGGATCACTTTACTTTCATACAACATGTCCCAATAACGTTCCAAATAGTGTACCAAATATGCACTTTTTTAGGTTTAACGAGATTTGCAACTATCGGCATCTATCCATAATCAACCATAGTACCTGCATATGTTCCTTGAGTATGTTGAACACCATCCAATCATCTAAGTATACCTCTAGAAACTTATGCATGAAGTCCTTAAAGGATGCGACCACAATTATAGAAAACACCGTAGGTGCATTCTTAAGGCCAAATGACATTACCGTGTATGAAAATGACCCCCACTCTATCACACACGTTGTCTTAGCTTTGTATTCTTCCACATTATGCTCCGGGTGATAACTTGAAAATCCATCTATGAATGAGTAAGCTTCACACCCACCCAAATTCTCCAATACCTTGTTTGTAAATGGGCTGGAAAGGGATCGTGTATGCATGCAACATTTAATTTGTGAAGGTCTACAAAAATTATTAGATTTCCTATCTTCTTTGGTTGCATCACCATCAGACTAATCTATCCAGACTCCTCCATAGGGACAATGATCCCTGCCTCTAGCATTTGATCCAACTATTTTCACAGTTTTTCTTTGTACTTTGGGTTCAGTTGACATGGTCTCATCTTGACCATATTAGCATTTGGATTCAAATAAATATTCATCTCTTTGAGGGATCCTACAAACCCATTCATCTCTGAAAAACTCCTTGGAAATAGGTCTTCATATTATTTTAGCAAGTCTACCACTTATGTCACTATTTCCTGATACCAATGATCACCAATTATGGCCATCTATGCCTATATTGTGTTTCTTTGTTTTCAATGGTTTCCTATACTCCAATGTAGTGCTACTGGAGGCATTTATTTGAATTGCACGCTCTCCATAAGTTTCATTGATATGTAGGGCCCGAGGGTCCTCCTCCTACGTGTTGTCACTATCAAAATTTCAATAGTATACCGACTGCTTCAATTTTTCCATTGGATTATGGTATGCACCAACAAATTTCTACGTGGTGTCTTTGGGTTTCTGATGGAATATTAAATCCTTAATTCTTAACAAAATCCCCCTCTACATAGGGACCTTTGACATAAACCTAAACATTACATATAATTGACTACTCATTTTCTTCCAGTCTTAGATGTACCAGATTCTAGGTGCCATATCCATGGTATGGAAAAACCTTTGAACCCACTGTGTGCTACAAATATTTTTGGCTCTCCAGTGATGCTCTCAGAAACAAATGTGTTCGTGAGGATATTTGGTACCCTTTTATTGACTCATTAATTTGAATCCGGTCGTGGGTTGGAACTGTAACTTGATGCAATCTACCACATGTTCCCAGTCTTATAGATCTGAATGGTGCCTCATACAATAGTTTGTAGGTATTCCCTTGACTACTGCGTCCATGTCCCAAATCCTTTGGATCTCAAGAACACTCTCCTCCATTTTCACTAGAAATATGTCTACTAGGTTTATCCCATCAAACCTCGGTATGTCGCATAACTTTTACCTGATCCAATGCACTGCTTTGGTGATTCATGGACATATCTTGGTCGATACCTCATACAACATATTCTGCCATCCTACCATCACATCCTCCAAATCCATGTCATAGGAACATAAAAATCTCTAGCCGAGTTCGCCATCGACTGTCAGATTCACATAGTCCTCCTTGCAACTTGTGATGTTGTATACATTCTCTATGATTGAGCTCTATGCATATTCATTTATGAGCTCATTATATTTGTCACTCGCATTTGGATCTAGTGGTGTAATGATGTGGAAGGTGTCCATATTAAAGGACATCTGTTGTTGCTTAAGATTTAGTAGAATATTTTTATAAAATTCCCACTCGATTCCAAGTAGAATTGGATAGAGGTCTAAGTCATCCATAATATTGATTACTTCAAAGTCATATTTAGGTTTTACACCATCGATGTTCACTTCCACTTGCTCCAGCCTGTCAATGAGATAAATTTTTTATTGGTCGGAAAGCCTGAGTTAAATGGGTTCCCACACCAAATTTTTCTTACTCATTAACTCCCATGATTTCTTTTGCAAAATGTTGACATTGTATCCTAGGTCCAACATGGCACTGTCCATCTCGTAGCTCCCTAACTCAACGATCATCTTAAATTCTGTCCACGTGCGCTTCCTCCCACTAACATGGGACACATCTCATTTTGGTAATGGGGAAGAAATAATATCATCGACCTCCCATTCCTCCATACATATTATAAACATGTGGGTCAATTCTTTGCAACTATAGGAACACCCAACACTTTAAGAAAACAATGCAATAAGTCACTTACATGGTTTTCTGATTCATCTTTAGGGTAAGTGTTGCACTACACTTCATATCACACTGTGTGTTGCAACTCTTCGTTTACCCATTCTTCATCCATTTCCATCTGCGCCGTTCATTGAAATTCTTCTCATGTGCATGGGCCTCTTCCATTGTGCTCTACGTAGTGTATTTCAATTCTTCACACCTGCGTTCCTCTTCCAACGCCCTCTATGTGTCGCACAAGAACTTCTTCTGCTGTGTGGCATTGGAGGTGCTTGCATTGATTTTCTGATTTTTCCTTCCATATTCTTTCCTAAATATTCTCCTTATTCCATGTCAGCTCTCGTACAAATGCCTCCTCAGGTTACCACAAGTACATAAGATTCTTATTGAGATTTTTATCTTCATGCAATTTAGTAGTCATCATGTTGTAGTGCCCGTTTTTTTTTTCCCATTTTTCCAATAACTCTAGGAAATCCTCCATGACATGGTATACATTGTGGAAATACCCAAATAATGTGTGCAACTTGGTACATAATTTCTATAAGTAGCCTATCTTGCCACAATTAAAACAAGTTTCCTCTTCCATATCCTCCTCCTTGGCTTGCTTGATATCCTCCTCGTTTAAATCCTCCATAGTCTCCACCCTTATTCTCTTCCTGGACTTGGTAAGCATATGTAACATGCTCCTTCATTAGCTGTAGTGACTGAAAGTTGTTCACATCATGGCCCATGGATTTTCAAAACTCACAAAATGGAGTGTGCATAGCCTTTAGATACTGTTGCAGTGTTGGGAAACATGGAGGTATATGACTCCATTATCTACAAATATCACACCACTCAGTCTGTGGTCCTCCCAGAAAAGGATTCAACACACCCGTCATTGTGTAACTTACCAACACAAGACACTCATTTCTATGGTGACCTTTTTCCAACATAGGGTACACTATACAATATCATGCACCACCTTAACCTTTTCCATATCTTGTAGTTGCAAGGTGAGGTTCATGAGCTGAGATTGTATATACGCCAACCCTACCAATGTATTGAAACCTCTTGGCATAGAATCTAAGTGCATTTCAATTTCTACGGTCTTTTCCTGGGTCATTATTTTTTGCTAGGTGAGAGGGACTCGAATGTGGTAGGAGTCCGAAAATAAACCATTCTTTGTGCTAGACAGATTGGATCTGAAATATCATTCTATCCAGCTGAATATTGAGCTGTTGGTCATAGTCCTACACAATCTATCCAACTTGCTGCTTAATATCTTTGATCTCAATTATACACTGTTATTCTGATTTGGTTTCTAAAATCATCTCAGGAGAAATCTCTTTATTTTGTAAGGTACATTTCTTGTCCCACTAGTGCAGTATTCTTGTACTTCATGTACCATGTCAAAGATGTATTTATGAATGTGGTTTCTAGATGTGAAATATTGGATGCCTTGTCTTTGACTCTTTTCACAGAACATATAGCTTCACACGGGAACCGATGCTATTTTTCACCATCTCTTCCCATCCCATGAAATTTGGGAAGCCTTAGGGCTGGATCTTGGTTGGAAATACTCGATCTAGAAATTTGTCTTCCTGTTTGACTACTACTTTCTACTTTTGGTATTGACAATATTTCTTGCAAAGTTTCTCCTTCACTTTTATCTTCTGCTTCTCTTACTTATACACTTTCTTCTTCTACTTCTTCCACATTGGCACTTTATTCTTCAGTTCTTTATTATTGATTAGAAATGTGCATGGGGGGTAGTTCAAATAGGGGGCTCTCTCCATACTCTCTCATCTTCTTCAGTGTTGGATCTGAAAGAGATCCCCATCTCTAGTCTCACAAACCTCCTCATAATTTACAATGTCTCTACTCCTTCTTGGAGGGATCCATTGTTATTTTCTGCTGTGTCGATGCTACTACTTCACACTCCATCTTCCTCTAATGTGACTGAACCTCTCACTAGACAAGGGGACCTGAATTCTTTTTCTTTGATCTTACTACCACTACCTCCAATATCCTCTCTTCATACCTCATTCCTAATGCTACATCTATTCGAAGGTCTCTCTTATTCTATGTTTCTCTTTGGCACAAATATTTCTCCCACACACCCTTCTGGCATAGATATTACTACTCATTTGTCACCCCTTTCTTTCTTTTCCTTGATCCTCTACTCGACTCACCGCATTAGATTGAATCTTCTTGCATATCTCTTGGCTCTTCTTCTCCCATGCTATTTTGGATCCATTCTCCCTCACCTCACCTCATTTTCTTCCCCCATATTTCTCCCCCCCCGCCCATGCACATCAACCCCTTTTCTACGAATACCATTTTGATCCATAGGGTGATTTACTCCAACAAACTTCTTCCAGGGACAACTGCAAACTTACTTTTAGTGCTACTGAAATATTCGCCGCATTAAATAAAAAAACTCAACAATATACCCTTCTTTCACATGATCAAACCATAAATCGATGGTTCTGGCCCAATCATTATCCACATATTTAAACCTATTGACTATTTCTTGGTCCTAAACCCATGATTCTTGGGATCTCCATACATAGTTAATATCCATCCATCTCTTTGTCCACTCATGCAATAAAAAAGGAAACTCAACAAAGAAAATTTCATGGATATCTAAATATATTTACCTTTGTTTCCATTACTTGATGTGGATTTTCATATTCTTGGTCTCTCGTCACGCGAATTCATCCTCCTTCTCAGAGATCCATTTTTTTATCTCTTTTATGGAAGGTTTCCATGTCATGTCCTTCCTTTAACATGTAGCACAAAATCACCAGGTCCTAACAACATAACCAATTGTTGGCTATGGGGTTTCAAACCCACACTATTACATATGGTGTTGAAGTCCGATGGGGAGTTTTGATGGTACAGATAAAATAAATCATACCGTCGGACATTACTAACTAACTATCAAAATTTCATTATTATTTTTTTATCTTGGTTCCCTGACATTCATTGGTATTGTGACAGAGTTCAATAATCGTCGTAATTCCAAATCGTAGTCGAGAGTTACCGCAAAGGCCACATGGAACCCCATCATCAAGTAGATCGCAGAGGGATTTTTCCAAAACCATGAGCTATAACAACTTACTTGAGGAGATGTAAAGCTAGTTATGATCAAATTATGTAACTGTCGTATGGATCAAGGTTGTCCCCATGAGGATCATATAAATATATAGGCATTCTCAAAACGTTCTACATTTTGGAATTTTTAGTGGGAATAAGGTGATATAAAGGTTTTAAGTAGAGTGATCGAAAATGAGAGGCTTGCTAGATTAGAGACAATAGGAGGAATATTTAGAGAGAACAAAGGTGTGGGATCTGTATTTCACTTTGCCGATGAGTTTTGTAAGGGAGACTGTAACTATATGATGTCTATTTGCATGCAAATATACTATTGTTATGATAATTTTATGGAACATCAATACCATTTTGAATCATATTTTTTTTTTATATGTGATGCTTTTTGTGATCTTTATTGTCTTTGTAGAATATTTAAGAGATATTTACTGCATCTTTATAATAATGTCTGAATCTATCTACAGGAAAATCATAAGGTATGGATAAGAGGTGGAAATTGAAGGGGGGTTAGTTATAAACTATGGAAGGGAAATTAGGGCGCAAAGAAGAGACAACAAGTCCATTTATTTCACTCAAAAACAGATCTATGAATGAGGTAATGTTTGGTAAATAATTGTCAATGGAAGGGTTTGTTAGAGTGGACAATTCCCATATTAAGGTTTTTTTTTGATCTATCTAACCTTTAATTCTCGGTGATACATCACCCCCTTCAAAAAATGAGCCTTGAAAAGGGTTATTGATCTGAACAAACTTGACTTCTACCTCCTATAAGAGACAATGTCAAATGGGGATAAAATTGTTAGCTGTCTAAGCAGTTTGCTTGGGGGTTGGAAGTTTAAATTCATTGATGATAGAGGGAGGTATGTGGTTATCGTTAGAAAAGTTATACATCTATATATACCTTTGTTTGTGCAAATGGAAACTTAAAACCCTTTGCTGTGGAAAAATACCAAAATTTGTTCTATATGACAAAGATGGTAAATTTTTCCTTGGTGCAAATTGCATGCTAGGCTACACTAAAATGAACCCTCATGTCTAAAAACTCATTCAATTTGAGTGGTTAAAACTGTAAATGAGTTTCTAAGCCATTTTACATAAGCATGTATACTCAAATTTTCATTTGCAGTCATAAAAGACTATGTTGTGAAAAAATAGGTAACATATGCTTAGTAAAACCGTAGAAGTACACAAGTTGTTTGTAAAAAGCAAGTCAAGGTTTTATTATACTGTAGATTTGAGTTGTGCAAGTTTTTAGGGGTGTGGTTTATCATATTAGACCTGATCATGTTGTTACTTCTGCAATTGCAATTTTAAAAATAATTGATGTGCACAAGAGGAAAAGTTTTTCTTGTAAATTGGAAGGTCAAAATTGTACTTAGTGACGAAATTAAAATGCACGCCCAAGCTTCCCTGTAGCACCTAAAATTGTTTTATAAGTTGTACGATGGATATATCTATATTTTGTATTTACCTATGTCATCTAAAGCATAATTTTATAACAAAAGCGGTTGATTTCATGCACCTAGATTTCGGATTTCATGTAAATCTGAAGTCAAAACTGCCTTAGAGTAAAATGCACGCCCCTATCTCAATTTTGACCCAAGTTGAGTGCTTCAACTTGAAGAAGTTGTAATTTTTAAATTTACGCCTTGACATAGTCGTATATTGGCAGTTCCATACAAAAAACTACCAGATGTGTATAAAGGCTAAAAATTCCCTTGTAAAACTGAAGGGCCAATTTGTTAAAGTTGGCTATAGGAAAGTGCATGCTCAAAGTTGGATAATCCTACATAATTTAATATTTAAGTTGAAATTGATTATTATTTTTTTTTTAACATGCTTGTACAATTAGGAGTGCATTTTCACTTCAATAAGGATGATTTCAATTCACAAGGATTCATGACATTTTCTATACTTAAGTTTGTCCAATTTGAAACTTAAAACCCTTTGCTCTGAAAAAGGACCAAAAATTGTCTTCTAGGACAAAGAAGGAAAATTTTGCGTCGGTGTAAATTTTTCCTTGGTGCAAACTGCATGACAAGCTACACTAAAATGAATGTCCAGGTCTCAAAACACATTCAATTTGAGTGATTCAAATTGTAAATGATTTTTTAAGTATTTTTTCATAAGACTATATACTTATTTTTGCATTTTTAGTTACAAAAGAAGTTGCTGTGCAATAATATTCAAGAGATGCCTAGTAAAATCCTAGAAATGCCCAAACTGTTTGTAAAATGTAAGTGAAGGTTTTATTATACCTTAGATTTGAGTTGTGAACATTTTTGGGGTTGTGGTTTATCATACATACATATTCATGTTGTTAAGTTTGCAATTGCAAGTTTAAAAAGAGTTGTTGTGTATAAGAGACAATGTTTTCCTTGTAATTTGGAAGGTCGCAACTGTATTAGGTGACCAAATTAAAATGCATGCCCAAGCTTCTCTGTAGCTCCAATTTTTTTTTTTATAAGTTTTAAAATGGAGTTCCATATATGGAAAATTTACCCATGTCATATAAAGTGTAATTTAAGAACATGATAGGTTGCTTTGATGAACCTATATTTGGGATTACATGTAAATATGAAGTGAAAACGACATTAGAGTAAAATGCATACCCTAGTCTCAATGTTGACCCAAATTGAGTGGTTCAACTTGAATAAGGTATAATTTGTGATCATGCACCTGCATATTTCCTTATAGTTGAAGTTTCATAGAAACACCTACCTCATGTGCATAAAAGATGACAACTTCTTTGTAAAACTGAAGGGAGAATTTGTTAAAGTTGACTATACGAAGGTGCATGCCCAAAGGTGGATAATCCTCCATAATTTATTTTTTAATTTGTAAATTTATTACTCCGAAAGGCGTATACCTATTGACAATGGGCAGATTTAATAGGGGTTTAGTGTTTAATAAGTTTTCTATGGATATGATTAAATATGGCTGGAATATTCTTAGTAGTCACACAAAATAAATGGCTGTGATTTCAATCACTAACTTCCTAGCTATTATAAAGACATCAGTTTATGTGTTTACTTTTTTACATTTACCTAATCATATTTAAAAATTACTTTGATAGCTAACTGATTGCCATGTAAGTGATTAACATAAATTAAAATATTAACACCAGATAAATGAAGCCCAACAATTTATTTGTTAATAGATAATAAAATTCAATATATATTTTTAAAGAATCATTTCATCTTCTCAACCTTTCGGCGTTCACCAGCAGCTATTTTGCTGCTGTGCTAGTTATTACAATAGTTTTAACATGTTTTTACAATTAGACATGCATTTAAACTCCAAAAATGATGATTTCTATGAACAAAGATTCATGACCTTTTCATGAAATATAAAATGAATATGTCAATATTATATGAAATATTACAAGCTACATGGATATACAAAAGTTGTAGAAATGATACAGTGGTGATATTAGGGGCCTAACTTCCCTAACCCTTCACATAGATAGAATAATATATTTCCATGTAATAAAGGCCGACATCAGTTAATAAGGCCTATTTAATAAATTGGAATAAGTCAATGTAAGAAGACCTAATAGAAGCTCCTGCTTCTAGAAGGATCTTCCTCTAGAATGATCTTTAGAAGATAGAATTAGTATACATAAGAGTAAGAGTCATGATAAGTCTTTTCTTGAGAATTATTGTAATAGAGAACTGCACTGCTAGAAGTTTCCCCCTCGAAGAGGCAAGTGAACATTGTTTCCTATCAATAAAGGTATTATTTTTGTGCCGTGGTTTCATATATAGTGTTGTTCCACTTCTATTATCTGTAGTATTTTTGTTTTCTTCTATTATAATAGATATGGTACCTTACAAGTGGTATCAAAGAACTTTCCTTGTTTTTTTAGGGTAGATACATTTTCTGATGTATTAAGGCTACAAAGATATGTCATTAAGTGCATAAATCCGTGGTCGGGGAAGAATACACGCAGGAAATACAAGTGGTACTTAAGTGCACATTGTTGGCCACCCTTTGTAATGTTGGTACCTCTTTGAGTGGTATCACATCAAAAAACACCTATATACAGATGGACCTATATCTATTGAATCCCTTCATAGATAAACCGATCAGCCACCTAAATACGATAGTGCCACTGAGAACAACACTCGAGAAGATAATCTCTAGTACATGGGTAATCAGGTAGTACGACTAAGGGTACATTCTAGCCTCCTTAGTTGCTGCCCTAATATATTGGACCGAGTACTAGTGTTCGACCCCACATGTATATTAGAGAGATATAGCACAAGAAAAGCCCTTATTTGTAGGGACCTTGACAAAAACCCTAAACCTTGGGCCGAAAACAAAAGAAACAAGGAACAAACAAGTTTTTTGTCACGCAACCTTGCCTCTTGCATTCTAGTAGTGAAATTATTACATATTTTTTCCTGTTAATAATTTGGGAATTTTGACATTGCATTATTATTCCTATGGTCCCAACCCCCTTCCCAACACTAGAGTTGGGAAATATTCCATTAGAATCCTCTTTTCGTCCCGATCACAATGATATCTATCATTTTTTAGCCTTGTTTTTCCATGGACTCACCCTCCCTTTCAACTACCTTTCTCTCCCACCTCTTCCTATGTTTTCCTCTCACCATGTCCACCACTCACAACCAATACCTTTAAAACCACATTGCCACCCACATAGAGTCCAAAATAGACTACATGAAAGAGGAACTGAAGAAGGACATCAATTCCCACCTTTCCAACTAGCTTGCATGCCACCTTGAGTCTTAACTTGACTCATTTGTTGCCAAGGTCCTGGAAAAATATCCCATTCCTGGAATCCATTCCTCATATGACCAACCTTCAAACCTATAAGGTATAACTTCCTCCAATTCCTAGTAGTTTGAACCCAACCCTTTTCATTGTGATCTGCCTCTTCCACGAGTGGAGGTGAACAAATTTGATAGCTTGGATCCCACTGGTTGGATCAATCAAATGGAACACTTATTCTCCTTGCATGGAATCACTGATGAATTGGAAAATATTCATTATGATGTCCTCTATTTGGATCCTTAACATTGGAAATGGCATCGAAGATCATGCCAAGGATATGTGTCTTGGACATAATTTGTGGCCGAACTTTATGACTGCTTTGACACTTATACACACTCCCTGGGCCGCTTGATCAAGTTGGAACAATTAGGTACTGTGGAAGATTTTATTGTTGCATTTGAGAAATTAGATTTCGGAATAGAGGGAATGTATGATACTTTTTTTCCGATAATTCTTTATCAGTGGCCTCAAGGATGAAATATGAGCTCAATTCCTCATGAATCACCCCCATAGTTGGTTGGAAGCTACTCAATGTGCCAAGGAATCCTAACAGTTTTTTTTTACCAACACTTCAAACCTTCTTTCCTTATGTGCCCTATCCCTCCCACTCCTTCCCTTCATCCCACCCATGCCCCTCATCCCACCCCTCTAAAGATACAAAAAATAACCCGAGTAGAAATGGCTAAATTCCAACTCAAGGGTCTTTGCTATAATTGTGATAAAAAATGTTTTCTGGGGCACAAGTGTAAGGAATAGAAGTTGTTCATGGCCATATCTGAGGATGTTTCTAACGAATATGTTGAGGCTTATCATGCATCATAGTTACCTGATCCAACTCCTATCACTCCACCATATGATCCACCATAATTTGAACTGATCATTTCATTGAATGCACTCACTGGCTTCTCTACTCCCTAAACCCTCAATCTAATTGGCTACATTAAAAATTAGAAGGTCATCATCCTAATAGAAAATGGTAGCACTCATAATTTCATTCATAGACACATTTCTCAAGAAACCCATTGCTATATCCATGCATTCAACAATTTTCAAATCATGATTGACAATGGACGTTCCATGAAATGTGGGGGGCGTTGTGAAAATGTGTGTATCCAAATTGGTGAGTACAACCTCAAATTTCATTTGTTTTCTATCGACATGGGTGGTTGTGACATTGTGTTAGATGCATAATGGTTACACACTCTCGGTCCCATCCTCATGGATTTTAAGGAATTGACCATGCAATTTCAACAGGATGACCAATGATATAAGTTCCAAGGCATCACAACATGCTCCCCTGAGATCATCAGTTCCCATCAAATGGAAAATCTCCTAAAAAGGTCATTCATGCATTATTTCCAAATTCAATGCCATTCAAGTAGTTGGGACACCATATGTGCATCCTAAACTCCAATCTATACTCTCGAAACACCAAACTATTTTTTCCACTCCCCATGGCCTTCCCCCTTCCCATGGTGTTCATGATCATTCCATCCCTCTAGTTTCAGAAGTCTTCCTCCCAATTTCCGCCCATATTGTCATCCATTTTCCAAAAATAATGAAATTGAGAAAATGTTCAATATTTTCTTGACGTGGGTGTCATCCGCCATAGTACCAACCCCTATTATTCTCCCATGGTCATGGTCCTCAAGAAAGAAGGCACATGGCACATGTGTCCCGACTTTCATAATCTCAACAAACTCACCATCAAAGACAAGTTTCCCATGCCTGTCATTGATGATCTATTGGATGAATTCAATGGTGCTCAATAGTTTAATAAAATTGATCTTTGTTCTGGTTACCACTATATATGTATGAAAGAATACGATATTCCCAAGATGACATTTCAAACTCATGAGGGCCACTATGAGTTCTTGGTCGTGCCCTTTGGCCTGTGTAATTTCCTCTACACTTTTCAAAGTTTCATGAATCATGTTTTCTGTCCTTTTCTCTGTCATTTTGTCTTAGTTTTATTTAATAATATTCTCACCTATAGTAAAACATGGACAACCCATCTTTCCCATGTGGATCAATTTCTCCATCTCCTTTCTTAGCACCAACTTCTCCTCAAACAATCTAAATGTGGCTTTGGCACCTCAGAAGCAGAGTATTTGGGTTATATTGTTGGAAAGGATGGTGTAAGGGTGGATCCTAAGAAAATTGAAGCTATGCAGGATTGGCCTCATCCCAAAACTCTAAATATATTGCGTGTTTTTCTTGGTTTAACAGGCTATTATCACAAATTTGTTAAGAATTATGGAAAATTTGCAGCCCCTCTCACCGCTCTCCTTAAAAATAATTCTTTCAATTGGACTCCTGCAACTTATCAATCCTTCCATACTTTGAAAGAGGCTATGTGCACAACTCCTGTCTTGACCCTTCCCGACTTCAAAAAGACTTTTGTCCTGGAATGTGATGCTTTCGGGAAAGGACGATCGGTGGCCTTCACCAACAAACAAATTTTAGAGAAGGATTTGGGCCAATCAATCTATGGAAAGGAAATGTTGGATATTCTTCAGGTCATGGATCTCTGGTGTCCTTATATGTTGGGCCAATGCTTCCAAATTAAAATAGATCATCATAGCCTCAATAATTTTATGGAACAACAAATTTCCTCTCTAGAGCAACAAAAATGGGTGAAAAGCTATTTGGATATGATTATGAGATAATTTATAATAAGGGAAAATAAAATGTGATTACTGAAGCTCTTTCCCGAAAATATGAAGATGAAGGGTCCCTTTTTTATGTCTCCTTCATTGTACCATATTCGCTCCAAGCTATTCACCAGGAATGGCTACGAGACCCCAAAATTTCTGGCCTTATCCAATAACTGCAAGCCAATTCTACAATTTCTCCAGGGTACACTTGGCACAATAACGAGCTTCTCTACAAAGGTCGTTTGTATCTAAAAAAACAATCACAACTTAAATATACGGTGCTTTCAGAGCTTCATGCTTCCCCCACAACTGGGCATTCCGGGTTCACCAAAACATATTAAAGGGTCAAACGTTCTTTTTTTTCTGGGATGGTATGAAATAGGACGTCCACACCTTTGTGTATGAATGTGATGTCTATCAACAAAATAAGGGAGAAATAGTCAAGACTCCGAACACACTAAAACCGCTCCTGATTTCATTGGCTATTTGGCAGTATATTTCTATGGATTTCATTATTGGATTACTTAAATCAGGCAATAAATTAGTCATCACGGTGGTAGTTGATCATCTTTCCAAATATGCTCATTTTCGTGCTCTCCAAGACCCATTCAAAACATCCACAGTGGCTCAAATATTCATGAATAATATCTTCAAGATTCATGGCATGCCTCATTATATTGTCTCTGATCGAGATCCCACTTTTACCAACAATTTTTGGAAATAATTGTTCCATCTCCAGGACATCGAATTACATCTCAACACCGCCTATCATCCCCAGACTGATGTCCAAAATGAAGTTGTCAACAAGTTTTTGGAAACCTATTTGAGTTTTTTTGCATTTGAATGAAAGAATCAACGGGCTCAGTGGTTACCCCTTGCTAAATGGTGGTACAACACATCTTACCATACAACTACTCACATGACTCATTTTGAAGCAATATATGGAAAAAATCCACCATCAATTCTCTCCTACATGCTAGGTGTATTGAAGGTTCAAGAGGTTGAAAACAATCTTGCAATTCGTGAGGCCATTCTCTGCACCCTCAAAAACAATTTGCCCATGGCTCAGAATCACATGAAGCAACAAGAAGATCAAGGTCATTCCGAACAACAATTTGCTAAAGGGGACCAGGTGTTTCTTCATCTGAAACCCTACAAGAAGACTTCACTCAAAACATACCACTATCAGAAACTTGCTCTCAAGTTTATGGTCCTTGTACAATTCTCAAGCGAGTGGGGTAGGTGTCTTACCAGTTATATTTTCCTAGTTATTCTAAGCTCCATCCTATTTTTCATTTCTCATGCTTAAAGAAGGTGATTGGTACCAAGTGCCAAACTCAAACCAGTCTCCCTGAGTTGGATGAATAAGGTTCCATTTAGTTGCAACCACAAGTAGTCTTGGACCAACCTGAGCATAATATCCATCAACACACCATCAAGGAAGTGTTAGTGTAGTGGAAAGATACAAATCCAGAATATTCCACTTGGGATCCGACCACCATTTTGCAACAATTTCCTCATCTCAAGACTTGAGGACAATGCTATTTTTCAAGGGGGAGGGCATGTTAGGGACCTAACCTCCATAACCCCTCACATAGAATAATATATTTCCATGTAATAAAGGCTGATAATAGTTAATAAGACTATTTAATAAATTGGAATAAGTCAATTTAAGAAGACCTAATATAAGCTTCCGGTTCTAGAAGGATCTTCCTCTAGAATGATATTTAGACGATAAAATTAGTATAAATAAGAGTAGGAGTCATGAGAAATCTTTTATTGAGAATTATTGTAATAGAGTGCTTCTCTACTGGATGTTTCCCCCTCAAAGAGGCAAGTGAACATTGTTTCCTATCAATAAAGGTATTATTTTGGTGTTGTGGTTTCATATATTGTGTTGTTTCACTATTATTCTCTACAATATTTTCGTTTTCTTCTATTATAATAGATATGGTACCTTATAGGTGAATTTCGTATGATGAGGTGATATATATATAGGACAATTAGTAATTCATTCCTTAATACGAGACAAGTATTCCTTAAAGAAGAAACTTCACGCTAAAAAATGAAAATTATGTGTTTTCTGCTTGAAAACATGGCATGTTGTAAAATGCATGCCCTTGAGTAAAAAATGCAAGCTTTGTGTTAGGATTTGCATGATAACTTCTTGAAATCATAATGTTATGGAAAATTCATATCGTTAGATGAATTATTCAGATTATGCACACCGTCCTTATGAAATTTCATGAAAAGGGGGCATTGAGGAAAATGCATGCCCTGTTTAGGGAAAAAGGTAGGCTATACATATGTTGTTCTGTCCTGAGATGGTGTCCCATGATGGTGTAGGGTGAAATATATATTTTAGTTTGGGGTTACATGCATGAAATAATATGTATTGTTACATATGCAACTTTGAAATTCTTTATAGTGACATATGATAGATTAATGATTACACACGTGAAATACTGTGGTTGTGAATTATTTTTGTAGATGAAGTTTGAACATACCTTGGAGTGAAGAATGTAATCCTTATGTTATGATTTGCATTATATATTCCTTAAATAACGATGTTATGGAAAATTCATATCTTTAGATGAATTATGCACATTATGCACACTATCCTTATGAAATTTCATGAAAATAAGACATTGAGGAAAATGCATGCCCTGTTATAGAAAAATGCAGGCTGTATATATGTTGTTGATCCCCAAAATTTGTAGGGTGAAATATACATTTTGATTTGGGGTTACATGAATGAAATAATATGTATTTTTACATATACAACTCTGAAATTCTTTATAGTGATATATGATAGATTAATAATTCCTCAAGTGAAATATTGTGGCTGTGGACTGTTGTTGTATATGAACATACCCAATAGGGAATTTGTGCGAGATTGCTTGCATATTAGGGTTTAAGACTATGTACGTATATAAATGTGCAATATTTGGAAGTTACACACACACACAAACACACACACACTTTGCACATGCCAAGTGCTAGTTATATACATTTTATCCATATATTGGATTATGAGTGGTCATCGCATGAAAATTACCATTGTGGAGGAAAATTGGCAAATGTTGCATTTGTATCTTTTGTATGTATTGTAATTTTCATGCACAATTAATGTTTTACAAGCCATATTCATACTTGACACATATAGGTTTCATATTCATTACAACAAAGATAAATCTATGCAATTACCATTGTTATATCAAAATTCAAGTACAAGAAACTAATGTTTTACTCAAACGTATTGCAAACAAGATGAGAATGGTGTTGTATATGTGTATAACACAATCTCAAGTAACTTTTAAAGTATTATAGGAATTGACATGTGACTATAGACATTCATACATGTCAATAACTATACACACTCATACATGTCATTAACTGGATAAAATAAAACACATTGTTAATAAACTGTCAGAATAATGATATATAATACATATTTAAATTTAATTACATGGAGTACATGGTATATAAACCAATGCTATTTCGTAACTACCATAGGCTGCTTGGGAGGTTTCTGCAAGCCCTGTTCTTGAGATGAAGCAAAATCTGGATAGTCTCTCTTTGTTGTTTTAGAGGATTCTAATTGTTCTGTAGCTGTAGTAGGCATGTTGGCGCACAATTATAAGACCCTAGATTCAATTTATCTAACCAAAAAAACCCTTTATATACCTACCCTTTCAGCATCACCTGCATGCAAGTGAAGTCTCACACGAGGTATCTACTGGGACTGCAGGAACCAAGTTTCTGCAGGGATGAGGGAATGGGAGGTCATCAACATGTTCATTGATAATTATATACCATGTGCACAATATTATGTGTCTCTTATCCCTTGATTAATTGGTAAACTCAATTATACAACACCATTATAACGTAGATTGTGATATAGACCATTCACTAGAAAATTCATAATTACTGCACATCAATCATATAACAAACAAAGCTAGATATAATCATGCATAAATAGAAGATCCATGAACAATCACATAAAAAGACACATTCAAACATGTTGGAGAAATTTCTATTTTCGACACACTAGTTCAGTGGGAGTTAACTGACTAGTTCTATTTAGAGTTTCTATTTTTACCATCACTATTATGCATGCATGCATTCCTAAGGAAAGCTAAATGCTTGATTTCTTTTCTTAATTATGGAATTCTTTTCCCTATATATGAGTGTATTCCACTCATTCATTGTATCATATTGATCATGATCTATGTATCAATCATCAACTCATTGGAGTAGTGTGAATCTATTTTCTCATTCTTCCATATTGAATCTCTCTTCTTTTATTGATAAGCTTTGTTTGTACTTTCTTTAGCTAGATATCTTGTGCAGGTTTCCATGAAACACTGACATGGTATCAGAGCTATGCTACTTGGAGCAAGCCAGACATGCTAAAGAATAAGGAAAATCAGAGTTTCGGTGAGCTAAATCCATGGTCGTAAATTGCAACAATTATTCCTCCCAAACTATTACGTTTTTGAGGAAACGATTCGCAATGAAAGTAAATCGACCCATTTTGGAAGTGGGTTTTCAACCGTTTGTCAAGATTATTTATTGTTTGCGCAGAAAGTGAGTTGAAAGATAGCCTCCTGAACCTGATACGAATCCGTGGCTGTACCTTTCCACATTCATTGCTCCCAAAATATTACGTTTTGGAGGAAACGACCCGTGAAGAAAGTAAATCGGCCCATTTTGGAAGTGTGTTTTCAACTGTTTGGCGAGATTCCTCACTGTTTTCTCAGAAAGTAAGTTGCAAGATCATCTCCTGAAACTAATATGGATTCTTAATTTCTTAATTTTTCACTTGCAGATTGAGAGTAAATTTTAGGGGTTCTTGGAATCAGTGAGAGAGATTGATATGACAACTATTATACAATCAAAATTGGTGGTAATACTCACACCATACAATTATTTTGATTGGAGGCCCAAGGCGACATTCCAACTCAAAAGAAAAGGACTGTATAATTTGACGATGGCGACATAAACAAAACCTACATCAACGATTGAGAAGATGAGATGGGAGAACCGTAAGGATGAGGCCACATGACTACTTCTTGAGTTAATCTCCATTGATTTGTGGTTTCATGTTATCGCATGTAAGACTCCAAATGAGATCTGTACCACCTTGGAAGGACTCTTTGGAAAGCAGGATGAGATGCGAGGTCATATGCTTGAGGTAGAGTTGAATACCTTAGACCCTAAATTTTTTGATAATATACAAGATTTTTTTACTAAATTTAAATCTTTGCTATTAATCTTGGGTGAATGTGGTATTGATAAGTCTACACAAGAGAAAAAACTTATTCTAACAATATTGGCCAAGCTAGGACCAAAATACACTGTATATGTCTCCAATTTCCATTATGGCAGATGTCTTTTTAGAATAAATTGGAAAATGCCTACGTTGGCTCAGTTCATTGAGTCTCTTACACAAGAACAGACAAAACTCATACATATGGGCCTCATGAAAGATCCCAAAGCACATGCACTCACCATGTAGGATGGAAAAGGGTCATTCAAACATAATAGGAAGGAGGGATATTCCAAATCCTTTAATGATTCTTCAGGTTCCAAAGACTCTTCAGATTGCAAGAAGAAGAAGAAGGGAAAACAATGCACTTATTACAATAAACTGAATCATGAAGAATCCACATGCATGAAGAAACAAATCGATCTTATGGCACACACACTTCAGAAGAAAAACCTTGGAAACTTCATTCCAGAGGGAGTCAAGAAGCAGAAGGAAGAAGATCCTTCTCCTAAGAAAGGCAATCATCATGCTCTTGTTGCAATTAATTCCTCATCTGATTCATGGATTATAGATTCTGGTGCAACCCATCATATGGCAACGAAAGAGGAAGTTTTCTCTTCCTTGAGTCCATGCTCAAGACCCCCTATTCTCATGGGGGATGATACTCCGGTAGCAGTAACAGGAGAAGGGAGAGTGGAACTCCACAATGGCAGTTTTGAGAATGTTTTACATGTTCCAAAGTTTTCTATGAATTTTCTCTCAGTTTATCAGATCACTCAGAAAGGCAAAAAGGTTGAATTTACATCAGATTCAGTTTTAGTAATTGGCATGCATGACAATTCCATTATTTTAATTGGTGAGGTGGATCACAAGTCAAGGTTGTATAAATTCACTAATTTTTCTGACGATGACTTCTCTATTCTACTTACACGTAAGGAGATTACTTTGCATGCACCTCCACTGAAACATGCATATACTCTTGTTCTTCCATCAGTTTCAGACATCAGAGATGATTCCATACACTCATATTATGTACATGGAAATAAGAAGGTAGTACATCTAGATAAGAAGCCAACGCCAAAGCTTCAACAGATACCCAAGAAGGCACATACCACACTTCAGGCAACAAACAACCTTGCAGGGAATCCACTGGATTCGAGGAGGACTCGATCTCAACATGAGGAGCCTTCTCATGTATTTTCAGCTTCAGAACTTGCGATGCCCATGCATTGCTATATGGTTCAATCTACTGATCCACATAAATACAATAGGGTTGTGGGAAATCTATTATGGCAAGCAACCATGCAAAAGGAGTATGACTCACTCCTACAGAACTAGACTTGGAATCTGGTTCCACATCCACCAGAAAGAAATATTTTCAGGTGCAGATGGGTCCACAGGATCAAGAAGTACAAGGCCCGACAGGTTGCCAAAGGACTTCATCAGATCCATAAATATTTCTACATCTTCACGAAGACTTTCAATGAGCAAAAGTTCCAGACTTTGCAGGATCGTCTTGCAGTGAAGAACACAGTTGCCTAACAACTGACATTTTCTTCTTTTGATACATTATTTTTTGAGGGGGGTTTTTGTTCCCATGTGGTTTTCCCTCTTTCCTCACTTTTATTCAGTGTTCATTAGTTGCATTGTACATGAGTACCTAAAATGGCCTAGTAGTCGGGACTCATTTTTTACTCCATAGTGATGTTCAGGGGGGGTGTTGGAGAAAT
>ML799639.1:115718-150735 GCA_009831015.1 Picea engelmannii
AATGCATATTCATTGTTCATCAATCATCAATCAATCAATTACTTGACATCAATCAATGACATCAATCAAACCAAACCATTTACATCAATGACATATGATCCAACAATCTCCCAAATAATCAAACCATTGGCATCAATGACAACTTGATCCAAAAAAAGATACAATGAAATAAATGAGGAAAGAGGGAAAACCTCATGGGAAAATATGCTCCTCAAAGTACAATGTATGTAAAACAAATAACTGACATGACAGTTTCTAGGAAACTGTGTCCTCCACTCCAAGACAACTGTGCAAAGAATGGAACTTCTGCTCAATGGAGGTCTTGGTGAAGATGTCTATAGTCTATTATGCTAAAAGACATAATTGCAGGTCAATGATCCCCTCGTGTACTAAGTCCCATATGCAGTGTATTTGGATGTTGATGTGCTTCATCCGCTGCCTCTGAAATGGATCTCTGCAGAACTTCAGAGTGCTCTGATTGTCACACCAGATGACGATCGACCGATGAAAATGAATTCCCAACTCAATGAGAAAATACTGTAGCCACATAGTTTGAATGGTTATGTTAACTACCCCTCCGTACTCTGCCTTGGATGAATATAGAGGAATATCAACCTGCTTTTTTCTCGACCAACAGATAGGCCCGGAACCAAGACTTAGTGAGTAACTAGATGTGGACTTGTGATCAATGTTATCGCCAGTCCATCCATATTCAATGAACCTGATGAGGTCCAATGTAGAGAATGCTGCGTAGTGAATCCCAAAGGTGATGGTTCCCTGTATGTATCAAATGATACACTTTGGAGCCTTCCAATGTATCTTAGGCGACTCCTGCATGAACCTGGAGACTACTCCAATTGCATATGAGAGGTCTAGTCTAGAGTGTGTGAGATATAACAAGCTCCCCACTAATTGTTTGTATATTGTGTTGTCCACCAGTGGAGTGTCCTTGCCATCCTCAAGTATGAATCCTGATAGGAAAGGAGTTGGGGTAGACTTGCAGTCTGTCTTGTGAAATCTCTCAAGGAGATATCATGCATAATTGTCCTGAGACAATTTGATGCCCGATGCATCCTATTTGATATTGAGTCCAAGGAATAAATGTAGTGGACCCATGTTCTTCATCAAGAACCTGTCATGCAAAATTCTCTTGATTGAAGAAATCACTGAAGTTGATCAACTGGTGATCAACAAATCATAAACATACAAAACTAGGAGTAGAAGTGAATCAATTGTCTTGAGCATGTAAACATTTGGGTTTGACTTACAATGTACAAATTTATGTTACAACATGTAGGATTCCATCTTGGCATACCATGCCCTTGAGGCTTTCTTGAGGCCATAAAGAGACTTCTTCAGTCGACAAACCAAAGATGAATCCTACACAAATCCATGGGGATGCTCCATATAGATCTCCTTAGAGAGATCGCCATGAAGAAATGCATTCTTCACGTCCATCTGATGGACTTCCCATCCATTAGCTACCTCAATGGCAAGTTCCAAATGTATGGAATCCATATTTTATATTGGAGCAAAGGTCTCATCATAGTAAATGCCATGCACCTGCTGAAATCCTTTGGAAACCAGCTTGGCTTTGTATCTGCTAACTTGTCCATCCGCTGCGCTCTTGGTCCTGTAGACTCATACACACCTAAAAAGTTTCCTTCTTGAAGGAAGGGTAACTAGATCCTGAGTTTGGTTCTCGAGGAGGGAGTTGTACTCCTCCTGCATGGTAGATTCCCAAAAGGGATTTTTAGCAGCCTTGCCAAGACTAAACCAAGAAAATATTATTGGATGACATTGGTTAAGTGGTAGTAATTTAAAGAAGAGGCTCCTGGAAATCAGATTGATTCCTCCTAGTATTATATGGATCACCAACAAGATCTCTTGCATATTGAAGAGTAGTCTTGGCCCACTTGGGCCTCTGCTCTGGATTTGCATATGCATCTGCATGCATTGACTCTTCATCAGATTGTAATGAATCAGTATATAAATTATTTGAATCCTATGAATCATAAATTTCATATGAAGAAGAGTTAGCATGTGCATGCTCATCATCTCTGACAGGTGGAAGAACAAACATGTCTGCATCCAGCTGCTAATGTACATGAGAGAATCTTTCCTCGAATTGGACACTACACTCAATGATGATTTGGTCCAAGGAAAGATCAATGAGTCTGTATCCCTTCAAAATGTTGGGGTATCCAATAAAGATACACTCTATGCTTTGTGTATCAAGTTCCTTTCTCTTCTCAAAGGGATCCTGGCCCATGCACGAGAACCGAATATATGGAAGTGGTTCACTTCCAGTTTGAGGCCGCTCCAAGCCTCGTAGGAGGTCTTATCCTTGACAGATCTACAGGGAGATATGTTTTGGATGTAGGTTGCGCAATTAAGTGATTTATCCCATAATATCTATGGAAGTGACTTTGCATGTAGCATGCAAGATTCCATCTCTTTTAGAGATCTATTTTTCCACTCAACGACTCTGTTTTTCTGTGGAGTATAAGGAACCATGTGCTGCAACTGAATCCCGACCTCATGACAATTTTTTTTTATCTCATGGTTGACATAATCTCCCTCATTATCTGTTCAAAGTAATTTGATCTTCTTTCCTGATTGTGTCTCAACAAGGGCTTTGAAATCTTTGAGGTGTTGAAAGACCTCTGATTTTTTCCTGAGAAAGAAAATCCATGTGAAGCATGAGAAATCATCAACAAAAATGAGCACATACCTTGATTTACTGATTGATGGATGCAGAAAAGGGCCCATTAGATCACTATGGATCAGATCTAAAGGAAATGAATCCATCTGACTCTTTCATTTGTCGAATTTCTTTTGAGGGTGTTTTCCAAGAACACACCCTCACAAATTACTTTGGAGAAGTGGATGTCAGGTAGACCATCAACCATTCCCTGCTTGCTAAAATGTTGCATATATATGAAATTTAAATTTCCGAACCTTTCATGCCATATCCTACTTCTTTGATCAACATGGGTAAGCGATAATGCATAATTTGGTTCAATAAATTTAGAAAATGTGTAGAGTCTGGATTAATGATTTACCTCACCGGTAGCAACCTTGGAATTGGTTTGCATGCCATAGATATCAACAACATCAGATGTGAATACAACTCTCTTTCTGGTTCCAGAGTTTTCCATCTAATACACGAAGATAAGATTGACAGAAAGTTTGGGAACGTGTAGCACATTCTCAAAGCTTCCATTTGTGAGTTAAATTCTTCCTTTTCAGTGACCTCGACTGGAGAGTTTTCCCCCATAAGAATAGGAGGACCTTTGCATGCATCCGATGAGGAGTAGACTTCTTTTGTGGCTGCAATGTGGTGTGATTCTCCTGAATCTACAATCTAAGAATCGAGAGAGGAGTTGATGGAAATCAAAGCATGGCTAGAATTTCCTTTCTTGGGATTTGATCTTCTGGCTTCTTCTTCTTGGAACCCTCGGGCATGCGATATCCAAGGTTGTTTTGTTTAAGTATTTGGGCCATTTGATCTATATTTTTTTTCATACCTGGGGATTATGGATGGAATCCTTTATGGAAGTAAGTGCATTTATCCCCTTTTCTTCCCTTTCCACCTTTGGATTTGGAGGGATCGTTGAAGGGCTTTGAGTACCCTTCCTTATTTGGATTTGCATGTGCTTTCCTTTTGTATTTTTCTTTATATTTATGATTTTGATGAACACTACCATCTTGTACAATAAGTGCATGCGTCTTTGGGACTTTGATTTTTCCCATATTGATGAGTTTGTTCTTCTCTTGTGTCAGAGACTCGATAAAGGCCTCAAGAGAGGGCATCATCCAGGTGGCTCCAAAAGCTAACTGAATGAAATGTGGATACAAACAATAAGTATTCCGGACCAATTTTGGAGAGAATGGTAAGAACCATTTGTTTCTCCTCATATTTACCAACCCCGCAAGCCTTGAGTTGTGATAACAAATCCTAATATTTGGTAAAGAAATCTTGGAGATTGTCGAAGTATTTTGGATCCAAAGTGAGAAATTCCACCTCAATCATGTGTCCCCTCAACTTGCCCCGTTTTCCAAAAATCCCTTCCATGGTGGTCCGGGCTTCATTGGGGTTTTTACAAGAGGATATGTGAAAGAGGAGTTCAGGAGAAATGAGACCGCAAATAGTTCCAAACGCTTCATCCATTCGATTCAAATACTTGGATTTTTATATGGATGATGTGGGTTCGTTCTCCATGTTCATGGTTAACCTATTTAATCCTCTACTTTGAATATGCACTATCATATTCTCCTTCCATGCAAATAAATTGTACGGTGTAAGAATGAATTCTTTTGGAAATTCCATTTTTCCGCTTTCTTCAATCTTTGGTACCTGCAAAAAGAATATGGTGTGTCTTTTTCCTAGAAATCAGTCGAATCTGATACCATGTAAATGTGTTGAACCTACACAAAAAATATCTAGCTAGAAAATGACATACAAAGTTTGCAGAGAAAATATGAGAAAAATAGAAACAAGAGAGAAAGAATGGAAGAATTCTCATTAACCAAATGAATGAATGATAATTTACACATGATATACTCTGTATAACTCAACTAATGTGCACTAGAGGAGAAGACAATGCTCCATAGTGGTGGTATAGAGTGATCTGGACACACACCGGTAGTTACGAGAGTAAAATTCCACCTAGTCTAGTCTCTCGGGCAGTTACAGGAGTTAACTGCCACCTAGTCCGAGTTAACTAGTCTCTCATTCTTCAGTTAATAGACTAAAATAGAGTGAAGTGAGGAGAATATTAGGGAATTAAGAGTAATGTGCTAGTCTATTGATAGTCCCAAGGACAATGCGATTTATTTGGTGATGATGCCAATGCCGGATGGTGATGATCCCAATGTGGCATCTAGACTCCAATCAACTGATCAAACTGACGTGTGAGCTAAAGAGAATATTCTCTTAGAGGAATATTCTCCCTAGACTATAGGAGACTGAATAATGACTAGTAAACATAGGGGAAACCTTAGGAAAAAAAATTCCTAGCTGTGTGTGAAGTATCTCCAATACCATTACCTTTTTCACCACCTTGTGCCTCATCTAGTTCTTCATCTTCATTGTCTCGTTCCTTTGAATCCTCGCCATGGTGCTCCATTTCTTGAAATGGAAATTTCCATTATTCATCCCAACAATTGGAAATAATGAATACATCCTCCTATGTCAAATTGTAGCTTATTGGCAGCCATTGGCATGCCAAGTATCTTTTAGCTTGGATATACAAGTGGTGCATCCCTACTTTGAAGTGCGCAATACCTTGATAGTCCTCCGCCATCTGGGTGATGATGCACGACGTGTGCTCTATGATGTGCCTAATTGTGATAAATTAGACATAGAGGGTGACATTTCTATCTCCCCTTGTGCGTAGTATTCCATAAGTTAACATATCGCATCGCAACATGATCTCTTCATGATGTTTTCAAAAACCAACACTCGTTAGGATCCCTCAAGCCATCCAATGCTATCAATATGATAAGCCATGCATATTCAAATTATGTGCCTTTCTCTTGGGATTAAGTGTAATCTATTAGAAATTAATTGACCAAAAACGTGGCCCAATTCATTTTGACCCCTTCTGCACACTTCTCCGCAACTGCTATTACTGCGACCAACACCTCATCCTTCTGACATTTCCTTAGTAATTTTCAAGCCAATACATGTGTTTCAAATCTAACTACATAATCACTTATACTGGCGACATCCAACTCTTGATTTCCTCTAAAGGTGTTGAACTTATCTTTCATACTTTTAGATAATTCTTTCTCCCCAAACTTATTTGTGAATATTGTTGCCAGATCCTCCTCTTATTTCGGCAAGCCTGTTATTCATGAAATCACTTGCGTATCTATAGATACTACTGTATCTAGCCATAAAGTCCCTCTGTGGATGTAGTTCAATAACATCTTAACACAAACGTTTATTTCTTGACTTATGCCATAGTTTGGCATTTCTAGCAAGTTTAATATCCCTAATTTTTCTAGCTCGACCACCCAAATTTGTGGCTTGACCAATATTGCACCTATCCCTGGTATGATTTTAGTGTGTAAATACTTGTGTCATGGTAACTTAGGAAAATTCTATGCATCTTTTATGTCATGGTACAAAAAATTAAAAGAAACAACCTTTCCCATTAGGTCCCCTTCAATAATGCCACCATGTGGTATTTCTGGTGTAACCAGTGGGTACTTGTCATTCTTGGGAAGTGCAACTTGTGGTGCGATGTCATTTCTTGGTGGTAAGTAATCCCTGGAAAACCTCGGCTACAAATCCAAAGCTCTAAGAGTTTCCTCAAATTATGGTGTGACCAATGGTCGCATTCAAGATGGCTTTCATGCTACGACAGCTGGTGCCCCAACTTTTTGTGGTTCCATTTCTCTCTACGATTGATGCTCCTCTTTTTCGTCTCTAAAATTGATATGTGTTGTCTTTAGTTCACCCTTGTTCTTCTCTGCTTTCTCACAAAAGTTATGAATGCAAATACCCTTTCCTTGTCGACCCCCGGTGTGATTTTATAACCTTTCGACATTTGTCCCTGTACATTCGTGCTTGAACTAATGGTCTAATCCACCAAATTGTGTACTCAATGCGTTATTTAATGCTACTTTGTTACCAAATATGCCACTAGATGTTTTCCTCGTATCGCCAGTTTGTTGCAGCCCCAGATAGTTTTTTTCCATTTTTGACTACACGTCATTTTTATGCCTTGTCATTAACACTTTTTAACTGTCATTTCCGCCTTTTAATTCCTTTAATATTCTTGTCGGTCCTGTTTTGCGTAGTTTTTATGGATTACTTGTTCATTAATTGAACAATTCTTCATTTTTGTGTGTAATATCCTTGCTCGACATAGTTTCATCCATCTACACGAAACTCACTTCTTCTACGCACCTACATATGTCTATGTCAGTGTTGCGCCCTGGACCTCGGGTTAACACTTCATATTTCCTAGTTATTACATGCCTTTTCTTTGTTACTTTATGTTCTTTTTCTTTTTCTTTTTCCACTTTTTATTTCTTTTTGTCTTTCTCCTACTATAATACACTACTATGGTACATTCGTTCTTGTGAAATTCAACCTAGTGCGCGGGAGGTTGGCCTTCCCTATAAAGTGTCAGCCGACTGCCATTCATGATTCCTCCCAGGACTTCACCATTTAACATTTCCAATTTCACAACACCTGCCTCTCTCACATAATTAATTACGCATGGTACTAACCAATGCATTCAAAACTTTCCTAGATGTTGCATAAAATTGCTGTCGTATAGTAATACTAAGTCCCCCACTTGAAACTTTTCTATTCAATATGTCTATCATTCCATGCATTTTCTCTTTCCTTATGAACTTGCTGATGGAACCATGCGACAAATCGGTCTTCCTTAAGCTATACAAACTATAACAATCTCTCCTCTACAATGATAGAGTATGGAAGATCAGTAATCAATGCAACACATAGGATAGGCACAATAAACTCCATCGATATTACTGCTTCTTTCCCATAGACCAACCTAAAAGGTGTTTGTCCGGTCAACTTTTTTCTTGTAGTCCTATATTCCCATAATACTGCAGGGATCCTTAAGTCCCAATTATCCCTTCCTACGTTGCAGATATTTTTCAGAGCATTCTCCATAAATTTATTAAAAGCTTCTATTGTCCCATTGGCCTTAGGGTGATACAACATACTCCTTTGATGATGAATTTAAAATTCCTTAGTCAGTGTTGCAATTGTCTTATTTAGGAAGTGTATCCCCTGATCACTCGTTAGACTATGCGTACATCCAAATTGTGTAACTACATTATAAAATAGAAAGTGCAAAACAATATCCATGGTGCAGTCTATGACTGGTACTGCTTCTTCCCATCTGGTTAAATACTCTGTCACAATGATTATATACCTAGCTCTCGATCTTCTCCCTGGTGGGTTGATTAGTCCAACAAATTCTATTTTCCATTTATCAAATTCTTGCAATGTAAACTGGGGGTACAAAGGAATATGATCCCTTCTATATGGCTTTCCCACCCTTTTCCAAACATTGCATGCTTAAAAATATTCTTTAGCATCCTTGTGAAGCATGGGCTACCAGATCCCTACGCACAAAATATTCTACGTGGTCTCTTTACCTATGTAGTTTCCTCCTGCAATTCCTTCGTGCGCTTCTGAGAGTATCATTGGCCTTTAATTCTCTAACACACATTGTCTTAATATTCCACCCACACCTAACTTGTATAATTTCTCTACAATTAGCTGGTAGTTTGTTGATTTAACCACTAATATTTTATTCTGTGCAACTGTCATGTCTGATGGGGCCATTCTTGAACTTAAAAACCGCACAATGTCTACGAATTAGTCATCCACCATTTTAACTACAAATAATTGCGCATCCGACAATATGCCATCTAGATTCCTTTCATATTCTCTTGATAGTATGCACAATAAGTGATCTGGGCCTGCATTCAACTTCTCTGGTTTCAAAACAACCTCAAAATCATATTCCTGGAACAACAACAACCATCTGCATATTATCCTCCCCAACACTGACTTGTTCACTAAGTATATTAGTTCATATTGGTCTATATACATCTTAAAATGAGAACCCAACAAATAAAGTCTAAACTTCTGCAACGCATATACCATTCCCAACCCTTCTCGCTCTGTGGCAATGTAATTATTTTATGTTGTTGACAACTTCCTACTTGCAAATGCAATTGGATGGTCTATGTCTCCTTCTCCTAGCTAAGATAATACTATGCCTAAATATATGGAGGATGCATCCACATGAACATGGAATTTCTTTCCCCAATATGGAAATATCAAAATTGGCGCGATCACTAATTTCTGCTCCAATGTATCCAACGACACTTTACTTCCCTCCCAAATCCTCTATCCCTTAGATTTCCTGGCTACTCCATTGAATAACTTTCCCTTTTCCACCCTTGATAAGTTTCCCTTGAAGCTTGTCTGACGACTCCACCTTCCATGTACCCACCTTTCCCTCCTTTGGTGAGACTTGATCTCACTTAGTGACTCCATTGAGGTGTCCTTTCAGTCAATGGAATTATGGTACCATGGGATGAATCCTCATCTAGAACTTGTTGTGACTGGATGATTAAATTTTTACAGATGGAAAATAAAAAGGATGCTAATAAAGTTTCTAAGGAAATAATGAATCACATAAGAGAGTTATTTCCTGCCCTTTATGATGAAGAAGTGATCGAAGAACAAACATATGAAGAGAATTATGAAGAAGAGAACATGATGAGTTGTGACCCTTTTGAAGATCTTTATGATACTCTATTCCATGACCTCATAAGTGAAGAATTTTCAGAGGAAACCTTGGATATTTTAGATTCTCTTGAAGGAAAGTGAGCAAAGGACTATGCACTAAGGATCAAGGATCTTTTGATGAAGAGGTGATGGAGGGGTGTGTCCATAAGAAGAAAGAAGAATTATGATAAAACATAAAATATTGAGGCACCACTATCTTTGCTCCCGCTTGATGAAGGTGAGGTTGTCCAACCTTGATCTTCTCTTGTACATAATGTTGAAGAAGAGATCAATCTCGATGATGAATAATTTGAACATCCAATTGAATACGTCCATGCCTCTACTCCTCCTGCACACAAAGATGAAAAAACAATCATTTTCAGTCATACTGATGGTCTTATGAATGTACCCTTCGATATGGTTGATGAGCATATAGACACTTTCATATAGACTCATAGATGCATGTGGGATTTTGATCATCTCAATTTCGATAGAGACCCCATCTACGACATTGAGGGTAGCCCTCAAGAAAAATGGTTTGAGTTGTCATCCTCAAAGGACTACTTTTCGTGCGTATATGATTCATATGTTTGGGAGCTTGATGATGACATCATTACAGATTTATTCAAGGACTCTCAACCACTTTTGTCCTCAATTTTGGAGGAATACCAGGATATGACCATCTCAGAGTGATCATAGGCTCACTCTACAAAGAGGAAGTATTTTCATATTGAGTATTTCTACAGGGATTCAAAGATAAATAGAGCACGATTTTCTATTCCTAGACCTGATCTTGTCCCTTACCTCATTTCCTCTTCTTAGGAAAATCATGAGGTCTTCTTCAAACCTTTCATATCTTCTCGGTATTTAGGACACATCGATCATGTTCAGGAGGATGAACATGAGCCTTTGTCTACATATATTAGCCCACTTTAGAGATGGATTAATTGATCTTGTTGCTATCAATTCACGGAGGATTCTGTGGATTATCACAGTTTCATATATTATTTCCAGTGTGATTTCCTCCCTCCCACCCATCTCCATGAGTTTTGTTTTATGATTGATTATATATCTATATATGCTCATGATCATTTTGTGCTGGACTTATCTTTGTTGTGTCACATGATCAAGCATAGGGGGAGACACTTTGATGAGGTTATTAACTAGTTGCACTGGTTGTATGACTTCACCTAACATCATCTATCACTTGATCTTTAGGCCCCCAAGGCCCCCAGTAATTGGGTAAGTCATTTGATTTATTGAATTTGAATATTTTTTCCTCATATTAGTTTAGGTGAATTTCATATTTCATTTTTCTCTACATGCATATTGACTTCATGCTAGGTTTAGAATTTTTTGAAAAAATGATAAAATTTTCTTTTCTACATTAGTTTTATTTTTGATTTTTGTATATATGGATGAAGGGTGATAACACTACCTTAGATGATCTAATCCTTTTTTTCTGATTTTTGGCAGGAATAGGTCTACCAAATGTTATCCCCAGTTTGTGGGATGACTGAGGAGTTTATGTCTTGAGGCCCTCAGGTTGTATATTTGGAGTGCTGAGAGACTACATGACCAACAATATTCACTTGCACAGATGGATACCCTTCTCACCACCACAAAGGTCATATATTTTTAGATGGAATCCACCACACCAACTGGCTTTCGAGAGGCACTGGGCCTTGCTCCATGAGGTACAATTTAGGTATTATGGTGAGTGTCGTTTCAATATTTGAGGCATTTGAGTATGTTTTATCTTGTACTGCTTTAGATTTCATGACATATGCTTGGAAATTATGCCTTCTTCCCTACTTCACCTTGGTGGTTGACATTGTTCCCTAGTAAGTGGTCTTCCTTGGGGATGGGTTTGCTACTAGGAATTCCCCATAAGATCCATTGTACCATTCCCAAACATACTTACCACTTTTCATCACTTAAACCCCCCATTTCCTTATCTCTTGGGATTTTTGGGTGCATTGACCCAAGAAGGGGTTGTCCCTCATTATATGGGAAGAAGGGGTTGAAGGCCCAGAGGGATTATTGTTGGGTAAAAGATAAAAGCCTATGTATAAACCTTCTAGATGCTTCTCCCAGGGATCCCCCAAGAAAGAAATGAAACACTTATATGTAAGAATAGGGGGACCCACAAGAATAAATAATAGAATTCCTAGGGGGTTAGTTGGAGGATAGGAGGTCTCATCATGAGTCAACCTATCATGATCATGGGTATCTAGCGGTATGAAATTACCATAATTTGGCCACCAAATCAGGGTAGTGGCTTTTAGTTGCACAACTGAGAGAAATGAGGTCTCATCATGAGCCAACCTTCTCATTTCCGTAAAGTATTTGTGACTGACGCTATCATATTTTGGACAACACATAGGGATAATGGACTTAAAATCATCCCTAAAACATGAAAGAAACAAAGAATGACAAAATGACGGGCTTGGAAAATTTGCATTGTAAACGAAGGTGCCACACACCCTCTACAAAGGCACCCATGAATGAGACACTACAACCCCTTGCATGTCATGAACCCCATGTCCATTGAGTATTGATCCTTAACCAATTCATCCACTTTACATGACTTAGAGGGGGATCTCTTAGAAACAATCCTTGACCTAGGGAAATATTTACCCAATAGGACACCTTGTCAACCCTCCCATATCCAAGCTTGGCAGGTTGAATAATATATTTGATCACTACTTGTTTGACCTAGTAATATTTGATGCACATGATTAGGTGGATCATTTATTGAATTTATTAACTCATCATGATATTTTGAATTGAGATCATTGGAGGGCATGCTCATTTGTCTTTGCAGGACCTCGTTGGAAGAAAATTTTGGAGGAACAAGCCTAGCTTGGGATTCCATGGGGATTTAATCCCATATGTTGGATGCCAAGGGCCCACATTCTAGATGAGAGATATGTACCTTTGGAGGCCTAGAATATGAATTGAGAGACATGACCTAGCCCTCACATGCCAAACATGTTTTCTAGGAGAGGAAAAACATAATCTTTTGGAGGATTGATGAAATGCTTGAGGGGCTTGAGGTGGTGATGGATACACATGGCACCTTTTAAAGGAAGAAACCATTGGATCATGAAGAAGAAGGTTGGATTGGAGACAAATGGCCTTTGGAGGCCCAACCCTACCATCTCCAACTCAATGTTTGGCCTACAAGTGTCAAAATGTCCCTCCTAAAGGGGTGACATCACTCTTAGGGTTTTCATTTGTGAAAAAAATAGAATTTTAAATGAAATGTTTAGTATTATTTGTGTAAAGGGGAAATATTAGGGTTGTTGACCCCTAGTATTGTGGTTTACCCTAAAATTATGTGGACAAACTATCTTAGTGACGTTTTGTATAAATAGAGATCATACGATCTCATTTCATAACATAACTCTCCCATCTTGGAGATGTACTTGGACTAAAGTTTTTGCTATCTTTAGCTATTTAGTTCTTTCTCTCTTGTGTATGGCTACTTTCTTGGTTATTTGGTTGATGGAAGTTATGCGATAGCGTTGGAAGGATCTTCTTTTCTATTGTGGTGGCTTATCTTAGCATTTTTCTTGAATTGGTAAGGCTTTTTACATTGTGCTATCATTTGTTATTCAAGTCAAGGTTATTTTTCTAGAGCTAGGTGGGAAGTATAAGGGAATACACCCCCACCTTAGAATCCATCATTTTGTGCTTACATTTTATTGGTTTAACAAGGGTTTCTAAGAGAAGTATAAGTGCATACAACCTATTAGCCTAAACCATAGGTAGATATACTTGCCTTGGGGAGTAAGAGGATTCAAACCCCCAAGGAGGTAGTACCTCTATCTATTTCTTTCTTGAATCCATTAACCCAACCATTAAAGGCACTATTCATCACTTGTTGCATTGGAGATATAAAATTGTTGCTTTGGGAAACATGAAATTTCGTGATTTTGAAGCTGTTCCTAGTGGAATCAAATCTATTCTATAAATGCTTGCTTGAGCCACTAGGGAATTTCATTTCTCCAAGTATTTTTTGTTGTTGTTGAAAATTTAACCCACAACTATTAGAGATGCAAAAAACCCTAACCAAACTCTTCAATAAGTCCTAATTTAAGCGTTGAAAATTGCCTAAAATCTGCCCACATAATCTACTAAATACAACACATCTTTTGGCAAGTTTTGAGCAAGTTTTAGTGGTTAAATATCTTTATTCAATAACAAGTTTCTTACAGATATAAGGCTGATAAATATCAATCCAGTTATATTTTTATGACAACCTTTCTTTTTGTGCTAAAGTCTTGTTCTATCATTGTTGAGCTAAACTAGTTTTTACTAGCTTGTCTCGTGCTTATTCAATTGGAATTTTAGCACTTATATTGCAACCCTTATTATATTTTACGTGCTGATATATATCATTGATTATTTATGCAATTAGGGATAGAAATATTAACTTGCTTTTCCACCTAACATTACTATATGCAAGTGTGTCTTTTCTTGTGTCTCAGGAAGGTACAAACACCCTTTGCAGGCATCCAAAGACTTGGAATCCTTAAACCACCTAGAGACGAGTCATCAAAGAGATATTTCATATTCCATCACTGACCTTTAGGGGGTACTTCTCTTCTTTTCCTTACATCTATAAAAGGTACAAATATTCTCCTTTTATAGATGAAGTGTAAGGAAAAGGTACAAATATTCTCCTTATTCTCCTTATTTCCTTACATTTAGCTTCCTTAGTGTTGAGTTGAGAAAAAGGTACAAATATTCTCCTTATTACCATGGCTTATGATATATTCTTGATTGACTTTTCTATTAATTAGAAGTAATTAGGAAATAAAATGATTAAAAAGTATTTTAGAAATATTATTAAGTGATATTAGATATTTTCTGAAGTTTTGTTTGAATTGTTGTGATTTTATACAAAAAATTGACAATTGCTATTACCTCAAGATAATTAAAGAGATCCTGAAGATACATAATCCATTAAAAATCGAAAGAATCAAACACAAAGCAGTTTAGATGAAGATTGACTCTTTATTTTGTAATCTTTATAAATAGTAAAATCAATCTTGAGGATCTCTTGATCCCCATGATAGCTTAATTTACTCATGTCATTGTAATATATAGAGGACGATGAACAATAGAGACATATCCCAGAAATTCAATCAAACATTCATATCTTTGAATTTCTTTGTACAATAGTCCATTGTAAATGATTTACCAGTTATGGAATTAATGAAAGCCTTGAGCATTTTGATCATCTTTGAGTACTGATTTTTTCGTAGGAGTACAATTCTGAAGACCGTGGGCCCATTCGGAGGGAGTTACTGTCTCATTTGTAATTGTATCAATTCTATTTCAGTTCTATGATTTAAATTTCTTTGCAATAGTTAAGATAAATTTAGGAGTGTGTTGATTCTTTTAAGAATTAGTTATGTTGTTCGTTTGCAAAAGATAAATGTTTCATTTGAAGATTGTCGATTGCTATTCCATTTCCAATTACTGTTAGTTTATCATTTGAGAATTCCTTTCATCTTTGCATTTGCTGTTCCTTTTTAATCAAATTTTCATTTGCTGTTCCTTTCACTTAAATTCACATTTGTTGTTCCTTTCTCTTAAATTCACATTTGCTGTTCCTTTCACTTAAATTTACATTTTCCGTTCCTTCTTAATTTTACAGTAATTTGCTATTCTTTTCCAACATGTTAAATAATCATTGATAGATTGATTCGTTAAGTGTTTTTGCAGATTAAATTACTTTTCCTTAGATATATGAATTCAACAAGTTGATTAATGTCTTTGATCCACAATGTGTTGTTGATCTGATTACAATTATGTTGAGTGAGTTATCAGTTTCATAGTTTTTGATGAATAAGTGAAGAACTTGACTATCACGGTAATTAGATAGACTCATATTTGCTTTAACTGAATTATCTACACGATTTGAACCTCCACAACTATCTGCATAAACTTTGCTAACATTCTTGAAATAGAAGACAGATCCTCAGTTGATAAATTAATGTCAGACTAAGGTTGTTTTTAGGACATCTTTAGAGCCCAACATTTTGGTGCCGTTGCTGGAGAGAATGTCAAAGGTAACATAGGTTGCATCTCTCAAGGATGAGGTATTGAAAATGAAAGGTAAGAACCTATGTAGGAAACAAGTAAAATGTTTGTGCCAACACTTGCCTTCTGCTGATGCATAAAGGTTATATAGGTGCATAAAATTTGTGTTAGTGTGTAAGACTAAGAAGAAAGAACCTGAAAAAAAAAAACCCACCAAAAACTAGAAACACCCAGGGCTCGGTGCCCCTTGGAAGAATCACTTTCATAGACGAAATCATCTGAAAAGATGAATCTCAAGCCTCAGTTGGAACTTGAAAAGGTTATACCCGAATCCCTCAAGCAACAAATTCACCAACTGCAGCTCATGCTGAGGTTCATAGCAGAACTAAAGGGAATAAAACAATATTCCAAAATACACATACTCCACTGTCCAATCCTTTAGATGAGGGAAATTCTTGTAATTTGAAAGAAGGAGAAGGGGAGACCAGTGGGGGTGCTGAAGCAAACCCACCACTACCTGAACCTAGATCTCTTGTGATTCTAATAGGAGAAGGAACATCTGAAATACCAGATAGAGGTATCACTATTAAATTTCCTAAGGGACCAAGTAATCAATCACCTCGAATAGAACACCCAGACCAAGAAATCCCCGAGGATTATTGACACATTTTCGACCAGATGGAACAACAAAATCAGTCGTGACCCGAGACTTCCACCTTGGAATATCCTATAGTTGATCCGGTTGCTAATGCCCCAATGAAAGACATTCCATTACATAATCTTCTGAACTTCAATGGATTAATCTCAGAGGATCCTGACATGTTCTTATTCAAGTTTGATGTCCTATGTAGAGGCTATGATTACACCTCTGAGCCCCAGAAACTAAAACTATTTCCTTCTACCCTAAAAGGAGAAGCTTTACGATGGTTTATGGGATTAGGGGGAGGAACTATAAATTCTTGGGATGAAATGAAACAAGCCTTCCTTACGAAATATCAAGACTACTGTAGAACTAGGGATTTAAAGGATGAAATCTTTAAAATCATGCAATAGAAAATGAAACATTAGAATAATATGTTGAAAGGTTTCAATATAACTTGTAGAGATCACCTTATGGTACATTACTAGGTGAGGTACTTAAAGCCACTCTGATAAAAGGTATGAAGGATGAATGGGTAGAAACATTGAATTTAATGGGAAAAGGTGATATTTATCAAGAAACATATGATGACATTGTCCAACTGTGCATCAGGTGTTCATGTGGAAGTACAAAAACCATATCGGGAATACGAGCTCCCATCACTAGAAGTAGCAACTTTACTAGTGAGGGTGTCACCCAAGCGAAAGTTGGTAATATTTTAGAAAATTTTAAAACATATATTTTGAGCACTCTGACAAAAAAATTGGATGTTCTACAGGTTAAACAAAAGAAAGTAGAATCAGAACATTCGTTGGCCATATTTTTCCCACGATGTAGAACAAAACATGGTTTGAGGGAGTGTCCCTTGAATGTGGTTCAGAGTTGTGCCATCTGTGCTAAAGACCATGCGACATAACAATATCCATCACTTCCAGGACTAAAAGATGTATTTAAAGAAGTAGAAGAGGAAACATAACCAATATATTTGATGTATCATCGTCGCCAATGGAAGGATCGACCCCCAGGTATGCTACAAGATCCTTCCTCTTTCTTTTCTGGGAAGTACAATCAATAACATAATTACGGAAACACATGGCAGGGCCAACCATTTGCTAATCCCACCTGGAATTCCAACCAATATCCCACTACACCCTATCCAAATCAAGTAGCTACAAATCCCACCTAGCCTAACTCAGAATACCCTACTCCATTTTGGAAATTTTTTGACAATATCCCCTATCCTTCATAGTGGACTAACACCGCCGCCCAATCCCCAAATTGGAATCAAAACTGGCAGCGCCCCATGGTAATGACCAATCAACCCATGGTGATGGATCCTCAAGCTCAGCCCACTTTTCAAGATCCACTCCAACTACCCCATAATCCTCAACCTCAAATATGCCCTCAACTTCCAACTCAACCCAACCTGAATCCTAATAACAGACCAAACCAGCTTGTGCAAATTGTCAAAAATTTGGAGGGTGAAATAAACTCTGTGGGGTGTAATGAACTTCGGTTGAGATCAGGGCGTATAATTTATCTTGAGGAAAGTGACATTCATCAAGAGCAGGAGAATAAGAATAATATACAACCAACAATAAAACCATCAACTGTGGTCGTAACAGAAGAAACAAAATAGGGGGAAAACACAATGGAGCAACATAATCCTGATGAAATTCCTCCTCCCCTGTTTCCCGAGAGGTTGATGATAGAAAAACTAGATATATATTCTAACTTAGATATCATCGGGGAACTAAAGAATTTATATGTTAAAATCCCACTTCTACAGGCTCTTCAAGATATTCATATTTATGCAAAAACAATTAAAGAATTATGTGGGAAGAAACTTGTAAATAAAACTAAAATCCATCAACTGTTCATGTGGTAGGAACTTTGTCCGATCTTATTCTAGGAAATAAAGAGTCGGTCGAGTATATAAACCCAGGGAATCCCGTGGTAACAATTCAGATACATGACTATTTTTTTCCAAATACACTAGTGGATTTGGGGGTAACCATCAATATTCTGACCATTGAGACTTGTAATGTTCTGGTCATCACCTCCTTCAAACCTAATTCAATTATGTTAGAATTGGATGATATATCGGTGGTTAAAATAGTTGGCACATTACAAGATATAGAAATTTTGGTTGACTCTTGGGAATATCCAGCTGATTTCTTAGTTATCAACCCAAGAAGTAGACTTGATGGACACCCATTGATATTGGGAAGACCATGGCTCGCAACAACATATGCATACATAGGATGTCGCACAAGAAACACGACAATTGCTAGAGGAAGTGCTACAAAGATCCTTATCCTATATCCTCCAGCTAAACTGAGTCTGCCTATCATACATTAGCAGTTGCAACCACCTAGATATCCAGAAGAGAATCTATGATCTCCCCTCACACTGGAAGAATCTCTTGGGCTCAAAAAACAAATAGAAGATGATGTGATCAATAGCTTCATTAACAACCCAGCCATTATAGGAAACCCAACATGTTAGATGTTAAAATTTATTTTAGATAATGAAGCACATGGAGATCCTTTGGAAGAATTAATGGAACAACAGATTCCCACTATTGTTGTTCATAACAACATTTCAGTTGAAATTTCACCAGGGAGGTTTCTGAATATTAATGCTAATTTGAATGAGCAACAACAACAAAAATTGATTCAGATCCTTTCTAAATATCAACAGGCTTTTGCTTGGGAGTATCCTGACATGAAGGGAATTGATCCCCAACTCTGTACACATCATATCTATATTGAGAAAGATGCCTGACCCATTCGACAACCCCAACGAATATTGATTCCTCATATCAGGGACGTTGTTAAAGAAGAATTACAAAAACTGTTGGATGTAGATTTTATATACCCTATTTCAAACAGTCGATGGGTTTCTCAATTGGTAATCGTTCCTAAAAAGAATGGGAAGTGGCGAATCTGTGTAGACTACAAAGAACTCAATAAATCCACCTAGAAGGACCACTTTCCCCCACCCTTTATTGATCAAGTCCTTGATACTTTAGTAGGGAATCAATTTTTCTCCTTCCTTGATGGTTTTAGCGGTTATAATCAGATTCATATTGCTTCAGAAGACCATGATAAAACTACATTTACATGTCCCTAGGGTACCTTTGCATATAGGGTATTTCCCTTTGGATTATGTAATGCTCCAACTACATTCTAGAGAGCTATTTTAAGCATATTTTCTGATTTGATTAATGAAGGACTTGAAGTTTACATGGACAATTTCACCCTGTACGACACTGACTTTGATGAAGCTTTAAGCAATCTGGAGAAGGTATTGGAACGATGCATTGCTACCGGGCTATGTTTGAGTCATGATAAGTGTCATATGATGATGACTGAAGGTGTGGTACTAGGACACTATGTTTCTGCATATGGAATCAAGGTAGACCCAACAAAAATAGAGGTAATCCTTAATCTACCTACACCTCATACACAAAATGAGGTACGTAGTTTCCTTGGCAGTGCAAGATATTATCACAGATTCATAGAATTTTTTTCAAGAATAGCTGGACCTTTACATGCTTTAACTGGTAATGTGGAATTTCAATGGTCTGATAAGTGTGATGTTGCATTTGTAGAGCTCAAAAGGTTGGTTTCAACAACACCGGTGTTGAGAGGACCAAACTGGAAATTACCATTTCACATCTCTTCATATGCATCAGATATCGCCATAGGAGTTGTCCTTGGACATGAAGAAGATAGGAAACCTTATGCTATTTGTTTTATTAGCAAAAATCTTACTCCTACTGAATTAAATTACACAGTAACATAAAAAGAATTTTTATCCATTATATATGATATTAATAAATTTCATCACTCTATAACAGGCTATCCAGTTATTCCGTATACAGATCATTATGCTATTAAATATTTAGATAAAAAAACAATTACTAATGGACGGGTTACTTGGTGGTTATTACTATTGCAGGAATTCAACATCACCATCAAGTATCGACCCAGAAGAGAGAATCTCGTTGCATATTTCTTGTCTCGCTTGCCCAAAATAGATGACTCTTTGATAGTTGAAGACCAATTTCTAGACAAACACTTGTTCACTTCCACTATTAGGACGCCATGGTACATTTATGTGGTGAATTATCTGGCAGTTGGTAAAATACCAGCACACCTATCAACAAGAGAAAGGAAACTAATCATTCAGTGCAGTGCATGGTTCACCTAGATTGGTGGATATCTTTTCCACACAGGGTCTGATCTTCAGATCCGAAGATGTGTAAGAGATGATGAAATTTATGATGTCTTGAAGGAAGGTCATGATGAACCCTGTGGCAGACATTTTGCAGACCACAGAACTGGCCATAATTTTTTACAGATGGGCTACTATTGGCCCTCAATATTCAAAGACACAAAGAAATATGTCCAGGCCTACGACAACGATCAGAGGATGGGTCGACCAGGCCAAGCTGATGAAATGCCCCTATAATAATAAGTGGTGGTAGAACCTTTGAGATATGGGCACTGGACTTTGTTGGCCCCTTCAACCCAAAATCAAACCATAAAGCCTATATACTAGTTGCAACAAACTATATGACCAAGTGGGTAGAAGCAGTAGCCTTGCCAAACACAACTGAGGAAGCAGTCATAAAGTTCCTCTTTGAATTATTTGTATGCTATGGATTACCCAGGGAAGTAATCACATACGGAGGGTCACAATTTACGGCACATAAAATCAAGGCCACTCTGCACAATTATCATATTAAACATAGAGTTACCTCTCCATACAATCCACAGGAAAATGAACAAGTGGAAAGTACGAATAAAGTCTTGGAGGCAATCTTGAAAAAAAAAGTCTCAACAAACCATCAAAATTGGGTAGCCGAGATTCCAAATTCCTTATGGGCCTATTGCACAACATGGCGCAACACTACTGACTACTCTCCTTATCATCTAGTCTTTGGCAACAAACCTATTTTTCCAATTGAATTTGAAATCAAGACTCTAAGAATGGCCCAGGAAATTGGACTGGATCTTACGGAGGCACACACACAATGATTACAACAACTCAATGAGTTAGATGAAGCATACATGTTCTCCCTTCAGTGCACAACTGTTATTCAACAGAAAAGAGCTAGCTCGTACGATAAAAATATTAAGAAAAAATCCTTCCAGAATGGTGATTGGGTGCTTCTCTATGATTCCATATTTCAGGATTTTCCTGGAAAGTTGCAGACAAGTGGATGGGACCATAGTCAATGAAGTTCATGATAAAGACACTGTCACTTTAGTTACCATAGACAACTCTTGTTCTCCCTTTTTGGTAAACGGACATTGACTATGACTCTACCATCAACCGCTTTCAAAAGAATCATTTTGACAAGAAGTAAGTAATGATCCTATTGTTCAGATTTTAGCTGGTTAGGAAGGTAACCCATCAAATTCAGCTTCAACTTCATAAAATTATTGTTTTTATCATCATTGTACATATTGTATATAGTTTTATTTAAGGATTTGATTGAGATTTTTGATTTTTACTTTCTAGGAAATTCACTTGGGAGAATAAGAACTAGAAGAGATGACTGTAATAAATATAATTAGCACTCTTTTCTATTCCAAAATTTCAGATTACTCCTGTCTCATTTTTGAAGAATCCATCTAATGCAAACCTCATTTCACACAAAATATGAATATGTCATGTTCCCCAGCAAAAATTGGGCGACTGCACTAAAAGAATGTGCAACTTTAGTAAAGGGAAAATGTAATGCATCCAATACTTCGATCATTAAATAAACCTAACCATAAAAATTGAATGAATTTAGTTGATGACTAATCAATCCTAGATTCACTAAAACAAAAATGTATGCGAGAGATTTCCAATTATTTAATTAGATGGTTAAAACTGGAAAATCATCGTTGTCGTTCATTCAAATGTAACGACTTCCATTCCCTTCGTGCGATTGCTATTCCCTTTTGCAAATCATATCGTTCATTCAAATGTAATGACTGTCATTTCCTTCATGCGCTTGTTGTTCCCTTTGTGGGCAGTGTCGTTAATTTAAAGGGAACAACTGGCATTCCCTTTGTTGCGATTTTTGTTCCCTTCGCGGGTAGTGTCGTTCATTTAAAAGTAATGATTGTCATTCCTTGTTGCAGATAACATCGTTCAATTGAATGTAACAACTTTCATCCCCTTTTTCACGATTGTCGTTCTTTTTTTTGGATAGCGCTGCTCATTCGAAAGAAACAACTGTTGTTCCTTTTGTTGTTTTTCCTTATTATTGTTTCTTTCCCTTGAAAGTCATGATTTTACATGAACAATACGTGATGTTTATACATTTAGCCACTCCTTTGGGTATGAACTTCACTAACTAATTTTCAACAACATTACTTCTATCATCATGGTAACGATTTGAAATTTTCTTGTGTGGACTATCTAGCATACCTTACCGAATTGTTTTTGGATTGATTTCTCCGAATTATCTTAATATTGTTCATAATCCTTAATCACCATAATTTGTTTCTTTCCCCTATATATATTCATATACTTGAATGATAATTTGCCTTCATATTATAATTAGGAATCTAAGGCACATTTTTTACTTGGCATTCTTACACTTCTTATGCCATACCTCACTCTTAAGGAGTAGATGAGCCTCCCTTAATAAAGCCTAAAAAACTAAAAACAAAAAAAAGGATGGAAATAAAAATTAAATAAAAAAAATAAACTTCTCCCAAAAAGGATAGGGGGTCTCATCATGAGCCAACCTACCATGATCATAAGAGAATAACATAAGTGACATTCCCACTATGGATACCACACCAAGGCAATGGCCTTTGTCATTTATCGCCGGAGGACAAGAGGTCTCATCATGAGCCAACTTGTTCACTTAGGTTACGATCTAGTGAGTGGCATTTCCATTATCTAGATACCAAACCAGGATAGTGGCCTTTTTAGGAAAAGACGATTAAAACTATTTATTGAGGATACAGGATCATATATGGGTTAAAAGGCAACCCTGTCGAGGCTATGGATGCCTGTTGGAAGCAATGGCTCTGCCTGTGGTATGGAAGTTATCTTAAATACGCTAAGTTTTTTGTATGTTACAAGATTTCCTTTCTTAAAAAGGGGCTATCATTCCGGTTATATTCAACATAAGGGAAAGTACCAAAGTTATGACATGTCGAATATTTATAAAACGTGAAAAAATTTAGATTACTCAGAATATTTTTCCTTAAAAATTTTTAAACATATGTATTTGAACTTGTACTTCCCACAAAAGAGTGATTATTGTTCATGATTACCGTTAAAGTGCTTTGAAGGTTATTAATGATTGATCCCCCAATGACAACATCATAGTAATTATCCCTCACTTGAACTACCTGCCATCACTACACTCGCACATATATATGGTCGAGGTCGACCTTTTCATTTGTTAGGGGGAATATATTATGCAATTTTATCGATAGATCATAATGATTACAATTAATGGGAAAATTCATATTTCTATATACATTTGTTTTTCTTTAATTTTTACCATTTCTGGTAATATTTTCTCACAAGTTGGTCTAAGTAAGTTTACAGCCAGGAATGATAGTTGTGCTGACTTGTTTACAAAAGACATGGGCAACTAAAGTGTCCGCTGAGAGCCCACATTGCTGCAAGTAACCGACCAAGCAAGGTAAATTTTACATCGTCTGGGGTGGACATAATGTTTCAACAGATTGCAGGGATATGACATAAATATCACGATAGAATTTTTCCAGAACTTACAGAGAGGAGTCTCAATGATTCGAGACATACAAATTCTGGTAACTGAGGAAATTATAGTGGAGGTAACATGCGTCCCAAATGAAGGAACACAGTGGACTGGGAAATACACAACACTCAAGGAGGTTGTGGAGTCCTTCGCAGAACCAAGAGAAGAACTTGACAAAAAAGGGAAAGGACTCAACCCCACTACTCTCAACAAGCCATGGAGGGAGCTAGCAAGAGTAATACAAAGATATATCACATGTGATGGGAGATACGATGTGGTGAGACCGTGCCACCTGCAACTGCTAGAAGAAATAAAACAAAGGCCAATGATAAATTTTCCATTCTTTTAAAATGCTATGGTGCATGAAGTTGTTGAAAGGAACCAGAAGGCCAAATACCCTATTAATATAATTAGTCACCATGGACTAGTAAAATTAATAGTAAACAGGGCCTTGAGCCAAACACAAATAACTTGGGGAGATTTAATTGAGCCCGATAGGCCCCTACAAAGTGAAAAACCCCAAATCCACCATGAAATCCCCCCACAGGGAATTGAGGCAGCCCAGGTAAGAGGAGACAGTGCCCAAATTGAAATTCTAGTACCCTAGACTGAAAGGGAAGTAGACCTCATCCAACTGGCAAAAACTTAGACCATACATGCAGAAACATCAAACAAGAAGAGACAAAGAACAATTGTTGTTCATGAAACCTCTACTATGAAAAGAAGAATGGGTAAAAAGATAGTTCAACCTGAAAATGTTAAGGAAACTATGCAAACAGAACAACCCTCGCATGAAAACACTTAGGAAAATGCATAGACAGAAAAACCATCACTGGAAATCCTTACAGAACATTTCTTCAGAGGTTATGAAGTAGAGATGGCTCAAGTACTGGGAAATTTAGGGACATCAATTGTTGAAGACACAGACAGGTCTAGGGAAGCCCAAGCACTAACTTCCTCCCATTCAAACCCTGTCTTGGATCTTCTTGATATGGATATTCCATCTCCCAAAGGAATAGAACAACCAATTGAGGTAAATAGTCCTTTAGAACAAACAGAGAACCTAGAAGAAACATGGGAGCAGTCACCAATTGATCAAGGTGGGGAATACCTTGAAATTCCCCATAGACAGAAGAAAACAATAGGAAAATACAACAATAAAATCAGAAAATTGAAATAGGAAAACAAGATATTGAGGAAAAGGGTTAAGAAAATCAAAGTATTGAAACAAAAAGTTGGTAGATTAAAAGAAATAATTAGAAAACTTAGGAAGCAGTTGGAGCAGGCTGACAAGGCCCATGAGAAGAAGAAATCCAAGAGGCCTAGATTATAGAGAATAAATCCACTTCCCAGAAGAATAGTCCACACCAATTCTGGTGGAACACAAACATAATTGCATGCTCCTTTGGAAACAACTGAAATGGAAACTCAGACTGAGGTTCCAACCACAGAAGAAACAACTGTTCAAACTGAAGGAGTGTTTCCTACATATCTTCCTGCTCCTTTGGAAACAATTGAAATAGGAACCCAGACAGATGCTCCAACAACAACATAGGTAGTTGTTCAGACTGAGGAAGCATCTCACTCCACTGAACAGGATGCCATCATTAGCAGGTTGGAAGTAGAACTGGTGCAATCCCAACAAACCCTGACTCAATGCAAAAGTGAAATGGTAACAATGTTAGAACATTAGAAGTTTTTCAAACAACTTCAAGCCATGTCAACAACAAATAATGAGACCTTTTCTGAGCTCAACAGAGCTAAAGGAAAGGTGAAGAAATTACAGGGCCATCTAGATGGATATTTGGATCAAATCAAAGAGATTTTCTCTGTTTATTCTGATATAGTATCTTTCAGGGCTCCTGATACTAATTACACCTTATTTTTATTAGAACTTTATTTGTTGCTAAGGATAAAAGCTATTAGAGCAGACAAACGTTTTGAGTTCACCACTGTTTCTGATTTTGTTTCATGTTTTAGAGAACAAGAGGAGGGAGTACAATACTTTTTGTGTGAACTATACATTCACAACTTCATCCTAGGATAAAACAAAAAAGAGAACACTAATACTTTCACTTGGGACATACAGTTTCAAGCATTCTCGTCTTTTGCCAAAAACCAAACTAGGTGGGCTAAGGTACACAAGGTTTTCATGAAAAGGGAGACTGGATTAGACCTATGGATTAGAGTGGAACCTCCTAAAGCCCTTGATACCATTATGCAACACATAACATTCATGAAGAGGGAGAAGGTTGCAGAATCTTTGGCTCCCATCCACATACATGTTGTACGTTCATGTCTACAGTATTTTAGAGAGCTTAAAGAAGAAGCCATTTCTGCTTCCAAACTAAGATGGGATGTCTCCTCAAATGCAGTCAAGAATAGGGAACCATTTGGTTTCAAAAATTTTCATGCATCCACCTTCAGGTTGGAGAGGTATTCCAGAATGATCCTGGATGAAGAGCCTTCTTGGATTGGATGCAGGTACAATCCTCCCATTATTTGGTATCCTCCAGAGGGTTATTGAAGTAATTATGAAATTTGTAAGAAAGAGGAAGATGTTGATTTTGAAGAACTTAAAGGTAAGAATGGGTTCATGAGGAATAGAGAAAAGACCTCTCCTCCCTTCAATATCACTGCTGTACATGTAAACTCCCTACTTGAATGAGGACATGGAAAAAGGTAAGCTGGGGGGTATGTTGAGTTGAGAAAAATGTACAAATATTATCCTTATTACCATGGTTTATGATATATTCTTGACTGAATTTTCTATTAATTAGAAGTAATTAGGAAATAAAATGATTAAAAAGTCTTTTATAAATATTATTAAGTGATATTAGATATTTTCTAAAGTTTGGTTTGAATTGTTGTGATTTTATACAGAAAATAGACAATTGATGTTACCTCAAGATAATTAAAGAGATCATGAAGATACATAAGCCATTAAAAATCGAAGGAATCAGGCACAAAGCAATTTAGAGGAAGATTGACTCTTTATTTTGTAATCTTCATAAATAGTAAAAGCAATCCTGAGGATCTATCGATCCTTAGGATATCTTAATTTACTCATGTCATTGTAATATATAGAGGATGATGAACAATAGAGACATATCCAAGAAATTAAATAAAACATTTAGATCTATGAATTTCTCTATACAACAATCCGTTGTAAATGATTTACCAGTTATGGAATTAATGAAAGCCTTGAGCGTTTTGATCATCTTGAGTACTGAGTTTTTCATAGAAGTACCTTCTGAAGACCGTGGGCCTAGTCGGAGGGAGTTACTGTCTCATTTGTAATCGTATCAATTCTATTTCAGTTCTGTGATTTAAATTTCTTTTCAACAGTTAAGATAAATTCGAGAGTGTGTTGATTCTTTTAAGAATTGGTTATGTTGTTCGTTTGCAAAAGATAAATGTTTCATTTGAAAATTGTCAATTGTTGTTCCATTTCCAATTACTGTTAGTTTATCATTTGAGAATTCCTTTCATTTCAACATTTGATGTTCCTTTTTTATCAAATTTTCATTTATTGTTCCTTCCGCTTAAATTCACATTTGTTGTTCCTTCTTAATTTTACAGTAATCCGTTGTTCTTTTCTAGCAGGTTAAATAATCATTGATAGATTGATTTGTTAAGTATTTTTGCAGAGTAAATTATTGTTCCTTAGATAGATGAATTCAACAAGTTGATTAGTGTATTTGATCCACAGTGTGTTATTGATCTGATTACAATTATGTTGAGTGAGTTATCAGTTTAAAAGTTTTTAATGAATGAGTGAAGAACTTGTCTATTACAGTAATTTAGATAGACTCATATTTTCTTTAACTGAATTATCTACACGATTTGAACCTCCATGACTATCTGCCTAAAATTTGCTGACATTCTTGAAATAGAAGACGAATCCTCGGTTGATAAATCAATGTCAGACTAAGGTTGTTTTTAGGACATCTTTAGAGTCCAATAGTTAGGTCTACACAAATCCTCATTCCCTCTGTTTTCATATTTTTCACTACCATTGGACTTATCCATTATGATTCCATGACTGGTTCAATGATTTCAGCTTCTAACATTTGGTCTATCTCTGCCTTTACCTTCTCTTTATATTTTGGATTTAGTATGTAAGGTCTTTGTCTTACTAGCTTAGCACCTATTTGCAAAGAGATCTTCATTTCTCCTAGCTCCCAAGATATCCCTTTCATTTATGAGAATGTAGTTAGGAATAGATCCTGATACTCACGCAATAAATCTGCAATATTCTTCAGAGTTTCACCATTCCAGTAATCGTTCCAGTAATCTCCTATCTGAGCAAACATTGGATTTTATTTTTTCCCAATATTTACCTTCAGTGTCTTTAGTGGCTGTGCATATGCAACAAATTCAATATATGGTCCTTCTACTACGCGTTCCCCCTTAGTTTCAGGTACTTGTGTATTCCTTAGATCTTCCTCATTTTATTATTCTTTAGCAACATTATAACATTCCAGTAATTCATGAACAATCATAGAAACTTTGTGCGAACTACACATAGGTACTACCTCCATTGGAACTTCTTCTAAAAAAATATTGGTTCTAATGTCCTGCAAAGCTACATATAGTAATGGAGATTCATGTTCAAATGTAAATGTTACCTTAAACCTTTGAATTAGTTGGTCCCAATTCACTATTTCTCTGCACATTTGTAGTTCTAGGTACCGGTTCCTAGGAATTGTATCCAATGTATGTATAAACTTGTGCATCCATTCCTTCTTCGATATTGATCTCCATATGTTTCTACACTTCTCATGTTTTCTCAACATGATCTGTTGGATCACCTACCCTTGTATAATTCTACGCAATATACTCCACCTCGGTACCGAATCTAACTTGCATCAATCTTCTACACTACTTCCAATATTCTATTCCTTTTTTGTGTGCAACCCACCATCTAGTTGGAGTGGCCTTTAAGACACCATCTAATTCCAACTGTAACATCACCGACCATCCACGCCAGGGCATGCTATGCCATAGAACTCTTTCATTCTCTCTGTGGAACATACTGTTACATACCCAACATCCAACTGAGCTATGACACATAAATTTTTCGAGCTGCATGCAATTAAAACATATGCAGACAGAACTCTTGCAGAACATTATATATAAAATGTAAACATACAAATACATTATGTAAATGCACAAATTCATATTGAAATAACAGTAAACGCATGCATGCAACATATACAGGAAATACCCATAAATATAAACACTGTTATAAAACATACACATGATAAATATATAAAGATAAACACGGAAATAATAATGCAACATGTAAATTTATCACGCAATTGACACTTATCTTGGTAAGAATGTCACCAACTGCGTGCATACCTTCCATGAACCTCCCAGCCTTATACCACACTGCTCATCACTCTCAGCCTTATACCCCCGAGCTGAGACTAAACTCCACCCGGGTAAAGGAATTCCTAAGCAGGATAATGGTTCATAGACAACAGGAAAGACTCCGTCATAGGTTCCAACTCAAACTAACAGCCTACAATCCCTCATTCCCCACATGCCTGCCCCACCCCAGGAAGTGTGCCCCTTCTCTTCTCAAGGGTCCTTCGGTTGCCCCACTTCCTTTATGGGCTTCAACAACAGGCTGGACAGGAAGTATCAGAGCCCTGTAGCTTCAGTTTAACACCTTCAGGAAATCAATTCCCAACAATTCTCTCACCCAGAGAGGAATTTCTCACGGGCCTGACAACCCACCTCTTCAATATTCCACAGGCATGACAACCCGCTTCTTCAGTCCAACTCCCAAGCTAACCAACTACACAAACATGTATGGATATGGATACAAGTTCAGGTTCAGTGACATGAAGGTATGAAGAACAACTGACTAAGTGAGTGCACACTCCTAGAATGATGGAATGGATGACTGAATGGCAGACAAAATGATGGAAGAATGAACTAAGTCCAAACAATATGTATGCATGTCCCTAACTTGACAATTGTCATGTTGGGAGCTACTTTGGCCCACTTGTCCCCAACTTTGGAACTTAGGATAAAATAATTATCCATACTTTATATTTACAAAATATTGATATAATATTCCTTTTTGGCTTAAGATCCCTAGATTAGCCCTTTTACTTAAATCTTAGCCCCCCCTTTCCCTTAAATAGTGGATTTTAGTCCCCCATACTCTTTTATCATTGTCGGTCTGCGCGCAATGATGTATTTTATATTAATTATGAGACATATACAAAAATAGGCACACTGACCTTTAACATATAGGTTCTCCGACCTAATCAAAACATAAGCATCCTATTTTATAATAACTGGCTCAGAAGCCTATAAAACACAACATATACACAAATGATCGTTGGCCTCAAAATCACGTGCACTTAAGTTGTTGCACGCGGTATCATGGAATGAGGACACTTCATCATTTTACTGCGTAGTATGTGCGTTCACTATGCCATGAAATGTGCATACAAAATGATATCAAACTACTCACTAGATTAAGTACATTTTCATTTACATTACAATTGGTTTAGCCTAGGGATATTACAATCCCCTCCCCTTATTTATGCACTGTCCTCAGTGCATTATGTACACATATACAACAAAATTTCAACAATCCTAAAAAATATGCGGGTATTCTGCCCGCATTGCATCCTCATGCTCCCAAGTAGTGTCCTCAAGACCGTATTAGGTCCATTAGACCTTTACAAGCCCTATGGCTTGATTCCGGAGCTGTTTGATTTTCCGATCCAGAATGCATACCAGATGCACTTGGAAAGCACCTTCTTGCTCCACTTGAATCACATTCCAATAAATAACATGGTTAACATCATGTATATATTTCTTGACCAATGATACATGGAATACATTATGAATAGAAATAGATGCATGCAATGCAATCATATAAGCTATTGGACCATTCCTCTTTAGGATTTCAAACGACCCACAATAGAGAGCTGCCAACTTTGAACAATTTCCCAACTTTAGGGAACTTCTATTGGCTTTCAATTTCAAAAATACATGGTCCCCAACTTTAAATTCCCTGTGAGTTCTGCCCTTGTTAGCATAGCTTTTCTGCCTATCTTGGGAAGCCTTTAATTTTTTTTTTTTTTATTTTCAACATTTGCTCCTCCATTTCCCTGAGAAAATATGGCTCGACCACTTCTCTATCTGCTGGGTTATCCCAACTTACCGGTGTGTTGCACTTTCTACCATAAAGTGCCTCAAATGGACTCATCTTTAGAGATGCTTGGTACCCATTATTATAATCAAACTCTACTAAGTGTAGGTAGTCTTCCCATTTTGATGGTTTATCCATCACATACATCCTCAACATATCCTCAATCACTTGATTCACGCTCTCTGTTTGTCCATATGATTCTGGATGATAAGATGTACTAAAATTCAAATTTCTTCCAAATCCATTAAATAATCCTTTCCAAAAATTTGAAGTAAATTTTGGATCTTTGTCAGACACAATTGTCTTGGGTATGCCATGTAATCGAGCAATTTATTTCATATAAACATCAACAATGTTGGCTGCCTTGTGAGTAAGCTTAACTGGAGTAAAATGGACAACTTTAGTAAGATTATCCACCACTAACATGATAGAATCATGTTGCTTGATTGTTCTGGGAAACTTGGTGATGAAATCCATTGTTACAACGTCCCATTTCCACTCAGGAATGGGTAATGGATGTAGCAAACCAGCTGGGTGTCTATGATCAACCTTTACCTTTTGACATTCCAAACATTTGGCAAAAAAATCAGCAACCTCTTTCTTCATGCCTGACCAATAATATTGGCTCTTGACAGCTGCAATAGTTTTCTGATAACCTAGGTGCCCAACATAAGGTACATTATTCATTTCTCCCAATATCATATTTTTCAATTCATGGGAATTTGGTACATAAATTCTTCTCCTGTATATGAGAATTTCATCATTATCTAGCTTGTATTCTTCAATTTTCTGCTGCAATTTACCTCGCTGTAATTTTTCCACTAATTCCTTGTATTGAAAATTTGATTTGGAAACCTCTATAATTTTTTCCTTCAAATCTAATTGGTACATGATAATGGCTGTAGCATGCAATTCATGCACTCTTCTGCTGAGTGCATCAACCACTTTGTTCTCTTTCACCTTGATATGCTTTATATCAAAGTCATACTCACTTAGAAATTCTAGCCATCTATTTTGCCTAGCATTTAGAGTTGATTGATCAAATAAATATTTCAGACCATTATGGTTTGTCCTTAGCTCAAACCTTTTCCCCATGAGGTAATATCTCCATTTCCTCAAGGCATGCACTATGGATTCCAACTCCAAATCATGAGTGGCATAGTGTCTTTCATTCTCCTTCAACTTCCTTGATTTGTAACATATAACAAACCCATTTTGACTGAGGACTCCACCAAGTCCTTATTTACATGCATTTGTGTATACAATGAAGTCTTCATTTGGGTCTGCAATCCTGTTAGATAATCCAAAAATACAATTATCATAGTTTATAAAGATAGAATAAATTGATTATTAATTTAAGAATATTAAATTAATAATCTAGAATATTTGATAAATAAATGTAGACCTTTAGAGATACATTATTGTTGTAAAAGATATGACTCTAAAGAGGTGTCGTATCTTAGGCTCTAAATTAGGAGATTTGTTTTAAGATGGTTAAGATAGCATTTATTGTAAATGGACACTTGTTTATTTAATAAGTGATCCATATCTTGAGTTTGTTAGGACTTTTAGCCTATATATTGCTCATTGCAAGAGTATTGAGTTGTTGGAGTGTAAACTCTTGCAATGTCTCTTATGTAATTTCTTTTCCTATTAATAAAATTGTGTGTTTGAGGACACTTCGGTCATTATTGTGGTATCAGAGCTCCATTAATGCTACTGAACTGAAGAAGAGATTTGCTGATCGACGGAAGAGATCTCTGCGTTGCAGACCAAGGAAAGTCGGTGCATACTCTGTCAGTAAATCGGTCAGTTATTGTTCAATTTTTTTTAAGAAAAAAGAAAAGAAATTGTTTTTCTTTCAGTTTTCAGTCATTAGACTCAGAAAAATTGTTTCTAGCATAGTAATTTCTTGTTGTAAAAGAACACATTACTGTCCCTAGCTCCTTTGTAGTGATACATCCATCTCCATCCTTGTCAAACAAGCTGAAAGTCTCCTTGAACTCAGAAATCTGCTCCTCTGTAAGCCTGTCCATCTTTTTCACAAAATGCCAGCAGATAGACTACCAGAGAAACCAAAGAATGCACACTGATAAATAAATTATTTGCGCGTGAATAATCTTTGACTGAGTCGCCCAGGATCAAAATCGATCTCACTGTCTCAAAACGGTTGATATTTCAATATGGATTTCGATCAATCTGTATCACTTCGGCGCGCGAATATTGCCATTATTGTGGTATTGTGCCATTATTGTATTCAGATTATTGTGCGCGTGAATATTGTATTCTTGTAATTTGATCTTATGGATTGATCTTTCACACGTATGGTCTGGTTTTGGTTGAGAATTGACTATGTTTTTATTGAGAAGAGGAAGGAGAGCAATGTGGGATGATGATCACCAGTTCGAGTCCAAGGCCAATGCAGGAGAAATTTGCCATTAAAAACGAATCGAATGGATCTTGGTTTGCATTCCTCCAGCATTGAATCATCCAACAAAGATATGGTAAATGATCTGCGCAGCTCGGGTCTCGTCCTGTACAATTTTTTTGTCTCTTTTGTCTAAATATATATATGTATTGTGGGCATAATCGGGTCTCAGACAGATTCAATCTGGATATCTGCACCTGTGCGAACACATCAGAGAGCGCATCAGCGTTTGCATACTTCACATCAGCGTTTGAAGAGAGCGCATCAACATTTGCATACTTCACATCAACGTTTGACGAAGCCCTGCATACATATTTGTTACCCTACAACCTGCCATTGTTGTGAGTGGGTTAAAATGTTCAGAGTTTACATGCACGAATTCGACACTCCAACAAGGTGAATGATGACGTTATGCATTTAAAAATCCGTGCGAATCTGAGATCTGTATATCAAGATCTGTGCAGATCCGTGTGAAACTGGGTATGAATTGACTTACTGGTGCAATTTTTATTTTGGAGTTTGTTTTTAAAAAGAAATAATAAGAGATACAGATCAGTCATTTCTCTCAGTCAATTTTAATATTGTGCAAAAACATTATAAAGGCTGAAGGTCACTGCCAGATCGGCCACTGCCAGCTTCAGTAGAAGGAGTCTTTTTTAATTGCCATAATTGCCAGGCCACTGCCAACTTCAGTAGAAGGAGTCCTTTATTTAATTTCCATAATTGCCATTATCTTGATGTGTGTGGCAGTTTTTTGTCAAGATGGTTAGTAACGCATATCTTTAAACGCGTAAATCTTCACAAGTGTGAATAAATTCATGTAAATTGGTGCTTTTTAAGGTCACTTCAAACTTGGCTGTCATCCAAGTGCCTTTATAAAGGCTGTCTTCATTTTGTAACTCAAAGTATTTTGTGTTTTTTACTTTGAGGGGGGGCAAGATTGCTAGATCTTTTGTAAAAGTGTAAAATTTTAAAGTTTCCTTGGAATTTGACTGGAGCCAAGTACAAAGCTCAGTCATTTTTTCCTTTTTTCAACGACTATACGAGGGTCAAGGCCAAGCCCTGATAGATCGTCTTTGGTGTGATGCGTTTGGTGTGTTTTTCATCTTCCTTGGCGTGATTATTTTTGGTGCATAAATTCACTACAGTCAAAATGTTGAAATTAATTAATTTATTCTCCGAATCAGATAAACTTGAAGGCACAAAATCTTACAAAACATGGAAGCGACTCATTGAAAGTACTCTCATTTACAATGAAATTTGGCGTGATATTTGTAATGAAGATACTAAGCCCACTAAGACAACAGATGCAGCGACATTAGCAAAATGGGAAGTTAAAAATGCCAAAGCATTAGCACTTATTAAAGCTTCAGTTAATGATGAAATGTATGTGCATATTGAAAATATGACTGATGCGTGGTCTGCCTTGAAAGTGTATAAAGACTTATTTGATACTTAGCCTGAATCCAAGAAAGTTGATCTTCAATTAAATTTGCTTCAACAAAAATTTACGGAAGGCGGTGATGTCCATGAATATATTTCCAGACTTAAAAACATTAAGCAGGAAATATTAAATGCGGGGTTTCAAGCAGTAGATGATAGTTTTATGACTACAATCTTAATAGCTGGATTGCCTTCTTCTTATACACATTTTTTGGAGACTT